>OZ012707.1:60291424-60713457 GCA_963942595.1 Cylloceria caligata | reverse complement strand
ATAGGGGTTGCGTTGGTGCTGCTAGGCGGCTAATCCAACCCTCGGGCATAACACTACATTACGAAAATGTATTGTACCCTAAATATATTTTCCACTTTTCTCTACCAGCGTCGTGAATCTTTCCGGGAGTTTTCTCTTATAGCCTTAGTGGCCTACTTAACCCAAAACAATATTTCAAACAAAATTCGCCACCAATTGATTAATATTCATAATTATGATAATTTTAAATCTCCGATAGAAAGATCAATGACCTTTAAATTCTTCGGTGTCGCTAAAAAGAAAAAAAAATCTCCTGATAACTTTATTCGAGTAAATGAAATATTTCAAAAATCGTCATTGAATGAAATTTATTTGAATAAAACGAAACTTTTATTCTAAGTTGATGGATAGAGTCACAATAATATATACATGCAAGTACAAATCCACGGTACAAATAGAAAGAGACACGATCGCGTCTTCCCAGGACGATATAGTTACGACAGGGAACAGACCCAAGCATGTACGCACGTATGCATATATCTTACGATGCGATTCGCATCAGTAACGTATATATCAGAGAATCAGGCGTATACAGCGTTGAGAGAGTCGGAGGGTTGGCTTCCGAAGAGCGAGTACCTCGGCGAGGAAGTGCCAAGCCTATACGTATACGGGATCGAGATGCTGGTATACGCGAGGACGAGAAAACGCGAGCGTCTGCGGAGCGCTAACGCAGGTACTCTGCACCACCGAATATACGCTATGTACTCAACGATATAATGCATGTATGCATGCAGGGATCGCACGAGTTTACATTCGAGGATATAGGACACACGTAAGAAGCTGTAGTGGAAGCCTAGAATGCGGGGTGGGTGATGCTCTAGCTGCTGCTTAAACTCGTGCTAGTACTTGTGCTTGAATATATATAGCGTTGTTGCTAGTACTGCTCAGAATCGATATCTGTATACGCTTCAACCCGTTCGCTCTCCTCTGTTCTGTATACTACAGCATCTCTCGGTCTCTCGGTCTCTCGCTCTCTCACTCTCTGTGCTCTCTGTGCTCTTCGTGTTCTCTAGGTACAGAGTTGGAACACATCTCGACGCGGTGTGTGCTACAACACTCGCGGTATCCAATAGGTAACCGGTGTACACAGCAACTATGAGGTAGCCGGAGGATAGTCGCGAGAACATTCTGCACCCAACGCCAATATGTATGCTTCGTCTTTTCTCTGTGACGCTGTTACTCGAACTGCTCGGGCTTTAGGGCTCGCGAACCATCGATGGTAACATTCATTCGACCGTATCATCTCGGCATCCATGCCGCAGTGCTATCCTCAAGACGGCTCCTTTCCAACCAGAGCTTCCTCTAATCGCCTAACAAAATTCAATTTCAGCGATACCGACGACTCGACCAACTTCTCAAAGTAACGAGAGCTCGACGAAGCGGTAAGCCGACCCTCTTTCGCTACCCTCGTCTCGTTTCCCGACATACCCGTCGACGTCCTCGTATATATACTCGTCGTATCCACAGAATTTCGACATAAACCACCTCTGCCCTTGCCAACCACGTGTTATACTCACTAAAAACGATAAGCGCTACATACTTATCGAAAAATTATTAACACTCCTGATAATTCAATATCGATATTTGAGCTTATTGGCATTATTAAGAATTATGGGAAGAACGTGTGAGGAATTAAATGCCGGCATGAAAATACCACAATTTATGGGATTCTGTGCAATCAAAGTGTGGTTGAGGGTAAAAAAAAAATTTCAACAACTAAAATTCAATATTGAATGCGTTGCGCTCCGGTTCAACATGGGGATGCTTATTGTACATTCATTCGTGTGTAAACAAAATTAAGAGTAACGAGAAGCAAACCCTGTCGGAGTTTCGTTAAAACGATTGCCTGATGGAAAAAAATTGGAAGTGACGTTTAATAAAATATCAGCATTCGAATGTTCTATATTTCTTACGAACATTTCGTTATAGCGATTTTTATCGAAAGTATTCTTCGTACACGCGATGAAAAATAGTGATTTATCACAGTTTGATCTGCATTGTATCCTCCAACCCCCTAAGGTACTCTCGCAAATTTAATAAATTGTGTCAACTAACTGACCACTTGATTGACCCTCAGACTCCACTTAGACTTCATTCGAACTCTAGTTATCCGATGGCAAAAAAACTATTAAATATTCAAAATTGTTTGCTGAATGCATATTCTCAATTTCGGTACAACAACAACTTCGGTACATCACAAGATCACTTGTTAACGCCATACTACAGTAACAAAATATGATTAGTTACAATGTTAAGTGATGCTAACACGCTGTAACGATGCCTACCTTGAATATAAGTAAAAGATTCAATGAGAGGAATATATAGGTGACGATTCAAATGAGAGGAATATAAATAAGGTGACAGTGGTTAGCGCTCTTAGTACCATAACAATTTGGGTTTAATCCCCGGTAATCATGTTATTTTTATGTGATGGTTCTTTGATCGCGTGAATGATAGATTTAAAGAAGCTTCGGCAATTAATGTCTTTGCATTTTGTAAATGCCTTACATGTTGGCCCTTTGCCAGGGCCCTCTTCAGAGATATTTTATTAATATTCCATTGTCGTATGGTTGAGCTTCCAGAGTGTTTCGACTGGTGTTGACACCATTGTATTTCATTCGTGTGTAAACAAAATTAAGAGTAGCAAGAAGCAAACCCTGTCAGAGTTTCGTTAAAACGATTGCCTAATGGAAAAAAATTGGAAGTGACGTTTAATAAAATATCAGCATTCGAATGTTCTATATTTCTTACGAACATTTCGTTATATTGATTTTTATCGAAAGTATTCTTCGTACACGCGATGAAAAATAGTGATTTGTCACAGTTTGATCTGCATTGTATCCTCCAACCCCCTAAGGTACTCTCGCAAATTTAATAAATTGTGTCAACTAACTGACCACTTGATTGACCCTCAGACTCCACTTAGACTTCATTCGGACTCTAGTTATCCGACGGCAAAAAAACTATAAAATATTCAAAATTATTTGCTGAATGCATATTCTCAATTTCGGTACAACAACAACTTCGGTACATCACAAGATCACTTGTTAACGCCATACTACAGTAACAAAATATGATTAGTTACAATGTTAAGTGATGCTAACACGCTGTAACGATGCCTACCTTGAATATAAGTAAAAGATTCAATGAGAGGAATATATAGGTGACGATTCAAATGAGAGGAATATAAATAAGGTGACAGTGGTTAGCGCTCTTAGTACCATAACAATTTGGGTTTAATCCCCGGTAATCATGTTATTTTTATGTGATGGTTCTTTGATCGCGTGAATGATAGGTTTAAAGAAGCTTCGGCAATTAACGTACTTGCATTTAGTAAATGCCTTACATGTTGGCCATTTGCCAGGGCCCGCTTCAGAGATATTTTATTAATATTCCATTGTCGTATGGTTGAGCTTCCAGAGTATTTCGACTGGTGTTGACACCATTGTGATACAATAACTTGGTGACCGGTTACTCCGGTTGAATTAAATTAAGTATTACGTATTAAGAAAAACAACAATAGAATCAACAATGGAAACATAAGGCCGGCAAAACTGGTCACCGATAAATACACGTGTGCTCGCTGATTACCTACCGCTCGCCTGAACAGAAAGTCGGAACACTGTAAGCTCAACCATACAACAATGGAATATTAATAAAATATCTCTGAAGAGGGCCCCGAGCAAAGATCCGAGACGTACGGAATTTACGAAATCGAAGGTCGTTGATTGCCGAAGATTCTTTCAACGTATCAACATATATTTTCTCTCTTCGATACTTCGGTAAACCATCGTCACTACCGTTCTACACACTTCCTCAAATTCTCTGTCCGGTCATCGCAACGCCATTGGCAAGATTTTTTAATTTCTTCTATTTTCAATTTTATACAAAATATCCCGAAACGTTATTACGTACTCACGTGTCTAAAATTTAAGCTTGATTCGTAGAAATCTTTCGGAAGTGAAGCGATTTAAACTTGAAAAAATGTCAATTGCAATAAATTCCGAAACTTTCTACCGATCTTTATCAAATTAAATATCAACTACCGTGGAATATTAGTTCGTTCCTGTAGAAAATGTTTATTCAACTATGATCAAAATTGACGGGAGTTAGAATCACGATATAAAGAAATTTTAATCGTGTAAAATTCAAACATCAGGATAAATTCGGCTGAAATATAAATACCAACCTTCCTTGAACACTATTTTATTAGTAAAAATAACAACTTGGTCCAATATCGAAAAACTTGCACCAGTAACAGCGTTTAGAAATTTTTCATTAATATTAAAACTCTATAAAATCTGAGCTGCTGCATGAACTATTATAAAAATTACAATAAATAAAGATGTTCGGCTGCTTTACTTCTCTATAGAATTTCACCGCAGTAGTCTAAGCTGTTCTTGAGTTATAGACCGTCGCTTTATGCAGTTTTATCACATAAACACACACGCGTGCACGCACACGTGTTCGTCAGGGCTTAAAATAAATGGTTTTCGGAACATTTTGAATACACGGGCATCGACAACTCGAAAAAATTATACCATTGGAAAGCATTTTCGAAGCAAAAAGATATCATATGTTTGACAACGACTGCTATAGTCATCTGATATATAACGATGTCACCATCCGTCAACAAGTGTGAGATATAATAATTTTTTACGATATATACCCATACAATTACCCTAAATATGATTTTAAAAGTTTGAAAATCTCAGACTTGTGACAAGTTACGCCATTACAATCCTAATAACTGAATATTAACAGTATTTCTCAATTAACATAGAAAAAATGTCTTAGATCTACCAAGCACTTGGTTAAATATGCGGGAACCGATTAATTGTTTAAACTAACCAAAGTATCGATTATCGCAACGACTTACTTGGTTTTCTTACAGAGTACTTGGTCGTGGCACAACCCAATAACTTGGTTTGTCCTGGCGAATTAATCAGTTGGCGCATATTCAACCAAGCGCTAGATTATCCTAACGAATCACAATTTTTTCGTGTATATTATGACAATTTTTATTATATCATGAATATGCTTATTTCATGTATAATTTCTATCGAAAAGTATTGCGAACTTGTATTCGCGAACTCATATTTCATTTTTTAAAATTATTATTGTCTAGTATATGGATGGTAATGTTTAGACATAATCGAATCGCAATGCGATACGCGCATCGCGTCTTGAATCGAGCTTGTTAATTGGTTGAAATACAAGAGCTGACAAAGATATTTGGGACAGAGGAAACTGTGCCTTGCGGTGGTCGCACTGGGAATAGATGGCAGCAGTTAACTTGGATTAGAGCGGGGCTTGGATATTAACCTGGGAATAGAGGTGATAGAATGCACATACACAGTCTGCTATCGATGTTGCTTCGTACATTAATAAACGTAACTCAAAACACAACACACCGCGTTGCCTATTAACTGTTGCAGCACATGCCTGCCTTATCGTCCTCGTCCACACGCCACGATCCAACAAGAGAATTAAAAAAAATAACTGCACTCGCGATATCTCGACTTATCTGCCGGAATCACGCAATACGCAATTCGATATAATCAAATTAACGAAGAAAGATATCAATTTACCACAATAGAACACCGGATTTTCGATTAACGCTGTATCTGACGACTAAAATTTACGCTGTGATGTATATTTCAGTATTTTCTAATTTGGTTACTACCATTATAACGTTCTATTATTCATAATACAATTTTACAGACGAAATGTCACGCTACATTATGACATTTATAGCTTTACTGACGTATCATTCGTAATTAGATTAAATATAACGGTATATCCCTTAAAGAAAATGAAATAATTAGAGCTATTCAACGCTCAAGCAAAATAAAACATTTTTTAGATGTTGGTTTTATCATTTCTATATAAATATGCAATTATTTAAAATAACCAATAATCAATATATCAGGGACTGTTGTAATATTAATATAATTTTCGGCAGTTGTATGTAAAAATTATTTTTTCATTATGTTTCTGATATCGTTAACTATTATTAAAACGTTATCAACGTAATTTAATGCAAATACCTAACTGACAAGGTTTAACTATCATCTGTTATTGTATTATACGATTACTGTATTCCATATAGCACACTTAATGTAGTTGGAGCGCTTTACACTACTTGCATCAGTACTTATTTTTTTTAGAATTCATTTGTACAATTTTTGGTGATTTAATTACCTTCTTTTGGTACCTAACTTATAAATCAGTGTGTGTGTTGTTAATAGAAAGAAACATGGTTAGCAGGAAAAATGTAACTGTCGATTGCAACCTGTTGAGAGTACAGAAATCAACCTCGAGTATCAGCATCTCGATATTTAATATCTCAGATAGTGATAAGCAATTGTTAATAATTATTCGGAGATGACGAGGCTCCGAAACTATTTTCAAGGTTACTGATAGGAATTAAGCTAATGAGCGAAAATGTGTTTTACGTCAAATTTTTTTAAAGTATAAACCTTAATATTAGTCCGATTATGGCGTTTGACTGCTCATATTGTTTATTGAAAGATTCTCTTGCTCGTCTGATACCAGATAAATATCTCCTTGGTAATTAAATCTCTTTTGTAATTTATCTCCATGGTAATTTATTTCCTTGGTAAGTTTATAGCCCATCTTCCAAAGTAAAATGATCCTTCGCTCGTCATAATCGTCTATTATTGGGTCTGGGAAAAAATTCGTGGCGGTTTTTTTTAGTAAAATTCAACTGGTTTTCTTATAGTGTGAAAATGAATTTATTTAAACCAAATATGCTCTATTATTATTGACAATGTTTCACCATTTTTCGGGTAGAACCATGATGCCATCGGTGAAGAATTTCTGTGGTTTCTGGTTGAAAAACTGAATCAAGTGGTTTTCACAAGCTTCTTTTGAAAGCAGCTTAATTCCATTGAGAAAGTTCTGCAGAGATCGGAATAAGTGATAGTCAGGGGGTGCTATGTCTGGACTATACGATGGATGCATCAAAACTTCCCAACCAAGTTCTCGCAATTTTTGACGGGTCATCAAAGAAGTGTATGGTCGGGCGTTGTCATGATGGAAGACAACACCTTTCCTATTAATCAATTCGGGCCGTTTTCTTTCAATGCTTGGCGTAATCTCTCTAGTTGTCCACAGTAGAGTTAGGAATCAATCGTCTGACCAACTGGAAGTAGCTCATGGTGGACGATTCCCTTCCAGTCCCACCACACACACAGCATCACCTTTTTCGCCGTCAATCCTGGCTTAGGGAACGCTTGTGACGGCTCACCATCCCTTGTCTACGATCTTTGACGCTTCCGGTTGTCGTACGTGATGCATTTTTCATCACCGGCTATGACACATTTCAGAAATGGCTCGATTTCATAGCGTTTCAGTAGCGCATCGCAGATGTTAATTCGGTCTATCATGTTTTTCGCGCTCAACTCATGAGGAACCCATACAACGAGTTTCTTTTTGTAGCCAGCTTTGTGTAAATGGTTCAAAACAGTTTTATGGTGAATGCCTAGCTCCATTCCAATATCAACACTGCTGATGTGCTTATCTTGCTGGACTTTTTCAAGAATTTCATCAGCTTTTTCAGTGATTGGACGACCAGAGCGTGACTCATCTTTCACATCAAAATTACCAGAACGAAAGCGAGCGAGCCATTTCCGCGTAGCAGATTTTGATAAAATACCTTCACCGTACACAGCACAAATTCTTCCCTTTGTCGTAATAATATTGCAAAATATAGCGCAATTTCTCATTACTTTTCTCCATTTTCAAACGCAAACAACTTTCTAACCAGTTCACCAATTTCGATGTTTATACACTTAAAGTAACGCTCGAGGTGTCACCTTTCCAACGAGTATTTAGTGGTGTCGCTGCGATCTGTGTTTCCTGACTTATTTGCAATTGATGCCATCTATCGGGAAAAACGCCACGTACTTTTTCCCAGACCCAATATTATGGTTTATTCTTTGAATATATTTTTCAATTAAAAACACAATCTGCTGCCCAAGCTATCTTTCACAACAATCAATTAAATTACCGCAAATTGTATAAACAGTTTTACAAAATTTTACACCGATTTGACTAATGTTAAGCCCCCATTCCCCAAACGTTCTCCTTAAGTCGAGATGAAACCGTAACCGTAATACTTATAGACATTAGCTGTTTATCTCTCACTCCGCCGTGAAGCGCTATTTAATTCTATCTCTCATCGACTTAAACATGTATCGTCTTCCATTAAGATAAAATTAATGATCCATGAAAATAAAATTACTGTGTAACGCAAAGCTGATTACAAAGGCAAGTATAACGACTACGCAAGAGTTTTTAATGAAAATTACTATACTGGGACTGAACAAGGTCTTTTTACAAAGAGAACAACATCTCGCGAAGCCAATTTAATCAATTTAAGGAACCTGACAAAGGGTTGACTTGACAAAAAAATGTCCACCGATAAATTGAGCTATAAAAAAAAATATGAAAATATTTCGTAGATTTATGTGCTTATCAAGTTTCAAAGTCTCGTACGGACAATCGCAACGTAATTTTATTTTTATGATTTTCATATAACTCATCCTTAATGAAATTTAAATGTCAAAGATATCAGCCTCGTTAAATATATATAATTTCTCTTATCTGTCCACACATTTATCATCGTCCTTTGCTATAACTATCTATGATATATTATAATATTCGTTGATTGATTGATTTATTAATTAAACGACAGATTATGAAGAGACATTCACGTACAACAATTACGCACACAGTGAATCGGTATATCAATGCTACTCAATTATATACAGAGTTACAATACGACAACACAGCTTTACGTGTCATCTGATAAACTCTGTAGTAGACATAACTACTAAAAGCAATTGTTAACTGTAGTAGACATAACTACTAAAAGCAATTGTTAACACTAATTGAGCCACTAATTGGGCCACAAATTGAACCGGTATAATTATAAGTATATTTTTAATGAGCTTCTATACATACTGTACTTTTGCATCTATCGAAACCATGATCCCAAGATTATATTGATATTTCCATGTCAGAAGAATACTGAATAATACATTTTTATGAGAATAACAAATTTTAAATGCCAATAGTACTCTCCGAGGAAGTATGATATTAAAAATAAATAATAAATAAATAATTATTAGTCGGTACGACTACTTCAATATTTACATTATAGTTTTCTATTGTTGTCGTAACTATAATAATTATTCCATGAACTTATAATTAATCATTGCCAAGCCAAGCAAAATATCTGTGAGTGAAATAATTTTGAGATGCTCATCATTTTTTTTTCTTTATAAGAAATAGTTATTTAAAAATATTTTTTTGTTTTATTGTTTTAATGTTAAAAAGTGCGAAATACAATGAAGAAATTTCGCAAAAAGGTGGCAACCGACAGAACGATGACGATTTGTACAACGGTGAGAGAGGCGCGAGGAATAGGAAACGCGATATGGCACTTAGCGCGCCCCTTTGGATTACGAGGGTCGTAAAACACGAGTGTTGGAATTCGAAGGCGCGCACGCCGCCACCTTTCACCATTCGATACTTCCTCAACCACTGGTGTTCGAATGCACGCAACTTTACCCCGGATTTCTGCTCGACATCATAATGCTCGGTCCAAATCTCTCAAAGCGTATACGTGATGCTCATCCTTTTATAAATCCTTTCAGGCAGTGATTTACCCGGATGTGAACAGCATATCGTTTTGTGTGTCACACAGAGTCAACAAAAACGATACATAACTGTCAGTATTATTTCGACAGTTGAAAAAGATAAAATGAGTCGATGAATAGAGAGAGAGAGAGAGAGAGAGAGAGAGAGAGAGAGAGAGAGAGAGAGAGAGAGAGAGAGAGAGAGAGAGAGAGAGAGAGAGAGAGTTTCATCGTAGCTCCAACCAATTTTGTTTTTGAATTATTGTTTATATATTTCATCGTATGAATCACTGTTTCGGCGTTGGCTGCGAAGCATTTATGTTTTTTTTACCGTCATTTGTGTGAAAATGGGAAAACCCGAGCTCACCACAATTGGTATATGTAGGGTAGTAAAGTACTGACCGCATCCAAAAGTAGAACGATCGATTCATGAAGCGGAATAATTAATTCTTTGCACTCAGGTAGCTAAAGTGGCAGTGACCTCTTAAGTTATCAAATATTTTTTTTAGGTTAATTCAACTTATTATATTAAACGGGAATATGTTCTTCATAATATTTCTTTGTGAAATAAAATATTTTAACGTCACATTGAGTCCGTACCTAACCTTACATGAAAAGTCGTTTAGACTCTTCGTAATTCTTATAAAGAAATCATTATAAAACATATGAATCGCTACTTTGTTAAATATATTAATCGATATCGTTATAAAGGACCAGGATCAGTTCGCTTGCATTTCATGTGTTAATATATATATATATATATATCAGGAGTACAAATTGAAAATGCGGGATTTTTTTCTATTTTTGAACGTTTATTCTGAAAAAATGGTAACAAATGAATTATTCAAAGTATTGTCCATCGCTAGCCACAACTTTTTCCCATCTTTCTGGCAATTTACGGATACCGTCGCGAAAAAATTCGGCCGGCTTGGCTGCTATCCAGTCATCGACCCATTTTTGGGCTTCTTCGTAAGAATGGAAGCGCTGGTCAGCTAGGCCATGTGTCATCGATCGGAAAAGGTGGTAATCGGAAGGAGCAATATCTGGGCTATACGGCGGGTGGGGTAAGACTTCCCATTTCAGCGTTTGTAGGTATGTTTTGACCGGCGCTGCAACATGTGGCCGAGTGTTGTCATGTTGCAAAATTACTTTGTCGTGTCTTTGCTCGTATTGTGGCCGTTTTTCTTTGAGTGCGCGGCTCAAACGCATCAATTGAGTTCGGTATAGTGCTCCTGTGATGGTTTCGTTCGATTTCAATAGCTCATAATACACCACACCCAGCTGGTCCCACCAAATACAGAGCATGAGCTTGGCGCCGTGAATATTTGGTTTGGCCGTCGATGATGATGCATGGCCGGGGTAACCATATGATTTTTTGCGCTTCGGGTTATCGTAATGGATCCACTTTTCATCACCAGTGACAATGCGATGCAAAAAACCCTTCCGTTTTTGCCGTTCGAGCAGCAGTTCGCATGCAAAAAAACGGCGCTCGACGTCTCTCGGCTTCAGCTCATACGGCACCCAATGTCCTTGCTTTTGGATCATTCCGAGGGCTTTTATACGATGGGAAATGGCTTGTTGTGTCACTCCCAATGAATTTGCGAGCTCTTGTTGAGTTTGACACGAGTCTTCATTGAGTATTGCCTCCAATTCAGCATTCTCAAACTTTTTCACTTGGCCCGGCCGCTCTTTGTCCTCAACGTCAAAATCACCACTTCTAAACCGCACAAACCATCTCTCGCACGTTGAAACCGATGGAACATGACTCGGATAAGCCTCGGAGACCAATCGATGTGCTTCAGCAGCACTTTTCTTCAAATTAAAGAAGTAAATTAAAACTTCCCGCAAATGCTGTTTTGTTGGCACGAAACTCGACATATTGAGAGCTCAAAAAAACTATGAATTTGACACTGCGACAAATTGACACATACTGAAAATTAAAGCTATAAGACGTAGCTTTGACATGAACATAGTCACAGTACTGCCTGATGCGTATAGCGTTAGTAACGCCATCTGTTATCAAACCCGCATTTTCAATTTGTACCCCTGATATATATATATTGGACCGTACCGGGTTGCGTATAGCTTGGATGCTAAGTGTCCTCGCACCCATCGGCCGAAACAACCCTTGTCCTGAACTTCGTTGAGTCCCCTTTCCCTATAATTGGTCCCTCCACTTGTCTCTATCAATAACTCCCTATTCCCGCTAGTGACCAGTGGATAGGGATCAATAATAAGGTCATATTTCCCTATTATTGATTCTTGTACACGTGGGCATCGTGATCTTTTTATAATATAAAATATTTATAGGAGAACGAAAGATGGCGAACGAGCGTACGGTCGCGGGAAACAGGGCTCTGTGAGAAAACGTGTATTAAAGTTGATGTTGTAAGTTAAAGTGGCCGGAAAGTCTGTTGAAGAGTGGAGCGACGTGAGTGGAGTTGGTGAAATTGGAAATAGGTGAGGAGGTGGTATAATTTGGGTATTTTTTCACCACAAAATCTCAGTGCATAAAAGTACAGGTTAGGAAAGACCTGAAAGATGGTGGAAAACGTTGGGAAAGAAGCTGGGGGCGAGCGATTGGAAGATGGCTGCGAGTTTAGAAAGACACCGTCGAATGTCGACAGCGGGCGCTGCGTAGGGAATGCAGAAGAAATAATAGCTGACAGACCAATAAAGAAAAAGCTGGTTAAGAGACCCAGAGGAAGACCTCCGAAGAAAAGAGAAGGAAATGTCAAAATAGACCAATACCTTGCGGATCTGAATGCGGCTCAAGGAACAGATAAAGACCTGATGGAATGTGAGGTGTTCGAAACGAAAAGTAAAGTGTATCACACCCCGCGCAAAAATATAGACGAAAAAGACGAAAGTGAGAAAGAATATACAGAGATAGCGACGGGTACGGAGATTGTGATGAAGTGTAGTGAGGCGGGGGTGGGGGACACCGGACTAAGAAGCACAGACGAAGGTGAGTGTAAAAAGACAGAAAAGGAAACACACATACAGACGGAAACACCCTGGGTTGTGACAATGGAGGACAATACGAGTGAGAGTGAGACCGAAGAGCCTGAACTAGGTACGGTGAAAGTGGGGGATAAAGGACAGAAAGAGAGCGAGAAAGTGACGCAAACAGAAACAATAATAAGACACATAGAACAAGAAGGAGAGGTAGATAGGACGCTGTATGTGCCAGAGAGGGACAAGGAGAGGCTCTACGACTGGCCGACAGATTGGCACGAGCAGGCGACACGGCTCATCAGCGATGCGGAAAAGAGACTAAAGAGTTTCTTCAGAAGTGAAATAGAGTCAATAAAGAAAGAAATCTCACCACCACCATGCCGATGTGAGGAGATGAATAGGATAATAGGAGAATTGTTAGCGGAAGCAGAGCAATGGAAAATGTCAAGATACAGGGAACACGCGGAAAGACAAGAGGAGAAAGAAAGGTATGAGAGTGATAGAGCAAGTTACTTGCAGGAAATCCAAAGACTAAGAGAAGAGAGAGATGAAGCGCGGAGACTGAGAAAAGAGAGAGAAGAAAGGGACGAAGCGCTGAGAGAGAGGGAGATGGACGAAGGTACGAACGCTCCACGGTTAACAGTAGGTGACTATGAGAGTGAGTATGTGTACGAACTAAAACAAAACATTGCAGAGACAGAGGGTATGAGAAAGGTGGGAAGAGAGAGGGAGACAAGCATTGGCGCAGAATCGATGAGTGAAAGAGCGCGCATGGATGCGCTAGACAACTGTGAGAGAGGGAGAGAACCAGGCGAACCTCGCTTGCGGACCTCGCCGGATAAAACAAGTAACTCAGGAACGGGAAGTAAGCGCGAGGCCAGAGGGCGCTCAATGCGACCGGACCCGCTCACCGCGGCTGAGTGGGAGTGGGAATCCAAAGAGAGAACGAGAAGAAAAAAAAATATCATAGTGAGGGGAATACGAGCAAACGATAGAGATACGGTGACTGCCGAAAAAATAAGGCACATCATATTAACAAAAATGGGAATTAAAGTGAGAATAACAAGAATTCAAAAACTTGGCGGAGGGCCAGTAGCCACACTTGAAACGATGGAGATGAAAAAAAGAATCATGAGAAGAAAAAGAGATCTACGAGGAACGGGAATATGGATAGAGGACGATTTGACAACGAGGGAGAGACAAGTGCAAGAATGGCTGGACGGACAAGAGAAGAAGAAACGGGTGGAGGGCAAAAGCGTATTTAGAGGCCATCAAAAACTTTGTGTAAATGGAGTGTGGTGGTACTGGACAGAACTTGTGGGGGGGATGGAAAGAATGCAGACTTTTCGTGACAAAAGAAAGGAGTGGATATAAAATGATAACATGGAATATTGCGGGGACTGGTAACATATGGGGGGCACAGGACTTTTTAGGAAATTATGACATAGTGATACTACAAGAAACGTGGTTAGAAAAAGACAAAGAAGCTTGCACACTAAAAAGACTAAGCAGTGAATTTAAGTGGTGGGCAAAGGCAGCGACTCGAGAGTGTAAGAAAGGACGCGCAATTGGGGGGCATTTAGTGGGGGTGCGAAAGAAGTTGTCTATGGGATGTGAGGTGGTTGAATGGAAGTATGGTCTGATTGTAAAAATACGTGAAAAATCGTTAGACAAAGACTTATGGATAATAGAAGCGTACAACAATGTAGGATGGGGGGAAATAGAAGAACCGTTAAAACAACGCATAGAGGAAGGAGAGGAAAGGGGGGCGGCGATACTGATAGCAGGTGATCTAAATGCGAGAATAGGAAACGAAAGGGGTATAACGGAATGTGAGAAATTAGGAGGATTATCCTGGGAACGAAACTCGGAAGACAAGGTGCTTAACGCAGAAGGACGTAAGCTATTGAATTTTTGTGATAAGATGAATTTGACGATACTCAATGGGAGGACAAGAGGAGACGAAGAGGGGAGAGTAACTTTTGTGGGAGGGGGAGCAGGTCAGGGGTCGGTGCTAGATCTGTTGATATGGATGGAGGATGAGGAGGAGATTGTAGAAAGATTAAGGGTCATCCCAAGAGTGGAGTCGGACCACTTGCCGGTGGAGTGGACCTTGAAAAGAGGTCAGGAACAGGAGGGGGGGAGAGCGGACAAGAAGAACAGTCAAGGGAGGAGGGAAGGTGCAGAGACGAGATTAGTGTGGAGAGATGAGATGAGCCAATTGTATGAAGAAGAGATAAAGAAAATGAGAAAAAACGATTATCATGATGTTACGGCAGGAGAACGATGGAGGATGTTAAAAGAAAAAATTTGGAAAGCGGCAGAGATAGTCAAGATGACTAGGAAAATAAAAAACAAGAAAAACAATAACAATAACAATAGCTGGTACGATAGGGATTGCGAGTTACAAAAGAAGAGAGTGTGGCACCGCCTGAAAAGATACTTGGCAAAGAGAGGTGTGGATGAGCGAAAGGAGTTAGTAGAAGAGAGGAAACAATGGAAGAAACTGGTAGAAGAAAAAAGAAAAGGGTGGTTTGAAGCTCGATGGAAAAAAGTGAAAGAAAGCAAAGATATGGCGGAATGGTGGCGAGCGATAGGGAATTTCAGGACTAAGAAGAAAAGAACGGGAGAAAATATAAGAAGTTACGACTGGGTCAAACATTTCAAAAATCTGTTAGAGGCAGAAGAAGAGGATGAAGTGTCAAGAAAAGAGAGCTCAAGACCATGGAACGTGAGCGAAGAAATGGTACCCTCAAATGATGAATTGTTGGACCAGGAAATCGGTAAGGGTGAACTGGAGAAGATAATGAAAAAACTGAAGAATAATAAAGCAGCGGGAGAGGACGGCATTAAGGCTGAATTTTTTAAAAATCTGGCCGAAGAAGAGAAACAAGAGTTAAGGGAAATACTAAATATGATATGGAATAACGGAGAACTACCCGCGGGATGGGAAATTGCAAGGATATTTCCGATACACAAGGCGGGCGACGAGGAGCTGGCTAGCAACTACAGAGGGATCTCGTTGTTGGACATTGGATATAAAATAATAGCCAGTATAATGGTAACGAGACTAAACAAATGGTTAGAAAAGGAGGCCATGTTAAGGGAAAGTCAAGCGGGATTCAGGGCAGGAAGGGGTACGCGAGACCATGTCTTCGTGCTCAATGCTCTTATTAACAATAGACTGAAGAAAAAAGGAGGGAAATTATACGTAGCGTTTATAGATTTTAAAGCAGCATTTGACAAAGTGGATAGAGAGCTGCTGTTCAAGAAACTTTGGGGAAAAGGAATTAGAGGGAAAATGCATGCGATGATCAGAACTATATACAGGAATACGAGGAATGACATCATCACAGGAGAAGGAATCTCAGAAAATTTTAGAACAAAGAAGGGTGTGAGACAAGGCTGTCCTATCAGCCCAACACTTTTTAACATCGCGCTAGATGACGTAGACGAAGACTGGGAGAGGAAAGGAGAGGGGGGAACAGTCATGGGGGGAGAAAAATTTTTCGTGTTGAAATATGCAGATGACATTGCGATCATAGCAGAAGAGGCGGGAGAACTTTCAAAGATGCTGAAATCACTGGAGAGATACGTTAGAAAGACAAAAATGGAGGTGAATGTGGACAAAACAAAAATAATGGTATTCAGAAATGGAGGAAGAATGAAGAAAGGAGAAGAATGGAATTTACAAGGAAAGAAAATAGAAGTAGTAAAGGAATTTAAATATCTGGGATATTGGTTCTCAACAAAGGGCACACTGAGGGTTCATATAAACAAACTAATTGGGAAAGCGAGGAAAGCTGCGAATGCAGTTTGGGGAGTGATGAAAAGGGCCAGACTAGATAAACTAAGAGATAGGCTACAACTAATGGACTCCCTCGTTAAAGCAGGGGCGCTGTATGGGATTGAGATCTGGGGATGGAAAAGGAGAGAAGAAATTGAGAAGTTACAAAGCAGAATGGTGAAAATGGCCTTGGGTGTGTCGAGAAATACACCGGATTATTTATGGAAGATGGAAACAGGAAAGCGAAGTATCGAAGTTGAAGCAAGAAGAAGAGCAGGAAATTATCTGCTACAAATCCTAAAGATGGAGGACTTCAGATGGCCGAAGATCTGCCTTAAAGAAGAAATTAGGGGGATCGTAAATAAAACACCGTCGAAGTGGGGGAAAGAGTTAGAAGAAGCAATGAGACAGGTGGGAGAAGGTAGAATCATGGGACTGATGAGGGAAGGGACGCAATTTGGAGCGATTGAAAGGGCGCTAAGAGAAGCGGTAGAGAAAAAAAGGGACCAGGACATCCAAGGAGACTGGACGAGGATAGACAAGTCTACCTTCTGTAGCTGGTACAAAAATATCAAAATAGGTATAGAGCGAGAAAAATACTGGGACGCGGGAGTAATGAGAGGAGATTTGAAAGAAGAGTGGGCGCGACTAAGATGTGGAAACATCGGAATGGCTGGGAAGATAGGATATGTGAACTGGATGTGCGTGCTTTGTAAAAAAGAGGATGAAAATGTAGAACATATCTGGAAATGTGAGGAAGCGAGGAAAAAAATAAAGAAAGAATGGGTTATGGGAGTAGACAAATGGAGAGAAGGAAGAACAGGGAATGAACTGCGAAAGCACCTGATAGAAACGCTGAGGGGGGAAGTAATCGAAGAGCTGTGCGAATACCTAATAGCGTTTGGGAAAATAAAAGACTCTATAAATAAAAAGAATAAAACTAGTCAAGGAAATAGCAGCTAAGAAAGCGGCGATAAGGGTTATCTTAGCGAATAAGATTGTGCAAATAACGGTTGATGTATTAAGGCGAAGTACGCTGTACGATGGAAATAAATAGTATTATTATAAAATATTTATATATGTATTTGGAAAAATAAACAAATATTAAGCGTCAAAGTTGATGCACTTTTGATAGATACCACACATATATTCAAGATTGCCACAAGGAAAACATTATTGACACATTTACACACGCAACGCCACTTTTTGAAATGTATAAATCGATATTATTATAAAGGGCTGGGAATAAGCTTGCATTTGATATGTTAATATATAATATATAAATATATATCGAGCCGTACCGGGTTACGTACAAGTCGGGCGCTAAACGTCCTCGCACCTATACGGCCCAAACAACCCTTGTCCAGAACTGTATATCATTGGTCCCTCTACCTGTCCCTATCATTAATTCCTATTCATATCCCAATCATCAACTCCTCCCCCTGTCCCTATCAATAACCCCCTATCCCTACTATTGATCAGTAGATAAAAATATTTTTAATAGTTTTACGGCACAAAAGATGCATATTTCAGTACGACATAAACCTCTTATCAATGCACATTGTGGACTTTGTATCGTGGGACCTCGTATCGCTATCATTGACTCCTCTACTTGTCCCTATCGTTAACTCCTCTCCTACTATTGACAAGTAGATGGGGATCAATGATAAGATCATAGATCCCTATTATCGTTCATTGTACACAAAATGTTTTATGCAACGTTTCTATCATAAATGTTTAGTTAAAATAATCGGATCTCGTTTTATAAACATTAAATCGTTAATTTAATCAATATCATGATTTATTGTATTAATTTGTTTGATGGTTAAATTAATTACTTTATTTATTGTATTATTTTGTTCGGTCATTGCCTTTATAGCATTCGTATTTATAATCGTTATGTACTTTCTTTCACGCCAGTTATTTGCTGGAATTTTTATCAGCATCTGGAAAGAACGGCTTCCCTCTAAGGGACGATACTTGCTGTTTGTCGTTACGCTAAGTAGTGCCACTGCGGCAGAGCCATCAGAAGCCATGAAAGGAGAGGTATGCGGTGTGGCACACGGCTACCATCAGCGTAGCCGCGGATCACATAGAAAAGTTTGAGCATTGGAGTTGAAAACATACCAACCGAGCGTTGAAGGATTATATAGGAATCAAACGTTTTCTATTTGTATCGACCTTAACGAGATATTCGATTTGTAAAAATAATAAATGCAATTTTAATTACCTGAAGACATTGATTAATTGATTGGTGAATTATCTGCTATTCGTTTTAACGTGCGTATATACTTGTTGCTTTATTTCCTATTAACTTTTATTTAATATCACATCAATTACGAAGGTTAATTTAACGACCGACGTATCTGTCCTGTTACGGTTAAATTTTTATAACTTTTATATCATATCGACTACATTAATTTAATAGTTTTAACATAAATCGGACTTTTTTGCCCAAATATTTATTATTTGGATATCTCATGAGGGTCAAACTATGCTTTAAACAATAATTTTCACTCGCAAGTTCGCGTAACACATTACCAGATGTAAAGTTGACAGTAAATCTTGAAATGTTATCTTTGTATTATTGAACTAACTTATTTTTTACGCAAAAAACATCTCTAGCCGGACGTCTTTACTAAAAATGACGTCAAAAATCGTGACGGTCCTATTAAAAAAATTTTATTCCGCCCGATCCTAAAGCTACCGAAAATGTTTTCACATCATATAGTATTCTTAGGAAGTTTACTTTAATACTTTCTTTGTTATATTTCACGATAAATTTTATATACCAAAAGATAAAATTATATAAAAACTAATTATCGGTTAAATAAGAATATCAGGTTATAGTAAAAAAAAAACAAAGAATTTTAACATTTATTTCCAATTGTACACGAGACTCATGCGTAAACAAACCGTTGTCAAATATCCGGGAGATTTTCTCGCGTAGAAATTGTTATAGAGATCCAGCCAAATTTTCGTAATTATCTCTGCTCACTAATAGGGATCTGTTAAGTTATCAGATCGGATCCTAAGACCATAATGAAACGGTTCCAAACTATATTCCTGGAGGAATTCGAGACTGGATATCCGATAGGACGATAGGATCTTATAGAATGCTGAAAGGAGCACATAGGATCCGATAGAAACCTCAAAAGATCCGAAAGTATCGTTATAAATCATGCTCGTTATTGACGTTCCGATAAATACGTTCGCATGATAAATATGAGATCAAATATATTTATTATTTACGTTTGACTGTTAAGAATTTAAGTGTGAGTTCCACAATACTGTAGAAAAAGTTAAACAAAGCCAAATGTAAATGACAAGCAATTTGTCAAATAATTTTTTAATAAAATTGTTTGAGTAAATGATGATATTCATTGCTTGGCCGGAGGGGATCGATATCCATCCCAGTCGTTAGAATTAAATATTGCATTCCTGGCGCACTTGAACACGTCATGACCGTTAACAAGTGTCAACGATTGCGTGTGATATCTTGTGAGTGCAGTTGAAATTAGGTATCTAAAAAAGTATGTAAATCTATTTATATTATTATATTCTAAATACAGTTGGCCATCCACTCTCCTTACTTTGAAATAGATAACATTCGTTTATTTATCTTACAAATTAATTTATACTTATCAATTAGTGTAACGCAAGATACTGGAATTTTAAAAGGATAATCATTTCGGGGAATCCCCGGCTAATCCCGATTAAAAGTTTACCCAAAAATTTAATTTAAAATTGTCAGCTTTAACGAGACAAAAAAATCACAGATCCATCTAAAATCTTGGGAGAATTATGTTTCTAGGGCTATTATCCCTGACATATCCCGATCGTGATTTCACTGGGTGCTAGGACTCTTAGATAGATTTCTACATAAGTTTCGCTCCAAGTTCGTACTATTCGTACCACGCGAAGTGATATGAAATTCTACAGGTGTACATTAATATGTGCTAATGTATACACTGAGAAATGTGTAATTGATTCATTAACAATTCTATCATCGACTTCTACAAACATATGTTCTATTTTCAACTGTAATTATAATTCTTGGAATTCCATATGAGATTGAAATATTAACTAAAAACAATTTCCAGTGAATATTTTATTCTTTTAATTTCATATGAAATTATAACAAAGACGCAAAGTCGAACCTTACACGTTGTTTCCTTTCATCCTTTTGGTCCGTCGCCCACGCAGACTTTTCCGTGAGGAAGTCCGTCAATAGATTTTCATTTCATCATAGAAGAAGCTTTGTGAACGACGAACCATAAGAATGAGCAACAACGTGCAAAGTTCTACATTGCATTCTGGTTTTAAATAATAGTAGAACCTCTGACGTTGCTCTTAAATGCTCTAAAATCTCATTGCTTTAAAATATTTTATTGAAAATTGTAGCAAATAACAAAAACGTACTGCGTAATTATAATATAATAAATAAAAAATTAATTGCTCAAGTAATTTAGCAAGTTGCAGGTCAATTATGCTTACAATCCTCGACAATCGTTAATATAAACATTTTATGCGCTATAAAATACGAAATTCTTTGTTAATATTTGCCAACGTTCCCTCAACGCATAAGTTTCTCAAATTTTAACTTGTTTCGTCTAATGTTTCGAAAGTAGAAGCTGTAAAAACTTCAAATTGCTATAAAATTAGGACCCTTTTACCGATCTTCTAACATCAAAATTGAATCCCCCCCCCCTCCCCTCCTCTTTAATTATAGTTTGTTACTGTAGAAAAATTGAGTTCAATTGGTTTTACTTCTACGCGAAAATTCAAAATCAGATAAAATCGAAACCTCTTCTCCATTTTCGGTCAAATTCAATAGCAAACATACTTGAATGTTACTTTCATTCGACAATACCGATTTAGCGCAATTGCTACATATTTACAAAAGTTCAGACGTGCACAGACAATTTTTCGAACAATTCAAAACGACATAAAATCTAAATGTCTGCACATACTTTGTTAAAAACAAAACCAATCACAGAGAGGTTACTACTTCATTTTTTTGCAATTTAAAGCTCTATTCGTCTGACGAAACTCGAATACCGAAGCCTGCACGTACCCACGCACACACATACGCGTCCGGACATTTTAAATAAATCACATTTCTCGACGTTTTAGATCATTTTGAGTATTCTGATATAAAAAAACTCGAAAATACAAAAATTGCCATGAGAACGAAGCCTCCTCTATTAGGAAAACCAAAAGTTACAAGTAAATTAAAAAATACAACATATGTTTGTTGTAGAATGTGATTTGATCAATGATTTATATTTTTTGCAATGTTATTTACCGAGAAAGCAAATGTGTAGTAGTTTCTCTGGTATTAACATTTTAGAATAATAAATTGCAATAATTCAAAACATTGAGAGATCAAGTGTTTTAATTCATCGTCTTTAGTCTACGAGAACGCCATCGTGTACTCCAGTTACATGCTAAATGGTAATTTGTGCAAGGTAAATGGTATGCCACTCACCAAAAACTCGTCCAGCCGTAACAGCGCCGACAACGAACCAGACGAGGTACGCGCACCAGATAATCCAATCTCGTTTCCTGACATCCATGTTGATAAAAGTTTTATCAGACTTTTTGAGGCGACGATAGTGTTGATACACCGTACGAGAGCACTGCACAACGACGAAAATAGCGTCGCTCTAATTTGATTGGTTTAACGGATGATTTGATACCCCGTCACAAGTGCAAACGGTGTGTACCAACCTTTCCCGCGAATTATTTGAAGCCTGTTCACACCCACACACGTTACGTTGAAAGATCTTTAAAGCCACACGTCACCGTAATCCGTGAGCTGATCGGCGAGCTTCCCCAGATTAGAACCTCGCGGGATCATTGTTCGCATCTTTGCTCACGAGAATCGACGGATTTCCTTTAATGGTTTTTACTCGAATCACACCGCGCGTTGATTATCTTCCAAACGTGTCTTGACTATAGCTAGCTCGATATCATTCACGACTAGGACTCCTATATGAACGACGACTATAGGTACGACGGTCAATTAGAGCGGAATATTCGCACAATGGAATCGCGATACAGTTAAATGGAGCTTGCCTGGTTCGAAAGTGCGAGCTTTAATGGCCATTTGCATCGAACCCCATCGCCTACCACTAATTATACTTTATC
Organism: Cylloceria caligata; assembly: GCA_963942595.1. NCBI lineage: Eukaryota > Metazoa > Arthropoda > Insecta > Hymenoptera > Ichneumonidae > Cylloceria > Cylloceria caligata. The sequence goes on along the minus strand of OZ012707.1, from coordinate 60,690,852 downwards.
ACTAGCGTATATACTCTGATTATGGCAGTTAATATTTATCGATGACAATTGGAGCTTAAAAGTTTATCCGAATGAATTAATAATTTGCATCTGCGACTCAACTGATAAACAAATAAATATCAATGACAAAAAGTTCGTTCGTGTGCTTTGATTTAAAAATATTTTATCTTTGTTTCGGAATGCAGGACGGAAAAATATGAAGTCAAGATTTCTCGGTCACGATCCTATATACTCGAACGATCCGGCGAGTATAAGACCGAGCATCGAAGGTTTCTACTTGAGCGATTCCGACAGCACCGCACGAAGCGCGATGCAAAGGGTTTTAAAGTATCGTTGATGGAGAAAATAGGAGGGTAAAATCGTTCCGAGGCTTCGCCACTGGACTTGGTCGATCGTTTCTCAGAACTATTCACTGTGTTGGCCAGTTATCGCGCACTCGATGACGATGAATTCCTTCTAAATAATCCAAACGAGAATATTGAAAAGCAGAGTCTAATCATTGGCATGTGGCACAATTACGAGGAGACGGTTGAGACGAGCAATTAGTCAACGAGATGAGCAGCGAGTTGATGAGTGAGAAGTCACAAAAGTGTCCGGTCGCGCAGAAGCAATTACATCGAAAGCACTTTTTCAGCCTCAACCATCAAAGTTCGAGGTATGTGATACTAAGCCGAGCTTTTTTGCTCAAGCTCTGTACATACATTCGTGTGCATAACGGTGCTTGATCGTACAATGGACACAGAACGAAAAAGAAGAACCCGACTGAGAGGTAAAGCGAGAAAATGTCTGTGTGTTATATAGAATGAGAGCCGAAGAGAGTAAGAGCTCCGTGTAATCGTCGAGAGCGTCTCTAAAGCGATGGTCGCATCGCTTAATCGTGCGTACGCCTGGAGCTACTTTCGGCAACTCGTTAGTGGCGCAGCAGCAGTAGCACCAGGCAGTTCAGCTCTCGCACTTGTTGCCGACAATTATCCTCCCGTTGGATTCAACGAATTTCCAACCCGAAAGAGACTTTCTCGAGTTCCCTTGGTTTCCCTGTACCAGACAGCTGGTCGAGAGGCAGAGAGAAATGTGAGTGATTCAAAGGGCCTTTTCCAGAATGGGCTCTCCTTTTGTACGAGTTATAGCTATAGTCTTCCTTTTGCTGAAGAATCTCCTTGATCCTCGTGAGTGTTGAGAACGATAATATCAAGAGGTATAATGGAGACTGCGAAATTACGCGATCAGTCAGCACCGAGTCGGTTAGTGACCACTTCGAGAGATCATCAATCGTCCATGAACGGTCATTCGTTGCTGACATCTATATATAACACCCTTGCTCCCTGCAGCATATCCTTGGAGCACAAACCGCCTCCTGCGACTAACGACGAGTCGGTCCTCCCTCGTCTCTTCCTCGGTTAACTTTTCTTTAGCTATTTCACGCAGACTCCATGGGAATTTACAATTATATCAAGAACCACCACTTTCCAGTTCGGGCACTTCGCAAGATAAATCCTATCGTCCCACTCGTAAAAACCGCTGGCTCTTGAGATATTTAATTTACAGATTGACTCTCCAGGATTTTCAAGTCAATTTTTTTTTTTTGAGATATTATCTCTTTAGTACTTTGGCGCAAACGGTTTTCGATTGAAAAAGCGAATGATCCCGAGTGTGTAACTTCCTGTGTATACTGTCTGAGCTCTTCGGTCTTGAGTCACTGATCCACCGTAACGTTCGTTCACAGCTGAGGCACGTGCACTACGTGCGATCGGCAGCACCGCGAAACGGAGAATTCAAGGAGAATCGCACGAGCGTATCCATCGGAGGTTGCCAACTCTCGACTATCGGGTACGAGACTCGAGATGTAAGGTGCATAAGCTCGCAGGAGTCACCACCATCGCGTACGTGATATCTGACGCGAAATAAGAAAGCCACCGAAGAATGGAAGAAGGACGCTGTTGCAGGACGGTGAAGGCGCGCGCGTGACGAAGGGGGGCGAGAGGTGTATCTGTGCTCACCGCTGCTACCGCGATCCCACTACACTGCTTCGTTCTCCTCGTCTAACCGGTTTCGCGCGATCTTCGCAGAGTTTACCTGCTGCAACTCGCGGGATACACCGCTGGTGAGAATCGCGCCCGCGCAACCGATCCAGCTATCCTCCGTCGAGGTCCTCGTACACACGCTCGGTTGCAGCTTCCCTCGATCCTTGGCAGGAGACCCAACGACTGTAGATCGAAAAGAGACGATCTGTATTATTTCACGTTATAAATTGATAATTCACATAGTAATTGATTAAATGAAAAATCATTGTTTAAGCGACTTTTTTTTTTAAGTTTGTTTTCTCAGTTCCTTTCTGTTGTTACTCAGATTTTTTAAAGACAGGAGATAGATGGCGTATTATCGGTGATCGACGTATTTTTTAATTCCAGTTAATAATTGCACCTATTAACTATTTATTTATTGTTATTATAGATAAAATTTTGAATTATGGTTAAATATATTTTCACCTAGGCCATGTTTAAACATTTTGTTTTTAAATATATCTTTCGATTAGTCCTTTATATCGAGAATTTATTTTTTATATTATCACTCGGATATACTCGAGGGTTGCGGAAGTTTTATCCGCCTATCCCGCTCTCTCTCGAGGCCGACGGGGGTTAAGAGCGACGCGATTCGAGATGCGCTTCCCGCAGAATCACGATCCGCACTGGTACGCCATCGAGCGTTGGGAAACTTCACCAAGCTCAACGGTACCATCGCGCAACCCCCGCACACGAGCCTACGTAAACCCATGCTATTGCATCGGGACGTGAGTACGATAAAGACAGAGGGAGGGATTCGCGCGCGCATGAGGACAAGCCACGGGGGTTTCGCGCGGGCGCACAGAGTCTGAGCATCGAGCACCCTTGAATCTTTCGACGGCACCGTCGCCGGAGGTTGCAAAAGCCGCGCTAGCTCACTCGCGTTCGCTATCTTACGCGAATGTTGCGCATCCTTCGCTACTGTACCACTGCTACCGGTACTGGTACTCGGGTTCCTATGACGAGTAGCACGACGCTCGTCGCCGTTCGAATCTAGCGGGAAATAAGATCCGGCAGCTTTCACATTCCCACGCTTGGTTAAAGCTGAATACACCCACCCGCCTCGAATACTATCCTCTCCTCTTCTCTTTCATTCTCTATATCGCTGACTTCGACAAACCTCCCGCCCCCATTTTTAGTCAAGTTTATCAAATATTACTGACGAAATGGCGACAGACGACGAGGGAGGATCACGCGGGCGTTCCTTTCGCTTTAACCTTCATCATTCAAAGTTAATTCGGTGGTTTAGATATTCAATGAGCCTTGGACTATTTACAGTAGAGTAGAGAAAATCACACGCATCGGACGAATGTGAAGAATACGATTCTTATATTATACGATTCTCGCTCTCACCCTTCTCACTTTTCTGTCGATCGGCACAGACTTCCGAGCGTGAGCCAAAGAACGTTGACAGAGCTCTAGCTTTCTAGCTATCACGCCGATTAAATTATGCAGGATTGAATCGACGACGATTACTGACACGCGAAAGAAAAATAGCTTTATGTGTGAGCAAGAGGATTTCTATGCGAAAAAAGCTTTTTATTTTTAAATATCCCTCGTCCGACACTCATTATCCAGTTTACCTAAGAGTTAAGTTTGCCTTTTTCTTCTTAATTAATTTTTCTGTTTGTTTTTATTTTATAAATTTATTATTATAAAATTGAAGAAAAAAAAACATTTATTTTTATTATTCGGAAGTATTTGCCGAATTTAAGGTAAATTCTAAATACAAATTTTATTATTCGTAATCGAATTTAATGTTTAATATTCCATTTTATCCTTTATAGAGTCTTTGATCGTTCCAGTATACTAATTTTTTCAAGATTATTATATTTCCTATAATTGACAGTAATTTGATTAAGAGTTATAAAACGAAGAACCCAAACAATTACTAATTAAGGGCTTACACCACCCTGAAGCGTTAGAAGAAACATGACAAATGTATGCATTTGTTTTTAAGCAACTATCAAATGGAATTTTCTTTTTTATTACTTAAGTTTAGGAGATATATTAATCAACATATTGTATGAATATTGTGCAAGAATATTAAGCAATGGCGAAGTTATGAGTTGTTCCGCAAAGCACCATCGCCGTTATATGCTCGCGAATGATGTATTGAGTTTTGATGCGAACGTTTCTCTGAAATGTATATATAAAACGGTAATTTTCTTCTTCATTGATAAAATATATACAAAGTAGCATATGAACAGAGAACATAAAGAATGCATTGTTCAAATGACAGCAGGATAAAAAATTTCAATTAATTTTGTACCTCAAAAGACAAAGTTACAAAATTTAACGTAAATCGAACAATTTTTTGCGCAACTATCAAATGGAATTTTATTATTTTTACTTATGTTTAAGAGATATATTGATGAATATATTGTATCAATATTGTACAAGAATATTTAAAAATGGCGAAGGTATGCGTTGGCTTACAAAGCTCCATCGCCCTTATAATCGCGAATGGCGTATTGAGTTTTGATGCGAACGTTTGTCTGAAATGTATATAAAAAACTGTAATTTTCATGTTCATTGTTTAAATATATACAAAGTAGCATATGAACAGAGAACATAAAGAATGCATTGTTCAAATGACAGCAGAATAAAAAATTTCAATTAATTTTGTACCTCAAAAGACAAAGTTACAAAATTTAACGTAAATCGAACAATTTTTTGCGCAACTGTCAAATGGAATTTTATTATTTTTACTTATGTTTAAGAGATATATTGATGAATATATTGTATCAATATTGTACAAGAATATTAAAAAATGGCAAAGGTATGCGTTGGCTTACAAAGCTCCATCGCCCTTATAATCGCGAATGGCGTATTGAGTTTTGATGCGAACGTTTGTCTGAAATGTATATGAAAAACTGTAATTTTCTTGTTCATTGTTAAAATATATACAAAGTAGCATATGAACAGAGAACATAAACAATGCATTATTCAAATGACAACAAGATTAAATGTTTCAATTAATTTTGTACCTCAAAAGACAAAATTACAGAAATTTAATGTAAATCGAACAATTATTTCTGCATCACTTTGAAAGAGGAAAGCGAAATTAATATTTATGATTTAATAAAAGTAATTAGGGAAGATCCAAATTACGGTCCATCTGCCATACAATCGTTATACCTACCGCGGGACATATTATCGGACGCCGTACCTCGTTTAAACCTCTACAACTCGGTTCATTTTGTAATATTTTTTACATCCACCATGTATAAAGTTATTTAAAAAAAAAAAAAAAATTAACTGCAGAAATATGGTACAAAAAAAATTGTTTTTTTTTTTTTAATTTAATGTGTAACTCCTCAAGACAATATCGAGATACAAATGAATTTTTTTTGCAAATAAAAGTATCGATATGCTGGCGAAATTGCGTGTCACGTATCGAGAATTAGATAAATATTTATATAAACATTCATCGAGTAAAAAGAAATATGTTTATCAAAAAAATCTGAAGATATATGCGACGAAAAGTAAAAAATAACATTGTATGACTAAGATGTGAATCACTATATCAACAAACTTGAGGTTATAGAGCGCCAATTCGTCAAGATCTACACGAAATGAAAAAAGTAGTTTGGAAAGCTAATAAATGGATTCCATCAACCTGATAACCTCCAGAGGAGAAACGCTATCACTTTCCTCAATGGTTTCACCTTAAAAACCAGCGTGAAACACAAATAAACTACAGCATTGAAAGGAATGAAAGATATGTAAGAATGAGCTAGGAATTCTTCATCTGCAATCCAGAAACGTTTTATACAAATAATTTGCATTTTTCTACCGAGTAAGACGTTCTCACTGGGATTTCTATGCTACTCGATCGGATCTGCAATGACCTGTAACTTTTATAAACGATTATAATTAAGAATAACTGGAACGATTTCGGATTACACTTGCAAGGACGATTTTAATAGGTAAATAAAAAATTAAGAATCAAAATTATTTCTATGGCAAAATAGTACATTACGCAACTTTTTCAGAATGTTGGTCATTCTGAAAGAGTTGCGTACAGTGCTTTTTGACATGAGTGCGAGAAATAGCTCAATTTTCGACAATTAATCAACGTTTTCCCACGTCACATCATTACAACATCGCGTCTGCTAGGTTAGCAGTTGACGTAAACAAAACAGTTGTGTTCATTCCTGTCACATGGAAATTCTTGACAGAAAAACAGAAGAATAACAGTGAAGGAATGAAATAATCATAATATTAGAATGAAGGAATATAAGAACAGGGGAGGAATGTAAACAGCTGATTGCAAAACAAAAATGACTCGTTTTCTACCATGGAAACGGGTTAAAATTGAGCTATTTTCAAAGCACGTGTGTTAAAAAATAGATTTTTTATCGTCATGTTCGAGTGCCGGTATAGTAAAACTTTAGTTAAAAGTTCTATATTGTCAAGCCTTGGTGTATCGAAGTGTTATGCGCAACCAGTGATAAAGCCAAATTTAAAAAATCCATCTCAATCCAACTTGTTCTGATCTCTCCCACGACTGAGTATAAATCTACTCCATATCAATCCTTAAAGACTCGAAATGCAACGTATAATTTAATCAAAAGCTTTAATCTTTGATGTACCGCCTGACAGAATTGGGATAAAAAAAAGAGATATAGCTCGAGTTGGAATAAAATGAGTATAATTCTCTCGGATTGGATAACATATCATGGTTGGTAGTAGAACGAAACGAGTGCCATTGGCGAAGGTTTGGTACAGCTAAACCCTATATACCTGAAACTCTGAAGCTCGAATTGGTACGGGGGGTACTAGGTCTAGCTCTCGCTCTCGTTCGCTGGCGTGGTAGAGAGTAAGGTCGGGTTAGGCCACCTAATCCAATGTTTTACAGGTTTACTGATTGCGGTAGAACACTGCGCGGCGCCCTTGCTCCAGCTCGTCTCGCAATACCTAGGCCACCATTCCGGTCTCTCCACGTTGGACGAAAATGGAGAGGCCACTGCCTATATCTATCCCTCCGCTCAGCCCCTCCGCCCTTCGCCACCGCTGTCCTAATTCACCGACAAATAAACGCATCATTGAGCTCCCGTGGACTTACCAATCAGGCGGTTACCTTTGGACCGAAGCATACTATTCGTGCGGAAACCTACGCGCTTCGGTATAGCAATCGAGGAAATAGTTATAGGACAATAAACGCTCCGATTTCATCCTCTTATTTACTTGACTGAATCTTTTTGCTATCCCGATACGACTCTTTCTTATTATAAAAATAATAAAATGCCCATTATAGAATATTTCTTTGGAAAAATGTATTTTATATTAATATCATCGTCAGTTGAATCGTAGAAAATGGAACTCATGCCAAAATCATTTTGAAAATAACTTATCTGACGTATTATTGCTTTATGAGCTTGAAAGACAATACAAATTGACATTCTGTTACGGTTCTATAATTATAATTTAACGATACCCGTTAAGAATCATTTAAGACAGTCGACCAGTTGCATCTGGTATTAGATTATGTTGTTAAATGTGAATATGAAACAAATTGAGTACCAAACTTTTCTATCTAATGATAGTAGGGTTTAGTACTATCTACTACTAATAGATAGTAGGGCAAAAATGAAAAATGTAACAAGGTCTTAGGGACAGCGACATTCCTGACACTTCAGTATGTCAAATGACATCATTTTGCGAACGGATGACCCCGATAACAAAGCCACTTTTTCTACAATTAAATTGTTAACGTTCCAATACGATAATAAAAACAGAGGCTGGCCGAATATTTCAAGAATAAATATATCTTGAGCTAAACCACAGAGAAACATCTTGAATCGGTTATAGTTGCAATAGCCACGCACAAACGCATCACATTGATAGGTGACAGTTGATAAAAATTAGAAGAAATCATTAATTTTCAACAAATTATCTTCAAGAAATAATCTGAATCAGATTAACTTATATATCTGCTCTTCCAACGGATGAAATGATTTTTTTTTTCAATTCGTCTACAATTGTTGTATTAATTGGTTTTAAGGCGTTACACGTGCGGAAATTTTTCCAGGATATCCTTCGTCTTTTCAAATCTCGATTAGGATTTGGCATGAATCACCCAAAGCGGGTGTCCTAATTTAAATCCGGATTGTGTCGCGATCGTAACACGAGTGCACCGAGAGAAAAGATTTCATTGATTCGAATAAATCGGCACATTACAATTTTTTTCATTGAATAAATATTTAGTTAATAGTAATAATATGCTACAAAATAATAACTTTATTCCAATGATGTGATGCATTTAAACCACGATGACGATATTTCGTTACCTTCGAGTAAATATTTATTCGATAGTACTTACTAAACAAACGATTTATTTTATTCAAATGAACGAAATTACCGTTTGAAAGAGATATTTATTTGACGGCATCATGCGCGCAACCATCTGACGGAAGACGTGATTTGTTTATTCCAATAGGGTTGTATCAAGAGCATTAAACCGGTAGAACGCCGGTTGTTAGATTGTTACCCAAATGTGTGTGTCTTGCGCACGCATCGTGCACACGATTTCCAGGCCAAAAATGCAATAAAACATCATTTTTTGCAACAATTGGTTCATTGTAATATTTCTGTTGATACACCCTAACCTTAACCTCTTTAACCCTGCACGGTAGCACAGGGACCATTTCGTCCCAAGCGAAATTTCACTTTCAAATTCTGAGCAAACCGAAAAAGGGTGGCGCGCGGCTCATGTCCTTAAAAAAAATTTAGTGCAGACATGGTCCTGCATGCGTAGCCTCGTCACCCTTGGCCAGTTAGTCTTCGAGTTACAGCGGTAGAAGCTTGTCAACCAGAAGGAAACGTCCCAGTCCGACCGGCGTGTGAGTAAACGTTGCTTTTGCGCAATATGTAGCGGAGACACATATTTGCGGAGAACATGTAGCGGAAACACATATTTTTTTATTTTTATTTATTTTACTATCATTTAGCGTTAGTTTTTGTTTATAATCCCTCGTTCGCATAAAAGTAATATTATATTTGCAGTAAAAATGATCGTTAATATAATTTTTCATAAAAATCCTCGAAAATTCTGTCCGTGAAATTGTGCATTTTTAAGCACTTCAATAATTATACTTTTTTCAGCAGAAACGATCGAAGCATGGTTTTTCTTCGACATTAGGGTATCCATGACGATAATCCATGATAATTTTTTTTTATTATACCTCATTATTTAATTGTTGAAATTTAAGCGAAAACACTTTTTTCGCTCAGATACCAATTTATATTAAAAAATATAATAACTTTTGTACTTAAACAATTATGGATTCACATTCTAGAAAGATTCATGAATTTTTTGAGATTTTTTAAAGCGATTTAACACGTTGAAAACCGTACGTGAAAGTTTTCGTCTCAGTGCGACCGTGGAAAAAGCGAAATTAAAGTACGACCGCCAGAAATTAGACGAAAACAAAGTAAGAACAAGCATCAAAAGTGAACGTGCCTAATATGGCACGGGAGGAACTACAGAATTTGGTAAAATTCACTCGAGAGATTTAAAATGTACAATTTGAACGAAATGTATCCTACTACGATGGCCATTTGAGAAGATTCGGGCCTCATCGACATAAAGTAACTGTAGAAAAAAATTTATTTCACCGTCCGATAGATGGCCTTGACATATGTAAACCGTAAAAATTTCAAGACATTCCGATCATGGCACTCTTCCAAATTTGTCAGCTGACATTGTCTGTCAACAATGGGGAAAATTGAGTATCGCGCAGTGATAACATTCCTTCATTTAAAAGAGAAAAAGACTCAAGAAATAAAAGATGAGTCAGACTCTGTATACGGTGAAGCCTCCCCTTCATTTACAAAGGTGAAATATTGGGTGGCCGAGTACAAACGTGATCGTACGAGAATTTTAGACGAGGAACGTTCCGGGCGTCCGAAAACCGCTACAACTGACGAAATGGTCGATTTAGTGCATCAAACTGTGATGGAAGATCGTCGATTGACCGTTAAGGATATTGCTGAGGCTTGTGGGATATCATCTGAACGGATGCACAAGATTTTACATCAAGATTCGGATATGAGAAAATTATCCGCACGCTTGGTGCCGCGCTTCTCGACGATCGACCAAAAGCGCACACGGACGGACGAGTATCTTAGCCTTTTGGGGCGAATGATAACCGTTGATAAAACCTGGGTAAACCGCCATACGCCTGAGACTAAACAACGGTCAATGCAGTGGATTGCGGTGGTGGAACCAACTCCGAAGAAGACAAAGGTCGTTATCTCTGCAGGAAAAGTGATGGCGACAGTTTTTTGGGATAGACGTGGAATCATTCTTATCGATTACCTTGCAAAGGGTGAAACAATCAACGGACAGTGCTACGCTGCATTCCTGGATAAATTGAAGGCCACAGTTAAGAAAAAAATCCTGTTTCACCGAGATAACGCTCGGGTTCGCACGTGCATGGTCGCCAGATCTAGCTCTCAACGACTTTTTCCTGTTTCTTAATTTGAAAAAATTTCTCGGGGGAAAAAAATATAAGTGAAAAATAAGTTTTTTTCTGACGGTTTAAAAGGATGGGAGAAACGTTGGACCAAATGTATCGAGTTGCAGGAAGACTACGTCGAGAAATAAATTTTGTTTAGCTTCGAAATATGTGTTTTTCTTAAAAAGGCCGGAAACTTTTCAAATAGCCCTCGTATAATTATGAGACTTAGTAACAAATAAAAGTTTCATTGAAGTAAATAAAAGTGATTGGTATGCTTCGATACAATCTTCATTGATTAAATGCCACCGTAATTAATACAATTCGCAATTAATTCAATAAAAGATAGTATTAACTTAAATATATTTTTTCATTGACGACGAATAAAAATTTCACAGGTCAAGATTTCAATGAAATCTCTTTGATTCAATGAAACTTTTGAAATTTGGTGAACGAATCGTCATAAAAACGATGTAAGCTGGTCGTTCTACTTAATAATTTTTCCCGTAGAAGCATATATTGCTTCATGCCCTGTGGTTTATGTTCGATGATGTTTTAGGAGAAAATGAATGTCTCGCTGACAGTTGACATTACGAAAAAATCAACGTAATGTGATACAAATTTCTGGCGGTTTTTCTCGCTGCACCGCGCGATCGTCAATGACACTATTTCTTACTCGTACTCATAGTTCAATGGGTACAGTACATCACCTTAAATGACCGTTGCCCAATCACATTTGGATTCAATGGAAAGAAAAACATTAAGGTGAGAGGTCTGTTTTGTATAATTTGACAAAATCGTATTTTTGACTGAATATCAACAAATGTCTATAGCTCAAATGTTTCAATACAAGCTACTCTCGATCAACTTTAAAAATGTATAGTGTCAATCATTTGGAGTGCAATATACTATATATGAAATGCAATCAATTAATTGGTTAGTAGCCCACTAATTTGATGCCGCAACAAATTTAATCGGCTGAAGCGTATCCAACATTGCAGTTGGTTGTAGAATCGAAGCCTTTTTCTCCGTGTTAGTTAATAACGCGACGTAATGTCAGCTCCGTAATCAGCTCCGTTAACAGCAAATAAATATTAAATGAAAATAAATAAATTACGAGTTGTGACAACGATAGCAAAATAATAAAAATTAATCTTAGTATCAAAGTGATATAAAAACGATTACCGGCGATAGTATGAAAAATTGCAGATTCGCATAAATACATTCGTGACAAGAGACAAAAATTTGTATTCATTTTTTCGTTAATAAAAAAAAATAATTTTCCATCTAGATATCTGGGGTATCGTCGAAGTGAAATTTGTTGAAAGCCCGCAAATAAAATGCACAAATTCTCGTTGATTTCGTATACGAGTGTGGTCTTCTACCACTGCCTACGTATAACTGTTAAGAATTTATTATTCGTTTTGTTCGGCGTTCCGTCCACTGCTTCGAACATATCCATAGACCATTTTACCACGATATTCCTCCTCTGTAATTGTGCATTACGCAAATGTATACGTTCCCGAGGGATTCGCCAGGAGCGAGGATAAAAGAACTTCATACCGTTAGAATCTTTGGAGCTACCAATGAAATTCCATGCAGCCAATTCACTATGTATGTACTACTATATATACTTACGTATGTACATACATATGTACGTATGTTTGTATGTACTAATGATTGTATTTATTATGCTATAATATATATACAGGGTGATTCAAAAAAAGTGACTGACCCGCAGTATGCCGATAGCTGATGTCATTTTAAGCACAATTACTTAGCGGTTTTCCGAAAATCTCAAAAGTTTATTAATGAGATGCAATTAAAGTCAAATAATAAATGACCAATCAGGAGCACATACGCTTCCCGCGCCGGAAGTCGGCAAATGTTCGATGGAAACCGAGACCTCGGTCTGCGGCAACGTCGGACGGGATAGTATAGTAGAATAACGCATGTCATTTGTTCATTCGCATGAATTTTTTTATGCGCGATCGAAGAAAATAATTGAAAGGTGATGTGCTCGTGATGTGTTCCAAAATGAAAAAATGGGAATAAAATGTTAATAATACTCAGATGTAATTATTTATTATGTCTTAACCTTTAAACGTTCCAAATAGTGTTTGTAATTGTGTTTTGTTCTCTTTAAATAAATAATTGTACATTGAAATGTGTGGCACTCTATAACTGTTATCTCTATGATAATAATTAAAATGCAATGAATCTCCTAGGCCATGGTTCATTTATTATAGTATTTAATTATGATAAAAATTATGATGTGTTCATGACACAAATTATAGCGTATAAAAAGTCACAACTAGCGAATGCCTTTCGCCACTAGAAATGAGATATGTAGTAGGTATGCGTGACAAATGTCATATTTCGCACCTGACAATACAACTTGAAGCTTCAAATTATTAACGACAGCTTCATTAATATGAGGAGATGTTTTTACCTTTATAAGAAAAGTTAAGTAACACTTGATACATCGATGCATGGCAGAAGAGACTGCGATGCTACCAAAGGTGCCAAATCTGTCTGAAGCAGCTGCATTAGGACCAGAAGACGCTTCCATCAACGTCTATAAGACTTTTCTATTATACTTTTCTTATAGCTACGCACGACAAAATCAATCGCCCTGCCCTGCCGATGCTGCTTGAGTCTCCAAATTGTTGGTGGTTAGTAAGTATAAGGTGATAGCGAGATGATAGTGAGGTGCGAGGAAAGTGAAAGCAAGGTGAGCGGACGGCGAGAGTGAGGTGAGATCAAGGTGAGAGGAGCTTGTGATCAAGGAGAGAGCAAGTTAAGACGAAGGGCAATTTTCGGTGTCCCTGTAAATGTAGTAAAAAAAAATCGGTCCAGTTACAAGATGTTATGCCGGTAACACGTAAATACTCGTAGCATATTACGGTTGACGGTATAATATTTTTAAGGGTTATTATTTGGAATCGTTCGCTCATAAGGAGTTGAATCTCGCGTGACTGAGATAACAACGTCAATTCACGATAACAGAGTTAATGTAAGGTTTATTGTAAACAACGGCAACTTTGCGATATTAATTACGAAATATAAATAGAAAATTAAGAACAAATTATGCGTTTGCTATGTTCTCGAGTTACCGACGAGGAACCAAACAATCTTGTTTGAATGTACCCTTAGATTTTATTATTTTGGGCCAGTCTGACCTCGGATGAACCGTTCAGGTTGATGTGAAACTTTAGACTCATGTCGGTTCATTATTAAATATCTACGTTTGGCGAAATTGAAAAATTGCACTTAACGCGGTTCGTTGAGGACGACTCGATTCGTACTTCAGCACATCCTTACACTTCGCGACTGAGCGCAGGAGAATAAAGTAATGAATGGAATTTTGTCGAATATTCCGCGGCATAACAAAGTGCTGTTCACTGCCAGGAGTTAAGTTTTAATTTCTTTATTGCTTATTTCAATCATCAGATTTAATCTTTTTCGGATGTCAACATGGTTTGCGGAGTATACATTGACTGGTAATTTTTTATATCTCTTTACACATCCGATCTAAGATATCTGCCAAGTTACAAGTTTTGTACGATTACAGGAGTCAAATGATATGTTGTTTATTCGCTCGTCCAATGATGGGGTTATCTTTACCGAATGCAAACGTGGATCACGGTGTGTACTTTGACTGCCAATTTTTCGATGCCTCCAAATATCGTTAACAAAATATCGGTCAAGTTACAAGCACTGTAGACTTCCAGGAGTAAAGTTTTTATGTATTTATTGCGTGTATTATTATAAGCGTATAAAAAGACGTAAATATACGCGAGTTTTCTGATATCAAGTAGAATGCAGATGAAACCTTTAGTTTTGCAGTTTCTCCCCTACAATATTCACCATGAGTGGATTCGATACTATAATTATTGATTGAGTGATGAATTTTTAATGTCATTACATTCATACGACCTTTCTATCGCCATGCATGTACGTGCAATAACCATGCTGGTAGGTCTGCGCGATTTATACAATCTTTGCTTGTACGCTCAAGAAACGCTCAAGACGTGCCAAATCAGACTGTGCTACAAATATATTCCATTGCATCCTCAGTCGGTTTTTATCTCAGTCACGCGAGATCCAACTCCTTATAAGCGAACGATTCCAAATAATAACCCTTAAAAATATTATACCGTCAACCGTAATATGCTACGAGTATTTACGTGTTACCGGCATAACATCTTGTAACTGGACCGATTTTTTTTTTTTTACTACATTTACAGGGACACCGAAAATTGCCCTTCGTCTTAACTTGCTCTCTCCTTGATCACAAGCTCCTCTCACCTTGATCTCACCTCACTCTCGCCGTCCGCTCACCTTGCTTTCACTTTCCTCGCACCTCACTATCATCTCGCTATCACCTTATACTTACTAACCACCAACAATTTGGAGACTCAAGCAGCATCGGCAGGGCAGGGCGATTGATTTTGTCGTGCGTAGCTATAAGAAAAGTATAATAGAAAAGTCTTATAGACGTTGATGGAAGCGTCTTCTGGTCCTAATGCAGCTGCTTCAGACAGATTTGGCACCTTTGGTAGCATCGCAGTCTCTTCTGCCATGCATCGATGTATCAAGTGTTACTTAACTTTTCTTATAAAGGTAAAAACATCTCCTCATATTAATGAAGCTGTCGTTAATAATTTGAAGCTTCAAGTTGTATTGTCAGGTGCGAAATATGACATTTGTCACGCATACCTACTACATATCTCATTTCTAGTGGCGAAAGGCATTCGCTAGTTGTGACTTTTTATACGCTATAATTTGTGTCATGAACACATCATAATTTTTATCATAATTAAATACTATAATAAATGAACCATGGCCTAGGAGATTCATTGCATTTTAATTATTATCATAGAGATAACAGTTATAGAGTGCCACACATTTCAATGTACAATTATTTATTTAAAGAGAACAAAACACAATTACAAACACTATTTGGAACGTTTAAAGGTTAAGACATAATAAATAATTACATCTGGTTAAAGTATTATCAACATTTTATTCCCATTTTTTCACTTCGGAACACATCACGAGCACATCACCTTTCAATTATTTTCTTCGATCGCGCATAAAAAAACCCATGCGAATGAACAAATGACATGCGTCATTCTACTATACTATCCCGTCCGACGTTGCCGCAGACCGAGGTCTCGGTTTCCATCGAACATTTGCCGACTTCCGGCGCGGGAAGCGTATGTACTCCTGATTGGTCATTTATTATTTGACTTTAATTGCATCTCATTAATAAACTTTTGAGATTTTCGGAAAACCGCTAAGTAATTGTGCTTAAAATGACCTCAGCTATCGGCATACTGCGGGTCGGTCACTTTTTTTTAATCACCCTGTATATGTATACTTTTACTAACTCTCTAGCTCTTTCTAGCTTTCTCTCTTTCCGACTTGCTTCCGGCGATATGCAAAAACGCTGGATATTTCAGGTCTATGGTGCGCCCTGATACGTTCTGCTGCTCAACGTGAGATTCAAAGTCATCGATCTCTCGTGAAAATATTCAAGCTCTTGATGAAATGTCGTCTAGAATTCAGGAAATGTTGTAATATCCGCTCTAATTATAATGTAGGAAAGGAGAGCCAGGCGTTTCGATTCGCAGAGGCACGCTTAATAAAGTCAGCAAAAAAATCGACTGCTGTACAGAGAGCTCTACCCTCTCCCCTGTCACGTTGCTACTCGGTGACCTTACTCGCCATGAAAATAATCTATACTCGAGGATGTATAATTTACATACGTTATGCATAACGATCAAAAGTTTTATATTCTCTATATATGTTTTATATATCTGCAAAAGAAATCATATCTCATATACATAGTATATACAGAGTGTGCCATTTTTTAAAATATGCTCAATTATATCGAAAACTAAGAATTTAATTGAAAAATGTTTCGGACAAAAGTTATTGTATATGAAGGAGGACATTCGTCACTTCTGATGTTCATCAACATATCAGTTTTGGGTTCGGGATCTGTGCTAGACACATCGAGGCTCAATTTTTGTTTTTTAAATGGAATCTCCTATTTTGTATTGCATTTTTTTATTTTCCCGTTAAAAAATTAGCAAGTTTTACTCCGCGACATTTTTCATTTTTCGTCTTCGAACAGACCCTAAACGTTATTCGAAGTTTTCCCGTGGAAAGAGTGACAATACGGAAAACGGAAATATGTAAACGGTATTTGATGGAATAACAGCTTTGAATGGCAAACATTTTATTTTACAAGTTGTATTCAAACCGAAATTTAAACATTGAACACTGAACTTTATTTTTACCCGAAAGAGATATTCGTTCTGCAGACTTGCTCAAATCGCGTGATGCTGCATGGAAATAAAAGTCGTTTACAGAATTTGTGTTTACACTCAGGTCAAAAGAATAATCGATTAGCATGTTCCTGTTCGCCTGATGCCGACGTAAACAAACTGATTTCATATAAATTTGTGAGTCAAGTCCACTTCTCGATTGAGGTGTTCAAAAGTTTGTTTACGTCGGCATCAGACGAACAGGAACATGCTAATCGATTATTCTTTTGATCTGAGTGTAAATTCTGTAAACGACGTTTGTTTCCATGCAGCATCACGCGATTTGAGCAAGTTTTCAGAACGAATATCTCTTTCGCGTAAAAATAAAGTTCAGTATTCAATGTTTCAATTTCGGTTTGAATACAACCTGTAAAATAAAATGTTTGCCATTCAAAGCTGTTATTCCATCGAATACCGTTTACAGATTTCCGTTTTCCGTATTGTCACTCTTTCCACGGGAAAACTATGAATAACGTTTTGGGACTGTTGGACGACTAAAAACGAAAAATGATTCGGAGTAAAACTTACCTATTTTTTAACGAGAAATAAAAAATGCAATACAAAATAGGAAGTTCCATTCAAAAAACAAAAGTTGAGCCTCAATGGGCCTAGCAGAGGTCCCGGACCCAAAAACTGATAAGTTGATGAACATGGGACATCAGAAGTGATGAATGTACAATACTTCATATGCAACAACTATTGTCCGAAACATTTTTCAATTAAATTCTTAGCTTTTGATATATTTGAGCATATTTATTTAAATGGGACACCCTCTATATGCGAGACAAATAAATATTTTATGATACGTTGTAAATATATTTTGCAGCAAAAAAGTTTTATATCGAGCACCAAATGAGACTATGTCACACAAACAATTTATCAAAAATATTTTTTTCTTTTGTCACATTTAACCCTGCGCGATCCCACTGGGAGGATTTCGTCCCAAGCGAAATCTCACTTTGAAATCCCCAGCAAACCGAAAAAGGGCGGAGCGCGGCTCCCATCCCTAAAAAAAATGAGTACATGCATGGTCCTGCACGCGCAGTTTCGCCACCTTTGGTCAGTTAGTCTTCGAGTTACAGCAATAGAAGCCTATCAACCAAAAGGAAGCGTTCCAGTGCGACTGGCGTGTGAGTAAAAATTCCTTTTGCGCAGTGTGTAGCGGAGGCACATAATTTTATAATTATTTTACTTTTACAATCATTGAGTGTTAGTTTTTTGTTTATAATCTTTTGATTGCATAAAAATAATATTATTTTTGCAGTAAAAATTATCGCCAATATAATCTTTTATAAAAATCCTCGATTTTCTTCTCCTTGAAATTGTGTATTTTTAAGCACTTCAATAATTATACTTTTTCCAGCAGAAACAATCGAAGCGCGATTTTTCTTCGACATTAAGGTATCCATGACGATAATCCATGATTATTTTTTTTTATTATACCTCATTATTTAATTATTAAAATTAGGCCAAAACACTTTTTTCATTTCAATTACAGTTTTTGTTACCGACCGAGGGATAGAATATCACCTTCGGATTCATTGACTCCGTAAGAGACCCACAGGAATCTCTTAGACCGCTTGCATGAAGAATGTTGATAGGGAATGTCCGTTCCGGCTCTATTTGACAGATGCCTGAAAAAGGTGTGGAATCGTGTGAATGTAACTGACGAGAATTTCGGTTTGTTGACATTTTAGGAACTGTACAGCACCCGACTTTTTTCGTCTGGTAATATAACTTGAATCTGAAGCTCAAAGTCTTTTTTAATTCTAACCCTAGCGGGTTGTCCGAGCCAAAATTTGATTGGTAATTCTAAACTGGTAGAGTCGAAAAATTCGTCTCAAGTATTGACTGGTAACCAATTTTTCCAGCATTGGACTGAAGTGATTTTGGTTGGACTTTACATGAAAAGTCCCTACCAATCAAAATTGGAGACGATTTTTTCGACTTTACCAGTTTGCAAAATCGCACAACCCGCTAGGGAACTATCTGTATCATCTGTATTTATATAAATTATGGTGGATTATCAACTACCATGGTAATCTAATACAGGGTGTCCGCCGGGAAGGTATACTACTTTGTTTTGCCGCCATTTTGGTAAACGTTAGTCTTGACAGTTCATATTTGGCAGTCGTGAAGTAGACACGTGGCAAATTTATTATGGAAAAATAATAAGACCATTTACACCGCCGTACATATGCCAATAGGATGTTATAGCTCGCCCATGACAACCCCGATTTTCATGAAAAAATCATAATGAGTGACGAGGCACATTTTCATTTGAATGGATATGTGAATAAACAGAATAGTCGGTTCTGGGCAATGGAAAACCCTCAAATTATTCATCAGTCACCTTTACATCCATTAAAAGTGACAGTCTGGTGTGCAATTTGGTCAGGAGGAATCATTGGACTTTACTTCTTTGAAAATCAAAACGGCGTAACGGTAACTGTGAATGGGGAGCGATATCGTGATATGATTGCAAACTTTTTAACGCCACAACTGCATGCTTTGGGCTTGATTAACATGTGGTATCAACAAGACGGTGCCACATCGTATACAGCCAGGATTACAATGGAATTACTGCGAGATCTCTTTCCACAACAAGTTATTTCAAAAAATGGTGATGTTGATTGGCCTCCACGGTCGCCTGATTTGACTGCTCCGGACTTCTTTTTGTGGGGATATCTAAAAAGCAAGGCTTATGCAAACAAACCAGAAACGCTTGAGCAACTCAAACAAAATATTCGTGATGAAATTAATGAAATACCGCGTGAAATGTGTGAGAATCAAATGAAAAATGTGCTCAAAAGGGCTCGCATTTGTGAGGCTAACAGAGGCGGACATTTATCTGATATTGTATTCCATACATAATTGCCGACATTAAATAAAACATTTATCAATATAAGATCCATTCTCTTTCATTTAATCAAAAATTATAAACAAACAAAGTAGTATACCTTCCCGGCGGACACCCTGTACATGACTCGTAGTAATAAACTATTTTCCATGCATTATTGAAATATACTTTCAGAATTTTTATAGCGAGATGATTTTGTATTGCTCTTGCATAGTTTTATTTTAAGCTAAATCTAATTAAGTAATAATAACTGAAAAGCATATTTCCGCACACATGAATTATACAATTTCTTTGTATAAATAATTCAAAAATGTGTAAAGAAGATTTGCGTCACGAAATGCGTTGTAAAAAGAAAATAAAAAGTAGTTGGGAAAAATAATAAATGGCTTCCAACAACTGGGATAGTTGGTTTAGTGCCATCTACTTGGTTAAAGGAACTACAATGTCATTCATAAAATATCGTTAATGAAAGTTCCATCTTAATCTGTAAGATTACAACAACCTCAGCTCACCGATTAGTTGGTGCAACTAATCAATCCGATGTTTGTATTTACGATGATGTAAGTAGGGTTATGTATTGATAATGACGAAAATCATCAAGTATAGTATTTCGCGGATTGCTACGACAGTGGAAGATCATCTATTCATAATATTTTCTATATCTAATTACTATATAATTAACAAATACAACGATAATTCCACGTTCCTTCGATCGCGCATTTTCGTTCACGTGCAGTTGTAGCATCAAACAAAATGGCGTTGATTGACCTTTGTGAAAAGTTTACTATCGTGAACGTCCAAGTTTTCGTGTCGATAGAAGACGCGCTAACCAGTTATTAAGATTATTTGCAACAGATTATGGATTGAAAATATCAATTCTACAGCAAAGCTCGATTCTATATCTAACTATTTAACTTCATTTTCAATCCTTTTTTGCATTTTTTAAATATAATTAAATGTCATCATACATGTTAAGAAAAAAGTAGTTGGAGAAACTGATACATTAGTTCCGACATCCAATCGGAATTGTTAACATAGCGCCATCTACTGTGTTGGTTCAAGAAACTACAATGTCGCTGGTATAACAGATGGCAACCTGAGCTTACCGATTGGTTGGTGCAATTCATCGGTTCAGCATAATACGAAAAAAAAGCAGGTTAATACGGATATTTCCATTTATTTACAGTCAGCTATTCATAATATTTCAATGTTCATTCACCATATATTCAATACATTTCACTTTTATTTTTTGCGAGCCCTCCTCCATCCACAACAACCTGTCACTTCGAACAATGGCGTCGCCTCTGTGAAAAGTTTTACTCGTAGCACGTACCAACCGGTTGGTAGACAGAAAGCGATTGGTAATGGGAACCAACTCGTAGATTGTCGGTACTATCCGAACCTTTGTCGCAACTACCGCCGACGTTAGTTGAACCACCTAACGGCTCGTGGTGACGACAGGGTTTTGATTGATTACAGGAATCCAGTCGTTGGTTTTCGGTACTATTTTTCGCTTACCAATCGAAAATAGTTGGGAATACTATTTCAATTTGGTTTTTGTAACTAATCCGCGACACAGCACATGCTGGAAATTGTTATGGCAATGTCTTTTTTTTACCGTGTATACGGCTGCGTCAAAATGGCCCAATTATTTACGCCCTGAAACAATGCACGTCCCAAATAATAAAATGTGCATATCCCAGATAGTGTCGCCTCTACTCATTACGAAAATGACCACCCAGTAAACACATATAACGATACGGTCACTGCACAGTGCGGCACGGCGTGTCATCAGAACGCAGATTACGCAGACTGCTATGACAGTTTTAGCGTCATTGTGCCGATAACGCGTGCCGAATGCAAGTACTGAACCTGCATCATGCCGGCATAATAATGTAGCAACACACGAGATGCTGAAATCGTGCCGGCACAATGTATCTAGAAGCGATCATAGAAATCTGGGTTTTGCCGGCATTGCGTGACGGTTGTCACGGCACGCCATAAGAGGGCCTTGTTAGTCACTGAGAGAAAAAAATACCATTCAATCAATGAGATTTAATTGAAATCTCGATCTATTAAACTTTTATTTGCTGTCAATGAAAAAATATATTTAACTTAGAAAACTTATATTTCGATGATCGCGCCAAAATTATTTAAGCCATCTAACCTTTTTTATTTACTTCGATAAAACTTCTATTTGCTGCTTATGCTCATAATGACAGTAGGATGTATGTCTATCATATAAAAAATGTTTAATCCCTTGATTGATTGTCACGAAATTCAATAAATTGCTTAACCATATAGTGTCTGGCGTGCCACATTTGACACATTCACTTTAGATGCTTTTCCTAACGTTATTTAACGTCAAAGGACTTCGAGTTAAATGTTAATAACTTGCACGATGCGCGGTCATACGGAAATAAAAATCTAACCTATAAAATATTATAAGTTACATTTAAATATAAATTATCAAGGGAAATATTACTTCGGACATAAGAAATAAAAAACACGGAATAATTGAAACAATCGTTACTAGTTAACTAGTTAGAGTTAAATAGCCGATAAATCGAGGCAACGAAATCAATTTATAACCTACAAATACCGCAATTAAATAATTAGCCCCATAGTTAATAACTTATTTGCAGGTTGAACAAAGTACAACGAGTGAATATATATATATTTCATCATAATATTGCCATAAGAATTCATTTTGTCATAATATATATATTAATTACCTTTCGCTATGTCACTCACAATCCTTGTTGTACAGTTGTTACTTTACAACGTTGGTCCAGCTTTAGTGGTTGATATTCGACCACCACAGCTAGTTACTACGCTAGTCATTGTGTTGTAAAAACACAAGCTTTCGCGTGTACCAGTTCATGACGTATCTGTGTTCCATGTCAAAATCAATTTGCGGTTAATTTTTCTTCTCGTATTTGCTGTGACAAGCCTTACGTAACACCAAGGAATCGATAAGAAAACATGAAATATTGCTTGGTAAGTATTGGAAATGGCGTTGTGTCGTGTCGGGTCTTAACGTACCTGACAACGAAGCGATGAATAATGAGCGCAATGCAAGCACGTCTATGAATATAATTTATTAACTCACCAAATAAATTTATTTATTAGCTGAGCAGCATTGTGATAGATAGAAAAATAATTGATAGAGCTGGAAAAAAAAAATCGCGTGCAATAATTATAAAAAGTTCTTGTGTCAAAAAATGGACGATTACGTTATTAATTGAAAAACTGATAATAACCGGACCTTAGTAGGAATAAAAGAACCAAACGATTGGTTATAGGAGGTCAAACAATTGATAATGGAAATTAACGCATAGGTCGCCGTTAACATCAAAATATTTTTCGTGGTGAGGATAGACCTGTAAAATTATTTGGAGGAACCAAGTCGGATGTTTTATGTTTTGCTAACCAATTGAAAATAGTTGGTAATACTTCTTCGATTTAGTTTCGGTAACGCATTAGTGGCACACACCATATACACAACAATTGGTTACCGCGACTACTTTTTTCCGCGTACTTTAGTATATCAGCCGAGAGTATACGGAATAATGCATCAAAGATACAAATTTCTTCCGTCTCTTAAAGTCGAGATTAATACAAATTGTCGGCACACAAAGTGTCCCGCCGTTGGAGTATCGTACGAGTGTAGCATATCCCAACAACGGGACAATAGATTTATGTACGACAAAATCGCATTCACGTGAAAGAGGAAGCCGGAAGACCGAGTGTAAGTATCTTTAAACGCGAAAGCGAAGGATGTGAACAGCTATTGTTAGCAGTATACGGAAATCGATAATGGCCTGATGTGTTTTGATAACGGCTTCGTGGGATTTTTCTCTCCTATAGTTTCGTCGGAAGAGACGGTGAAGGAGCGGACGTCGTGGAGGTGGAGAGTCTCGCGGGTCACACGGCATCGTTCCTTAATCCAAGCTTTTGCGGTGTTGACGCGTTGCAGAAACGGCACGACGACACCATCGTCTTTGCTGCTACTACCGTCGCTGGTTTAGGCTCGATGCGAATAGGAGAGCTAAGCCCCGAGAGCATTTTCCAGGACCGAGTGAAACTGTGCTTACCGAAACCACCGAGACCGACAAGTGCGACGAAGACGACGGGAATGTCGACGTTGACGTCGACGAGGGTGCCGTAATTTTTCAGCAAGCAGCCGACTCACCTGCTGCCGCCTCTCCGGTTCAAGGGTATAAGCTCGAGATATTTACACCGGTTTATTTTTGATTTATACGACATTTTTTTCCAACTCCATCCAAATTTCGCGGCAACGTAAAATTACGCGAGTCCAACCGCATCTGTGGCCACGCGGTGCGTCTTTCTATCCTTGTGTATACCGCTGCGAATATTTCCGAGGAGATATAAGGTAAGTACAGAGTAGAGCCGGGGTAGACGCGAGCGCTAAAGCTTTCGAGAAGAAGATCCTCCGTCTCCTCTTCCTCGAATTCAGTTGGCCATGGTGTGTGCTCGAGTAAAACGAGAACCCAGAGGAATCTCTAAGACGATTGTCTCGCATGCGGGCATATCTCCCGTGGGTGAGCGAACCGATGTTGCGTATGTAAAATGAAGATAAACCTCCCCGTGAGAGCGGATACCCGAGTCGCCAGACGCCTCTCTGTACTACTGTTACTGCTATTACTACCGCTACCGCTACCGCTACCGCTACTGCTGCTGCTAGCGCTACGGCTATCGCTACGGCTACCGCTACCGCTACAGTTACTGATACCGCTCTTCCTCCTTCTTATCTTCCTCTTCTTCCTCTTTTTCTACCTCTTCCTCACCCTTCTTCATGTGAGCTTCACCATGGCTATCCCTCCTACAAAAATCTCTCGTAGTCTAGTTTCTCCCGGAAAACTTTATTTCCATCCTCTCGCTCGTTGCGTCACCGATGGAGGCTTCATTCTCTTCCGCGTCACGTCATCCTCCCTCGACTCACCACTGTATCTAGTGGAAGGCCTTGAATTATTGCTTACCTTGTCCCTACTCTTTTGCAGAGGCACCGGAACTGTATTATAGATAAACTATACAACAGATTACAGGTCCGACCCACGCCAACTTCATTCTTTTCATCCGCTTTCTCAATTTTCGATAGCAAACTTTTACCTGATTATTTCGATAAGTAATGGCGGGTATTGCGTTTTCTTCGCTGATACGAGTGATGCATTTTGTATGGGCTGCCCCGAGGACGAGGACCAACAATATGTGCTCCTCGATACGCTCGGTACGATAGTTGTCGGCAACACCGGGGCTAGTTGGCTAAATTTATATTTTTTTTAACTTTACGATTCCTTCCATATTTTCTCAATTTTCTATCGTTAAAATAAAATCCACGGGTTTCGCGGTATCATGACAAATGACAAATCTGTGGCCTACAATTATAAACAATATTTTTGCAATATTGCTGTAATTTTTCAAATGACATTGAAAAATTGAAGTTCCGAAATGGCATGAAATCGAATGGAAACATCGAATGTAGAAAAAACCTATTGTTCATAAATAAATATAATAATCACAATAACCACAGTAACACCGCCACCAGCAACAACAATAAAAATAATATTACCGTAGAGAGAGATATGACGAGTAACAATTATTTTTATTCCATTACAAAATTATTTTATAACAATTATCAGTGTTATTATTGTTACTCGTGATGTTATAATACAATAATGAAACTCGAATGTATCAAAAGGCTGACGCACTTTTTATTTTTATTCGGGTTTGAACCAATTTACCCCGATCTCTTCTATACACCGTACACCGTATCACCTGTTCACAGACAAAAGAACACAATACCGCTTGCAAAAGTAGATATCTGGAACCTATATGCAAGCTATTCCTTTGTGCAACGAAACACGCTCTTCAGACTTGAGATGTACCCTCGCTAGCGCTATACTTTTATAGCGTTTTTCTTCAACTGTTGAAAACTATATCCTCACAGTATCAGAGCCATCGGTGTATAGAACAGCGACAGCATCTTGCTCGTAAAATTCATTGATTTTATTCTTTGTCGTTGAAAAAGAAGCCGACAGACAGTTTTCCAATCTTCCGTTATCCGATCTCTCTTTCTCTATCGCTCTCCGGAGCGATGCGTGTCTCGCGGCTCCACTCACGGGGCAAATGTAATTTCTAAGTTTACAACGTTATTATATCGGCGTAGCATTTTACTCGAAGCACGGGACCCGGACATTGCGTGCACGCCATCCATCAGAGTCCTTAGACAAGTTATGTTTTTCAAGAATATAACCGTATACCACGATAAAAGTGTGTACAAGCTGTCAGCATTTTTATTTTTTGTTATTTAAACCTCTCTCACTCGTTTTCTCTGTGTCTCTGTCTCTATTATTTGTCAAATTTTATGCAACACAACGGAACGTACAGATGATTTCATCGGTATTATCGGTAATGCATCGTAACTGATCGTTCAAAATGCAGCTTCTTTTTCTTTCTTCTTTATCCCAATATGGCTGAATCCTCTATAATCTGAGTATAAGATCGTGTCTTTGTCATTGTGAAAGTATGTCGGCGACGAGATTCGATTTTCAACACAGCTATATACGATCGTTGCTTTACATTGCATGCAAACTTTGCATCGCTACCAACTTCGTTGTCGCTATACGCTCCCACCGGGTAAATTAGTGAATATTCGCTATCGTAACAAACTGTAGATTAAAGAATACGGATTTTTTTATTTTAATACATAGTTCTTTTTTTATTTGCAAAAGAGAAACTTCAGGGACATCAAAGTTTTCATACAGAGTTTATATTAGAATAACAAAACGGGAATAATCATACGCAAATGCCTATTGGTTTAAAGGCGCCGAAGCGAAACTGTACAGAAACTATACATCGTGGCTTTACCATATGATTGATGAACGTTTCGAACCTCGACCGAACGGTCGAACCAACTTGCGTAATCTTCGAAGATAGAAATGCTGGAATACGTGGATTGTATATCGTATGAAAAAAAAAGAAAAGATGGTTTGGCTCTGGGCTGTAAACATTCTCATTCATGATATGCGCGGTATTGGGGATAGGTGCGAAGGGTTTGAAATTTTGGGGATCAGAGATATACCTACATAGGGTATAAGACCCTTTCCATCTCTTTTGTAAACTACACACATCTCGTTGGTTTTCCGGCTGCCGTGGATACCTACATTTCCAATTCATTTACGTGAATTGTAAACAATGTAAACTGCGGATACGTGCAAATAAGTAAATGCCCGAACTCGAGTACCTCAACGGAAAGCGTTTGTTCTGATTATTTCTCGAACAAGATAGGAAAATGTGTTAGCGTTACTCTTTCGAGAAAGCACTGACGCTACCGAGCAATAACAATTTTTCTTATAGACATAGGAGTAGGTATATCTTGCCCCCTCCCCCGTTCCTTTCTTACTCGAACCACTGTGCGCGTTTCTTACTGGGCGTAGATAAAAAAAGAAGAAAATAAAAGAGAGATATTGCTCGTGATGTATATAGGTAGCCATTAAAGACGCTATAGGTATACGGACGTTATAAGTCCTATTTGATGGGTCACGATCGTATGGCCGAGTGGAAATCAAAGTACATTAGCTGTGCTCTACCGCTATACGTACTTATAGTGTGTACTGGAAGGGCGGAGCGTACATTTAGATGCGAAGCAACGATTCTTTGCTTGCTAAGCAAACACGGCCGAGTCAACGACTTTCCGGAGGTTGAATAAAGTTGGTAGAGAAGCAGCTTCAATACCCCTTTTGCCAGTTCAACGTAGAGGCGTGGACTACTCCCTTCGTTTTGTCTTACTCTTCACACTCGATCCTCAGTTTCGTTGCCATTAATTTGTTTACTTTTATCCTCGCTCCACTAGGCAATAAGACGTGGGTCCGCTCTACGTGTATCGACGCTATAAACAACTATCGCTCGCCATACGTGAGAGTGATCTTAATTCGAGATCAAAATTGATTTTTGAATACAGTGAATTTCACGCGTTATTAATTAAACATTTTATCTTCGTGTTAATTCATTTAATAGAGAAGTCGGAGTAGTTTATTGAAGAAGTGTTTATACAGTGATATTTGTAGGAAATTTTTAATACATCGAAGTTAAGGGGATGTCCAGCATGTACATTTTTGTACCGTTTTTGTTCGGTACAAATAGGTTATTTCGTATTATACGATATATGTATATTGTCGATATACGAGGGCTATTTTAAAAGATACCGGCCTTTTTAAGAAAAACACATATTTCGAAGCTAAACAAAATTTATTTCCCGACGTAGTCTCCCTGCAACTCGATACATTTGGTCCAACGTTTCTCCCATTCTTTTAAACCAGGGGTCTCCAAACTACGGCCCGAGGGCCACATTCGGCCCGCGGACAGATTTTGGACTATTTCACTTTTTACCACCGGCAACAATGATAATATGGTTTTGGCCCTCGGAACTTACTGGAGTAATCAGTATGGCCCTAAGGCTGGAAAGTTTGGAGACCCCTGTTTTAAACCGTCAGAAGAAAATTGATTGTCTAAACCTGAAAAATACTGGTTTAGAGCGTTTTCCACCTCAGCATTTGACTTATATTTTTATCCCCCGAGATATTTTGTCAAATTAGGAAACAGGAAAAAGTCGTGAGCTAGATCTGGCGAATAGGATGGGTGCGGAAGCAATTCAAACTCTAATTCGGTCAATTTTGACATTGCGACCATGCGCGTGCGAACCCGAGCGTTATCCCGGTGAAACAGAATTTTTTTCTTCATCAAATGCGGACGTTTTTTCTTAATTGTGGCCTTTAATTTATCCAGCAATGCAGCGTAGTACTGTCCGTTGATTGTTTCACCCTTTGCAAGGTAATCGATAAGAATGATTCCACGTCCATCCCAAAAAACTGTCGTCATCACTTTTCCTGCAGAGAGAACAAACCTTTGCCTTCTTCGAAGTTGGTTCCCCCACCGCAATCCACTGCATTGACTGTTGTTTGATCTTAGGCGTATGGCGGTGTACCCAGGTTTCATCGACGATTATCATTCGCCGCAAAAATTCCGCTGGATTTTTTTTATACAGGCTAAGACGCTCGCGCGACATGTCCGTCCGTATGCGCTTTTGATCGATCGTCGACAAGCGCGGCACCAAGCGCGCGGATAATTTTCTCATATCCAAATCTTGATGTAAAATCTTGTGCATCCGTTCGGATGATATCCCGCAAGCCTCAGCAATATCATTAACGGTCAATCGACGATCTTCCATCACAGTTTGATGCACTAAATCGACCATTTCGTCAGTTGTAGCGATTTTCTCTCACGTTTGTACTCAGCCACCCAATGTTTGACCGTTGTAAATGAAGGGTAGGCTTCACCGTATACAGAGTCTGACTCATCTTTTATTTCCTGAGTCTTTTTCCCTTTTAAATGAAGGAATGTTATCACTGCGCGATACTCAATTTTCTCCATTGTTGACAGACAATGTCAGCTGACAACTTTGGAAGAGTGCCATAGACAAAGTAATGATCGGAATGACTTGAAATTTTTACGGTTTACATATGTCAAGGCCATCTATCTGACGGCGAAAGAAATTTTTTTCTACAGTTACTTTATGTCGATGAGACCGGAAACTTTTCAAATGGCCCTCGTATGTTACGGATATGCTTAAAATTGTACAGAACTCTGATATTAACATAAACATCTTGATGTCCGCTCGAATTTCAGTTTAAAACGTGCAAAAAATGATAATAACCTTATATTACTGACCCTTTGATAATATACTATACTCTAGTGTAATTGATTTTCTGATGATATTGAAATCTTCAGAGAACCTCGAACAATCGACGTCCGGTCCGATTTAACGTATGTAAGTTCCAAAATTGATATCCTACAAAACAAATGCTATTAACATTTGGTGCGGCCATATTGATTTTTCGAACGGTCATTAATAAACGATTATTTTCATTTTTTTAACGCTTTCAACCGAAATTCGACCAGACGTCGAAACGTTTACGTTCATGGTACAGTCGAGTACAATTTTAAGCATATCCGTGTAGATTACGATATTACGAGCCAACTGTAACCATACAATACGTCGTTAAAAAAATCTACTCCAGTATCCCCTTAAAGCCACGTGTCGTTATTGTTACCGACTGAGGTAACAATAACGACACTATGGTAACAATAATTTTAATGCAAATTTATCCGCCACGATTATGATACTTTGAATTAAAGACGTGCACAGTGGAATTGTAAGACGCAATTTATCGTTCTCCTCTTTTATTCGAAAGTTTAATCGTGACGGAGAAATTCGTATTACAGCAATTTTTATTACTGACCAAAGATAACACGTGGTTTTAAGATGATGTGATACTGCACGGTCTGTATCAATAACTGTAATTAAAATTTCTTTGCCACGGTTGATCTATTGGATAAAAACAGAGAACAGTGCCCTCCGTCTATCAATTCTGCAGAGCGCCATTCTCGTCTTTTATCCGACAGATAAACCGTGATGGAAAAATATCGGATAGAAAGATTAGTTCTATATCTCTGGAACCCACACATATTTTACATCATCTTAAGACGATGTGTTATAGATCGCAATCTCTCTCACATCGCTGTACGTTTGAGAGATATAACAGAATTTTCCAATAGCGAAATTCTTCGTCAAGATTGATCTTTCGGATAAAATACGAGAACGGTGAACTGTAGAATTGTGAAACGTAATTTACCGTTCTTCTCTTTTATCCGAAAGATCAAACGTGACGGAGAAATTTGCATTACTTTTTTTTTACTGACCGAGGGATACCACATCGTCTTAAGATGAGGCAAACTCCCTCCCTCTCTCTCTCTCTCCCTCTCTTTCTCTCTCTCTCTCTCTCTCTCTCTCTCTCTCTCTCTCTCTCTCTCTCTCTCTCTGCTGTGCGCTCCCGTTACGCCAGCTCGGTCAGTAACTAATCTTCCCGTGCAAATTTCTTCTAGGTTATCGGGTCTTTATAGGCCCAAGCAAACCCTTAACTGATGCGCAACATATCAAGATATCGGCGAAAAGCTTGATTTTTTTTAAATAACTTAATGCATCCTAAAAAAAATTGCACGGAAAAATCCGTTACTGACTGCATGTGTTACGCCTTACTTTAACGAGTAGCTCGATATCGACAGTTCACCTCAAAACTTTCAATGCATTTTTCTCAAACGCAGATTTTTGCAGGGACGTCAGGAGAGTGGAGCCTGCTGCGAATGAATGTGATACAAAACAAGAGCCACAAATTCAAAATTTACAGAAAATCTGGATTCGAAAAAAAATTAAGTTGTTTTACAGTTTAAGTTTAAATTTAATATTCGTTAATAAAGTGAAAGCTCTTCCTCGTTTCTCCGTTTTTCCGTAAATGCCAACTCGATCGGTAACAAACCTTTATGACCAATTTTTTTTCTAGTTTGTCAGTACTTTACAAACAGAAGCAAAGCTTTATATGATGCACATCACATCAAACTGCTATGTAAAACCCTTTTTTTTTACTTCGGATATCTTAATGCACCCTAAAAGAGATTATTTTGGAAAGATTTGTTACCGAGTAGATATTTCCCGGCTTATTCTCTTTAAGATGAGACTAAATATGTACCACGTGACACGCGAGTAAAGAGAGATAGCTGCTAATTTTTCAGACCATGTCATTTAGAAACTATTGATATTTCGGAATAAATGCAAACTTCTACACAATTCACACCATAACAGGCTATTTTCTAAAACTCGTTTTTTCCCCGAAATCTCTACAGTAAATAAAATGATTGAGTTTTTGTTATCGACTGAATATATTTCGCATAAACTACTCGGTCGATAACAAAAGCTGTTGCTAATTAACAATTCTGCAGGATAATGCTCACGTATTTTGTCCAACAGATCAACCGTGGCAAAAGAAATTCGGGATCGCAACATTATTTTTATCTTTTTTACACCCATATATATTATTAACATACTAAGACGATGTTTTACATGTCGTCATTCTCCCTCAGATCGTCATGCGTGCGAGAGAGATAACAGAATTTTCCCATCGCGAATTTCTCCGCCACGATTGAACTCTCGAATAAAAAATCAAAAGGATGAACTGTAGAATTATAAGACACAGTGTATAGATCTCCTCGTTTAATCGAGAAGTCAATCGCTACAGACAAATTTACATTACAGTTTTTCTGACCGACCGAGGGGTAGCACATCATTTTATGAAGAAACGAAACGTCCATATTTTTACACTGATGTACCGCTTCTCTTTTACTCCACCGTGAGCGCCATACTAGTTCTATATCTTTCGGGTGGTAACCCTCAAAGTCTCGAAGACTCAATCCCTCGAATTGCATTTTGACGAATTGCATCAGTCGTTCCTGTCGGTCAAAAGCCATTCAAGAGATGCGTCATCGAGACATTGATTTCCACCCACTCTTTCGTACTCACGGAGGTATTGCGGCTCAGTCGGTATATCACATCAGATGATACACTATCCTTCGTAATTATTTTATCTCAAAAATACTAAAAAAAAACCTCCGAAAATTTAATTCCAATTAAATGTTTTCTTACAATGAAAAAAATGTTGTGCAGTTAAAAAACGATTATTCGTAAAGAAAGCATATTATCCACTGTATCTCGCATCATACAACTTATTGCTGATCTTTTTTTTTACTCATCTTTCGTACACAACAACAATTTGTATAATTCGATTGCATTGCGCGGAATTAAATGTATTTTTGTTTTATCGTGTAACTTAAAAAGTGTTATTATCGGTAATATAACAAACGCTGCAATTTACAACTTACCAATTGACTCTCGTGTATCCCTATCCTTCCGTAGTTTAATATTCAGACGGCACAGTATTCCAAAAACCGAACTTGTATGATCCATATCACGGTATCCCTCAATCTTCGTCTGCAAGAATATTCAAGAGACATCATTCCAATAAAATTTAATAAAAATCAAATGTTTTTCAAATAGTTTAATCAAGTTTTCAATAACTCTCGTATTCATTATTATCAATAACAATTAATTTATAAAGTTTTACTAATGAACAACCGTATTTTACGTACTTTCAAGAGGTAAGTGCAACATTGTTGGTTACGATTGTGTATGTAAATAGTTACAAATACGCTTGACGAGATAGTACAAGCGACCTTCAATGAGATACGAATTATGAATGAAATTTTAGATTGCACAAGTGTGTGTCGATATACGGAAATCACACTGATCCCAAGATCTGTAGTTCATGGATATTTTCTGTCAGAAAAACGATTCACACAACTATGTTAAACGGAAAGAAATATCCAGATGGAAATACAATTGACTCAGAGATATTTGACAATCTTTCATGGTTGCACAAAGTTGCACCAGTTTTTTCAGTAAATGGGGAAAAGGTACAAATCTTAAAAGGATACAACAACAGACATAATAAATAACTGTTGCACATTTATTTTAGATAACTGTGATTCACGAACCAGAAGTCTTTTATTCCACTATCATAGAAAAATGTAAAAAAATAGAATCAAGAATTACTCTTGCTTCTTTATATCTAGGTACAGGATCACTGGAAAATGACTTGGTATGCATTAAGTTATAATTTGCATATTAAGATAGCGTTGCTATTAATTAACAACTGGCGTATTTAACGATAGGTAGAGGCCATTAAAAAAACTGTAGAAGGAAGCAATGGAAGAGTTAAAGTCACAGTGCTTCTTGATTACATGAGAGGAACACGAGGAAAATTGAATTCGAAAAAA
This sequence comes from Cylloceria caligata, assembly GCA_963942595.1. Classification (NCBI taxonomy): domain Eukaryota; kingdom Metazoa; phylum Arthropoda; class Insecta; order Hymenoptera; family Ichneumonidae; genus Cylloceria; species Cylloceria caligata. The sequence continues at coordinate 60,657,383 of OZ012707.1, read as the reverse complement.
ATGTTGGAACCTTTGCTCGTCGGTAAATGGTCGGAAAATTGTCGAATATTTTTCTATCATACACCAAAACTACGGGGTTTAATGAAAAAACTAATACCCCATCGTTTCAACGAATTGATTGGTTTGCAACACATGAAGCTGTATATCTTTGACGATACACTTATTATCAGCGGGTATGTTGATACGTTTTCTTTATTTTTATGTACGATTTATAATAAAATCTATAACCCGCTTTTTGCCCGCCTTAATTCCTAAGCGAGCGTCCTTTTTTGTAGAGCCAATTTGAGCAACGACTACTTTACTAATCGACAGGATCGGTACGTCATGATAGAAGACTGCAAAGAGCTCTGTGATTTCTACAACAACCTGGTAGAGAAAGTCGGTGAATTCAGCTTTCGCGTGCTTCCCGATAGCGCGATATCCTCGAATTCTGAGCTAATAAACATTGATCAACCCGAGGAATTTGCTCAAATTGCTGGAAGGAGAGTGAGATCGTTGTTTCAAACCGAAATGGATAAGCGTAACGCCGAATCGAGCAAGTCTGGTAAGAAACTGTTGCAACATCCGCACGATTCGGCAAAATTCTTTTAAAACGACAAATGTTATTTACATAAAATGGTTAATTAATTAATTTGGAAGATCATTAGAATTACTTTCAGTTATTAACATCGTTAGCTTGAGGTAAGAGTAATACTACACTTAGAATTTTTGTTGCCCCACGATCACGATCGTTTTTGGATTATTTTACTCGAGCAAATGAAATAATTTTTTAACAGAGAACAACGGCGATGCGGACACTTGGGTTTTTCCATTGGTGGAAATGGGTCAACTTGAAATTCACCATGACAGTATAGTGACTTTGAGACTATTAAAAAACGCTCTGCCAGGCTCCACCTTAAGACTCTCTACCGGATATTTCAACTTGACTTCCGAATACACCGACGCTATATTACGCTACTGCAAAGCAGCCTGTCATCTCCTCACCGCTCATCCCACAGCTAACGGATTCTTTGGTAACAAAAAACTCGTACTTAATCACTTAACAACTACTGAGAGAACATCCATATGCTTTATCTCTAATGTTCAAGTTTTTATCAATACAAAATTTAACGCTTGAAGTATTAAGTACCTAAAGGAAATTATATGGAAATCAAGGTTTTGTTGTAACACAATTAGTAGAAAACATACATTTTATCAACACTATTGGCCGTTGACCCTTCGAGAAGAAAGTTAACCAGTTGCATCGTAGTCAAATGACGATTTTCTCGATTTTTGCATTCATATTTCTTGTTAAAAAAATCAGTGACCCGGTTTGAGATTAAACAAAGTAACTCAATTTATCTCATATTTCAAATTTAAAGCTTCATCTAATATCAGGTCGGCCACCTTAAGGATCCTTCACACGTACATTCCCAATCGAAGATGGAATATATATTTTTTTTGAACCATGTTGATACCAGGAACATTTATTTCAAACAATGTCAAAAAGTTATTAATAAATATTTTTAATAAATGGTTCAACCAATTTTCAGAATACTATATAGATTTTGTTAAATTCGTTGATATTTTCAAGTTATAAATAATTTTTTAATTATAAAATTATCACTTTCGAGAATTTTTAAAAGTTGTTATGAAACTGTTCGTTCAATTATCTCAAATAAATGTTTGCGTGTAACAACGAATTTTCAACGACGTTTTCAACAACGTTTTTTCAATTCGATTGGGAATGTACAAGTAACGAATCATTAATAAACTGTTTAAAATTACGGGAATGTTATTAAATAGAAAATTCTATTACTTTTAGGTGCCAAGGGCGTAGCCGGTGGAATTCCTGCAGCATACACAAGAATAGAAAAATCCTTTTACGAAAGGAGTGAGAAATTCAAGCAGTCAGATCGTATAACTTTGTGGGAATTTATACGACCAGGTTGGACCTATCACGCAAAAGGTCTCTGGTACACCTTACCAGGTCAAACAAAACCGTGTTTAACTCTTGTCGGATCGTCAAATTTCGGTAAATGTTTTTAATTGCACTACTCTGAACCCCCAAAAAAATCGCAATAATTTACATTTTATTATTTTTTGTATTGAGGTTATCGATCGGTAAACCGAGATTTGGAGACGCAGGTTGCGATAGTAACGAAAAATAAAAAATTGCAATCAGCCTTTCAAACGGAACACGAAAGATTATTCGACAGTTCGAAGATGGTGACGAAAAAACTGTTCACTCAGCAGGACAGAATCACGCCCGCTTGGGTTTGCGCTGTGGTTATATTCTTCCGCTACTACTTCTAAATAGCAAATTTTGCGTGTAACTTCACTTCATTTCATCCGTAAATTCAGCAATTCACAAATGCATTAAACACTGTGCCATGTCGATAGGAATCCATGTATATTTCGAACATTATTCACCTCGTTACCTCGAGTAACTAAATAAATTATTGACCATATTCAACCGAAAAGTGACGCGTTCTCCTACATCATGGGAATTTTTTTTTTTTTTCATGATACAGATTAGCCAACTAGTGTACAAAACGGCCCAAATTCTTGCTTATAAGTTCAGTACCTCCGAGGTTGGTCAAATAAATAATTTAAATTAAAAAAAAAACAATTTAAAAAAAACGAAGATACTTAACGCACTTGAATTGGGAAAGTGTTTAATTGTTTCGGTACAAGCTATTCTGTACGGTACGTGATAGAATTCGAATTTACTATGATGTCGACGTTTTTTACGTAACGCCGATTCGATAGAAATTGATTTAATTGAAATATAGGGATAATACAAAAACTGATGTCCAAAACCCTGCGAGACGATCATTATCCTCCCAGCAGACAATTATGCTATTGCCAGATCGAGAAGAATCGGCCAACCCCTCGCACGATGAATAAAGTCCCTTTCTCCCGGTATCTACTTGTCGTCGATTATGAATGACTCTTCTTTGACGAAAAATTCCACTACCTCTTCCTCCACGTTCTTCGTATCAGAATCCAATGCATCGGTGTCGATATCTGTAAAAAAAAAAAAATACATTTTTTTCCCTTCAGTTATCTCCGTTGCGACAAAAATAATTGTTTAAGCGGTGACATAATTATTTTTCTTTTTAACTCACTGCAACGTAGTTCCAATCGGCGCTTCTTCTGGACCGACCATTCCTCAGCCCGTTTTTCACGGAATTCGTTAAACGACTTCATAAGGGCGCATCGTTTTTCAATGAGTTCCTGCGATAGACGAGAAATTGGATAAATTATTATTTATTAAAAGCTTCGTATTAAATGTTTCTTGTTTTGTGATTCGAGCTTTTACCTTCGAAGCACGCGTTAATCGCATGCGATCCTTGCTCTCGAATTGAGCTGAATATTTTTTAAGGTTCTTCTTGATCTCCTTGATCTGCTCGGGTGTCATTAGGGTCGGTGGTCTTGGTCGCCACAACAGTTGGTTAAACGCCGTCAGATTGACTCTCTTCAAGATACGACCTTGGAATGTCCAAAGCCAATAACCATTGTCTACGCTGGTTTTCCAGCTGGAAACTGCTGTCACTACGTATCTGAAAAACAAGAGCTATAGGTTAAACATAACATTTTATTTCCTTAGTCAACGCGATGAGAAAGATGTCCTGCAATGAGTGGAATAAAAAAAAACAGCAGAGAATATGAGAATAATCGTAGACATTTCACCGTTACGTTTTTTTTTTTTTTTTTGTATTCCAACGTACAAAAGAACGCAAATAGTTACGAGTACTGTAAACCCTTAATATCATTTCGTTGCATTCAATTGTATCGAAGGCGAATTGGAGTTTTCGAGTTGTCAATAATTACCGGCCAGTCGGATCCCATTCGACATCGGACGTCTGGTAGTGATCCGTCGAGTTCATGATCGTAAAGTCATTGGTATCGATAAATTCAAGTGCACCGGCCATCGTGGTCAAACCCGCGAGAACAATGAACTGTCCGGACGGAGACCAGAACAAGTGGTTGCAAGCCTTCTTCTCCAATTTTTCTAAAAACGAAAGATCATACTTGAATAAATACTGGAGCGCGCGCGTATCGAGATGTTCGAGATTAATCGGTGGTGTAAATACATACTGAGGAGAGCTGGCTGATGACCGCAACGAACTTCGTAGAAACTAACATTCACGCTGGGAATTTCTCCGTGAATAATTGCAAATTTGCAGCCCACTGGTTCCCACGCGAATGCGTGAATCGGTTCCTTCATTTCCACGCTATCTACAGGAATTTGTTTTTCTCTCATGTGGAAGATTTCGAAGTTGTATGACATACCCTGAAATATTAATTTCACTTATTAGTCTTTACAGGAATTTCATTAAGTTTGTATAATTGTTTCGCCTGATTCTTACGGTGTACTTCTGCTCGGTCTTTTCTTTTCTTTTTGCGAAACGATCGACTTTCACGCAGAGATAGTCACCGGACTTTTGCCAGAATATCTTGCAGTCAGCAACGTTGAAAAGGTTCTTATTACGGACTTCGTTACGGCTGAAAAGTTGAAATATTCAGTGACAATGCAGATCAAAAAGGTCGAAATAAACAATTTCAATTAAATTAAATTAATAAACAAAAAATTTCTTTTACAAGACAAGATGGCAAGATCCATCGATCGGAAGTCTCGCTTACTTTGGGATCTCAAGCAGGGTGACTCGTGCCGGAACATCCTTATCTTCAGGTACCCAATATGCAAGAATATTGTCAGTCGGCGACCAGCTGAAGTCCCTGATACCCGGAATCTTAACACTTTTTTTGTCCAGCAAGCCAAATGACTGAAAAAGAAACGAGAGAATTTTTCATATCATGACCAATCCATTAATAAAACAAAAAACGTTATCTTGCAGTTTATTATTCTTACCGGTGTTTCATAGACACTAAGGGTATCCTCACCCATACAGGCTAAATATTTGTCGTCGTGAGACCATCGGAAGATCGGCCAGACAGACGAACCATCGGGATAGAAGGAACGTTTCTCGTGACCAGTTAGGATATCCCAAATTACGAGACGCTTGGAGTCAGTCCCGCCCTCCGAGCGAGGGGTATACGACACGAGATATCGTTCACAGGGCGAAAAATCGATGCACTCTACGCCTCTCTGACTGAAACGGGCCTGCTGAAGGAATTGAGGGCCTCCCCAGAGTGCGACACCGAGTTTGTGAAAGGTCGACAGGTAGGTACCCAGTGGAGACCACTTTACGTACGTTTCGGTCCAACGCTTTTTGTAAAAATATTATTTATTAATTTCAATTATTTATCGCATACTTGAACTAAAATTGATAAGAAGCCTGCAAAGTAGAATATTCCACATTGCTTCCTCATTAATTTTCACCTTTCGCAAAGCATCCTCTATGAAAAAGTCTACGTTAATCGATATACTCGTAAAAATTTATGAAAGGTAGAAAATAATGAGAAAGCAATGTACAACGTTCTACATTTTACGTTTTTTTTGAACACTGTATACACTAGCTTATCTGTTCAACATTACGATTTCGTAAACTCAGGATGTTTAAATTAATTTTTCATAAGATTTGAAAGTTTCAAAATATCTAAAACCATGTGTCAATACAAATTTATTTGTAAATGTCCATTTAGTCTGATAACTCAAAAATATTTTTATCTGACGTTCTAACAGATATTTTTGAAGAAAATTCAAATATGATAACAATTGTAACGAATCAAAGCGTTTCGCGAAAACAGAAAATTTTAAATATCCCAAAATCTGAGCGACTTAATGGATTTTTACGAAATTCTTTGCCAAATAACGCTGACTAGTAGTTTTGCGCAAATTATTGCAAAAACGTGAATATTTTGAAAAGTTTAAAAAACCATAAAATTGCAACATCTTTTACGATTACGACCAATTTCAATACAAAATATCCTAGGGCATATCTGCAATTATGAAGAACTATGAATTATGAATTACATTTTGACAAAAATCACAATGATCAAAGAGACATTACTCGTCCCCACTTGGGTAACAGATATCAACTTGATTGCTCTATTCATTCTCAGGATACAAACATTTACATTGTGGAACCCCAATGCGTACACGTGAGCATATTTTTAAAATCATTCTTCTCAAAAGTTTAGACCATTTTGAGTTTGCTAAGATTGAAATAGCACACAAGAAAAATGTCCACAGAAACAAAGCTTTCTCTATACGCAAAATCATTTGTTCATTTACGTTATAATGAATAAGAAATGTTAATACTCACAGAACGTTCTTCCACCATACTGGGTTCGGGAGCAGAATTTTGCCAAATTTGCACAGACACAGCAGCGCCATTTCCGCACAGTACACAAAACTGATCGTAAGCATCAGGATCCAGAAGGTAATAGTGCAAATCTCTAGCAGCTTTGTAAGGCTGCGGCGTAGGAGGTTCCCACTCCTCGGATATATCCTCGAATTTCTTGAAATCGGTGAACAGATTCACTTTGAACGTATGCATCTTGTCGAGCTTGTAATTGTTGACAGATTTTACCGCAGCAAGAGCATCCATCGGATTTTCGTACTCCAAGAATATATACCTGTGAACAAAAACATGATTAGCGACGCACATTGTAAGACAAATTACTTCATGTTTCTTTTTAAAAAATTACAATGAATCGTTCGGGACTTACCCTTTGGTCATGCCATTTTCATTTTTGGGATAATGCTCGTTGACCAAGGAGCCAGCCTTGCCCAAGACCTTATTGATGACATTACGGAGCCTTTCCAGTCGCTCTGGCCCGACTTGAGGGACTCCGTCCACCACAATGACAGACTCTACGCCGTCCGTCTCCGAAGGCTTCTGCATGAGAATGTCCGCAAGGAGGTCTGCATCGAACCAAACACACAGTCAACAAAATGTCAAAAGGCAATATCAACTGAAATTTGGGTAGAAAAATGAAGCGCAGGGAAACCGTGAAAATGTAGAAAAGTTGGCATCGATAGATAAATAGGTGTGTGTCAATAAACCGAGGTTATGTCTCGCGTGCCACATTTGCAGCCATATGCAGCCATGCCCCGTCTAACCGCTTGTTCGAAGTGGCAGACGCCGCTGCCAAAATATCGACTTACCCTCATCCGAAATATCGTCGACGAAACCCTCCGGATCACTGAAATTCGGTTCCTCGTCATCGTCGATGGAGTCGTCGTTATTTTTACCAGCAACTCCATTTTCACTACTTTTATCAAGTTTTTTCGGCATGTTGTATGCTCGGCGACCGGGTCACGGGGAAAAATGGCCGTGTGCAGGTTCGTCGAGATCCGATCACTCCCCACTTCATATTCAATGACCACCGACCGCGTCCGGCGTCGCCTTGAGTTCCCACTTCCCATTATGACTATTCAGGCCGTAAGATAGCGCAGCTATCGCTTCAATGGGTGCTGGTTTCGTGAAGGGTGGTTGTAGGGTTTCCGAATGTTGAAATAACCTTTTGTGATGATTTCTTCGTAATAGGAGCGACACTTTCTATCCGAATATCACTTGCTATCCATGGGAAATAAAATTATTAGAAAAACTTTCAAATTCGAGATTTAATATTAAAACAAAACACCATAAACGGTCGCAAGATTTAAAAAAAAAGTTCGATCACGTGAGAAATGAATGAAAGTATTTAAAAAAAAAAAATATTAAAATAAAACTTGAGCGATAGAATCAAAAGTTCTCCCGTAAATGTTATGTTGATTATTAAGAAATACAATATATGATAATTGGATAATTTTAAGCGATTGAAAAAGACGATGCATAAAAAATCTTATTAATTCCTATAAATAATGCTAAAGAGCTCCGATTTATTCTATTTACGATTCAATCGGTTTCAGTAGATATCAACTAAATTTCTAAGCAGGCCGATAACTTGGAAACAATCATTATGTGTTCAAAGCGACTGGTAAATGATTTTCGTACCATATGCCATGGTTTTTATAAAATAATATAATTAATTGCTGAATCGCTGTTGATGTAATTGCACTTTAGCTTTTTTCAACCAGCAAAATTTATTGGAATGGAATATTTTTTTACCCAATAAATGTCGATATATCGATATTGACAAATAAATTTGCCGATTTATGCGTCAGGGACACTCAAGGGGTTAAGCGCTCAAAGGGTTTTTTTTTTTAAATCGCTTTTGGTAACATTAATTGTTCTTCGAATTAACATTGGAGAATCTGCTATGATCCAATGCGATCCTCGAGATTTAAAAAAGTGATAAAAAATCGTTTCAACACGAGCATCATTAATTGAATTGTAATTTAAATATATTTATGTCAATTAGTTGCACGGTACTGATATTACTGGGACGGTTACCAGGCAACGAAAGCATACAAACAGCACGCTCCGTGTCCCATGCTCCGAATCTGCATAGTCAGGCTTCCACCGATGTCTTGTAAATACAGTTTTACTTGCATTCTACGCAAAGATGATTTTAAAGTATTTGGGATCTGTTCTGTCCGCGAACGTAAGTGACATATTTTATTCTTCAGTGATAGATCGTTTTGTCTGTTAATCGTGTTACACGTAATACGTCGTACTTACAGAATTACGAGAATCGTGTGGTTAGTATAGCATGGTCACCGAACAATTTGAAGCTCGCTGTAGCTCTAGCCGACAGATCCATTTGTCTCTTCGACGAAACGGGCGCAAAGAAAGACAAATTTCAGACGAAACCTGTGGATTCAAAGGTAAATCCAAAAAAAATAATCAATTAATTTTATCCTGTATCTTTACAAAAAAAAACAAAAAAAATGTGTATGAATAGTATAACACTCGCATTTCCAAAATTTTTCAGCATGGAAAAAAAAGTTATCTCGTTAAAGCGATTGCTTTCTCGCCAGATTCGACCAAGATAGCTGTCGGACAGACCGACAATATGGTTTACATTTACAAGATAGGTGAGAATTGGGGTGACAAGAAAGTAATATGCAACAAGTTTGGGCAGACTTCAGCAGTGACTTGCATGGTTTGGCCTTCCGAAGGACCCATCGTCGTCGGACTTGCCGATGGAAAAGTTCGCGTTGCTATGACAAAGTCGCACAAGGGTCAGACGTTGTACGTCGGCGATGCTATGACCATAGCTATCGCTATGAAGTAATATTTATTTCAATATATTAGAACATGTGTGTCCCCTTGAAAAAAAAAAGTATTTGTCAATATATCAACAATATATATTAACCTTTTATAAGTCACATCGTTCGAAACTGTACCAGAATGAGACTATGGGGAGAAGATGAATGCTTTGTTATGGTGGAGCCAAGAATTAGAAATATTCTTGTGGCTTGTAAAATGTTAAAGATGTATTGTCTATAGGATCTACTTGGGCACATAGACCTAAATATATATTAGAAATAATATATATTTTTTTGCATATACCATGTGTACAGAGGAGTTACCATGACGTTAAATTTCTTGCTGGAAATATTAATTGTGACAACTAATCAGTTGATCCAACTCAGGAATGATCATAACTCGATGAAAAATCCTTGAAAATAATATTTTGATAGCATCGACAAATCTTTTGAATATATTAACAAATATAATTGAAAAAAATTTCGATATAACTGTTAATCTAGAAATATAATTATTATATTTTTTAGAAAATATCATAAAGATAAAATATTATTCAAAATGGTTTTTCACTTGATGAAATATAATTGATAAATTATTTTGAATATAAAAAAAAACATAATTGACATTAATTTCGGTTGAACTATTATTGTTTTAGGAAGATAATAATTATCTATTTAGAAAAATTGTTGACAATTCTTTGATTGAAATAGCATTTAAAATAATTTCTTATCGAATGATGCTAAACTTGATCCAATTGATGAATCAAAAATAAAAATATTAAATTTAAAAAATCAATATTGTTTAACAGAAATCTTCTTGTTTTCTCTACAAATATTTTTTTTCTTGGGGAATACTAATAACAGAAAGATACTAAACCTACAGATAACAAATTTCAGCATCAAAGGAACGGGCTTTATATCGAGTCACGCAGATGGCAGTATAAATCGTTACTACATGAAGAATGACGGAAACGCGGAAACCGGGGGCAAAGTAGTGATGCACGGAGTACCCGCGTACGCTCTGGCGTGGACGCAAAATCACATTTTGGCAGGTGGTTGTGATAAAAAGCTCGCGTGCTACGACACCCACGGAAAGGTCGTGAAAGTTTTCGATTACAGTCGCGACAGCAACGAGAAGGAATTGTCGGTGGCTTGCTGCAATCCGAGCGGTCAGAGCGTCGCAATTGGGTCTTGGAACAAATTGCGAATCTACGATTGGAGTCCAAGGCGTTCAGTGTGGGAGGAGGCCAACAATCGAGATCTGCCGAATCTCTACACAGTGACATCGATGTCCTGGCGTAGGGACGGCTCGAGGCTCGTAATCGGCGGTCTCTGCGGGGCTGTCGAGCAATTCGAAACTGTTCTGAGACGCGCTATGGTCCGTGGAAATCACGAAGTTGTTTACGTTGGTCCTAGCCAGGTCGTGATACGTCCTTTGAACAATCAAAATCGTCCGGTCATCATAAAATCGCAGACGGGCAGCGAAATAGAAGACGTGCGTGTGCTTGGTCGACGCGACAATCACATAGTCGCCCGGACGTCCTCGAGCTTGCTCATAAGTGACATAGAGCTCAATCTCCTGAGCGAAATTCCCTGGGAAGAGAAGACCGGAAGCGAAAAATTTTTCTTCGAATATTCCGGCGTCTGTTTAATTTTTTACGCTGGCGAATTGACGATAGTCGAATACGGAAAGAACGAAATTCTGGGCTCTGTGAGAACCGAAGCGGTGAATCCTCACGTGGTCAGCGTGAGAATAAACGAACGCCACGTTGCAGAATTGCCGGAGAACAAGCGGCTGGCCTATCTCTTGGACCCTCGGACAGTGAGAGTCATAGACTTGATAAGTGGCGCGACAATCAGCATAATTGGACACGACGCGAGGGTAGACTGGCTGGAGCTCAGCGAAACAGGACACAGACTTTTGTCTCGTGACAAACGAGGAAGGCTATGGTTGAGCGACGATAAGGGTGCGAGAGGTTTGCTCCTCACTGGTACGAGTTTCGCTTCTTGGGTGTCAGGCAGCGACGTGGCTGTAGCTCAGACGAATCAAGCCCTCGCTGTATGGTACAACGTCGACGCACCTGAGGCAGTAACGCTCATTCCCATTCGAGGAGAAGCTGTGGACATCCTCAGAGAGAATGGCCAAACATCCGTGATGGTCGAAGACTCCGGTGGACGAATGTCCTATCTCTTGGATGAGGGTTTGATAGAATTCGGCACTGCATTGCACGACAATGACTTCGGCCGCGTTGTTCTCTTTCTGGAAGACCTTGGCGATCGTCCTCAGGCTGAAGCTATGTGGGAAAATGTAGCTCGTAATGCAATGGCCAGTCGTAAATTAATAATCGCTGCTCGATGTTACGCTGCTCTCGGCGACGTCGCATTCTCAGTTTTTCTCAAGGAAATCGTTAAAAACAGTGAAGACTACGCAAAGGAGACTGGAAACGATCCCAATGCGGACCCCGATGGTTGGGCTAAACTTGCGATACTCAATGGTGAGCTCAAAACCGCCGAAGCTATTTATCTCGAGCAAAACGAACTGGACAAGGCTCTGGAGATGTATCAGAAATACTGGCACTGGGAAGATGCACTTTCTCTTGCGGAGAATCGTGGTTGGGCTGGTCTCAACGTCCTGAGAGACAAGCACTTGGCTTGGTTGCTGGAAAGCGGGCAGGGTGCAAGAGCAGCGGCTATTATCGAGGCCGACAACCCTCGTCGAGCAATCAAACTCTTTTTGGAGTCTCGAAGAGCAGGCCGAGCCGCGAGACTTCTTTTAGCGAACGAACAATTACTGGAAGACTCATCGATCGTCAGTGAAGTCGTTAAAATTCTAAAAGAGACAGATCTAATGGAATTAGCCGGTGAAATTTTAGAGAAAACGTCTAATTTTGTGGAATCGATTAAATGCTACGCAAAGGCGGGAGTTTTTTCCAGAGCTCTGGATCTTGCACGTTCCGTAGAGCCCAATAGCGTGGTGAGCTTGGAAAAAGACTGGGGTCATCATTTGGCCAAAGGCGGCCACTATGACGCTGCGATAAATCATTTTATCGAAGCAGGTGAAACAGCTGCAGCTCTCAACGCCGCTATAAATGCTCGTCAGTGGCGAAAAGCGCTGCAGATAATTCAGGTGATTGAAAGTGACGACCCTGAAATCAAGAAGCAATGTCTCAAATTGGCAGAGTACTATGCTTCCGTAGGAGATGGAAATCTGGCGGAAAGTTTATTTTTGAGAGCTCAAGAGCCCAAGAAGGCCGTGGAGGTACACGTGCAATCGGGAAACTGGACTCGAGCTCACGACGTTGCTATCGAATTTATGGATGCAGAGGAAGCGAAGAAAATTCTGTCGGGACACGCGGAAAAGCTAATGGAGACTGGAGACTTCCGGCACGCCGAGGCTCTGCTCGTAGCTACCGAACAGTACGACACGGCTATCGCTATGTACAGAAGAGCGGGGCATAGAAGCGATATGATAAGATTGGTAGAAGAGCATAGATCTGATCTGTTGAAAACTACTCACAGTCATCTTGCAAGAGAGTTGGAGGCTGCGGGAAAAGCAAGAGAGGCTGAAGAGCATTTTATGGGTGCTGAGGATTGGAGGGGTGCAGTGGCGGCTTATAGAGCTGCGAATATGTGGGAAGATGCCCTTCGAGTAGCGAAAAAAGCTGCGGGTGACAAAGCTGGACAGCAGGTTGCCCTGTTCTGGGCCCGTACGATGGCACCAGAATTGGGAGCGAGGCTTCTGACGCGGCTTAATTATTTCGACGCTTGTCTTCAACTGGCCTGCGAAGCTGGTATCTTCGATTGGGCTCTCGAGGTCGTGAAATACGGCACAACGAATCAGCAGAGAGAGGTCTATTACAAGCACGCTATGGCTCTCGAGGACGAGGGCAAGTTTCCTGAAGCTGAAAAGGAGTTTATCAGAGCTGGTAAAGCTTTCGAGGCTGTGCAGATGTATATACACACGAGGGACTGGGATGCTGCTGAGGAAGTCGCCCAATCTGTCAATCAGGAAGCCGTCTCTCAGGTTTTAATCGCTAGAGCCGCCGAAGCTGCTTCTACTCAGAACTATGCGCTCGCAGAATCACTTTTGTTACGAGCTCACAAACCAGATATGATCATCGAACACTACAAGGTAGCAATCGATGTTATAAATTATATTCAATTTGTGCCTCACTGGTTATTCAATTTTATTTTTAAATATCTTGTAATAATAAATATATTATCGCTACATATTACCACACATTTGTATATTCAATCATTTGATGTATCATTTAGGAAGAAACATTATTACAAGTACCAAAACACTATTGACATTCTATTACTCATCAATATTAACTTCTCGAGTGTCGATATATCGATATTCACGCATATATTTGTTGATATATGCGTCAGTGACACTCAAGTGGTTAATGATATATTAATTCAATATTATTTTGGCGCTTTCAATCGCTCTACTCCCTTACGATGCTGTGACACACCTTCAAAAACTGCAATCCAATCTACTCAAGAGACGATTGATGTTTGATAAAGAAGCAAATTCCCTTCCACTGCACAGCAGGCAGACGAAGTAAAACCGAATTTTTTTTTTTTTCTTTAACATTAAGGGGAACAGGAAGGCTTTGACAGTTAAAAAAGTTTTCTCATTTTTAAGTTGTTTATCACATTTTTGTCGATGAAAATCATTGGTATTGGTCAAAAAAATATTAATTACTAAGAAATATATTGAGCGTTGAAGACGAAGGCGTCTCGCGCATAGTTCCCTTCTTGCCACGATTCCAAGTAGCCAGCTGGAAATTTTCGAAGTATTCAAACGGCATTCCATTGGGAGGATTTGTCTCTCTAGATTGAACCTAAGACTTGTAAAAAAAAAACGTAAAAATTAGAAGAATGGCGACTAATAATCTGAGAAACATAAAAAATGTTCTACATTTATTGTTATGTCAGTGCAAAACAATTAATTTTTCTATGCAAACCTCGGTTCAATGTAAGGAGAAATTTGTTAGTTTTGTTTTTTTTTTTAAATCAATGTGATATCTTCTGGCGTTCTTGCGTTATTGTGGAAAAACTAATAAAAAATGTTGCTTTGGTAAAAACGCGTATAAAGTTTGGGCCTCAAAATTTACCTCAAAAATTATCCGCGCTGTAAAATAACATCTCGAGGGCAACTTCTCCTTCAGCAGCAATCGCAGAACGTCGGTTCTTTCGTGTCCTAACTTCTTTTGTTGATGTCAGCAATTTTTCTCTTCTTTCAACAAGCGTTCGCTGTCACGCAACGTGCACATTTCAACGGCGCGCGGTCAGTAGTTTAAGCGTAGTCCGATCATTATAATCAATAAACGAATCGAACCGTTATCGAACAATAAAACATCTGTGTCTCAAAAAATGTCAAAAAATACAATTTCTTGAAATTTTAAGCCTTTCTACTCCCCTTAAGAGACGATTATTACATGAAAATTTAAATAACGGTAAATCAAATAATCTTATTAATGGCTCAGTGGTTTTAATTGATCGTTAATGGATATCAACGAATTTAAACGATTTTCTTTCGATTCATAGAAAGCCGGTATGTGGACAGATGCTATGCGCGTTTGTCGAGAATATTTGCCAAGTCAGGAAGCTGCGCTTCGACGAGAATTGAGTCAAAAAAGCTCGGGATTGGATGCCGGGGATAATCTTGAAGAGGCTCGACGATGGCTCGCGGATGGTGAAACACGAACAGCCCTCGATATACTAATGGTAGATCCTAATGCATCCAGACCCATGCTTGTGCAAGCTGCGGATATTCTGATTAATCAAGCGGACCAAGAAACAGCTGTTCAAGTTGGCAGGGATCTGGGAGCCAGATTGCTCGACATCGGCGAGCATGCCCTCGCCGCACAGGTACCTAGATACTGTTATCAATCGCTATATATTTACTTCGTTGATAGGATAATTAATTAGCGCAAAACTGTGTGCTCTATCAGCGCAAATAAGCTAAGAAAAATATTAGTAACATATAGTTTTGAAATTTCTTATATTTTTTCCATCAGGCAGAACAGATTTGAAAAATTAAATAAATCGGAATGACTAACAACTTCAAAGAAAAACTAAGACGTGTTTTTGAGGGTTTTAGATGAATTAATTTTTTTTTACTCTTCGGGACGATGGATAGCAAATTCATTATCTGTCTCGGTAAATCATCATTCTCGTCGTTTCAAATTCTTTCGACAATATTCTCATGAAGTCATCGGACTGTAAACCTTCTCGACGATTCACAACCATCCGTACACTCTTTCACTGTATTTGCACACACATACACATACACACACACACTCTCTCTCTCTCTCTTTCTTAATCTAGGTCTCTGCTTTGTACAGAGGTCAGTGCATGAAAATATTCAGACTTTACGCATCGTACTATTGCCGAATTATTTTCAATTAAAGTTTATTCTCAATCATCATAACGAGTAATTATCTCTGCCTTTTCCCAATTCTACTTATTTTTTTCGCAATCATTGAAGCTTTCAAACGACCTTTCATTAATAATTCTACCATAATTATTACTTTTTTTTTTAAGATCTGGGAGCACCAAGTGATACTCAATACAAACTTTCTGTATCGAGCGACACCTTAAAGTACGAAAATGTTAGCTTCGTCATACCGATGTCGTGAAATCTGTGTAAAATTTGTTGACTTTGTGAATTAATATCTCGCTCGGATGGTTAACAAAGCATTTTGAAATTTGACAGACAAAATATATAGCATCGTGACGACATATAACATTTAAAAAATGTTATCTAATACCAAGCCTGACGCTCCTATATCACACCCTTTAAGAAGAATAGCAACATTGACATTTTTTACCGGTTTTCTGTTTTACAGGTTTATCTGCAGGCGGATAGGCTAAAAGAAGCCGTAAACGCACTAGCGGCGATAGGCGAATGGTCGAGAGCAAAACGAATCGTACGAGAACTCGCCCCAGAATTGGAATCGTATCTCAACGAGAAATACAAAGAATCGATGATAAAGGACGGTCAAATGGATAGATTGGTTGAAGTAGATGCGGATAAAGCGCTTGATATAATGGCGCGCAAGGGCCAGTGGACACAACTTTTTGAGGCAGCGAGTGCACAGAGTTCGGAAATTTTACACAAATACGTGGCTCAACGTGCGGCTCAACTTTTGAAATCTGGTTCCTCGGAGCAAGCTTTACAATTATACGCGCAATTCGGTGCACCTCCTGTTCCTCAATATTACAATCTCTACTGTCGTTTATCGGAAGCTATACTGAACTCAAATGACACGGATGACAATAGTCGTTACACGCGTCTAGCGCAATTGCGAACGATGCTATTGGGACTATTACAAAATACGACACCCTCATCGAACTCCGATGAGAGGATAAACAAATTCTTGAGGGTCGCTCATTATTCTGCAGTGAAAAGCGGTTGCAAACCTTTCCCTGCACTCGCTGACCTGATCGCGAAGACTTCAGTCTCATTGTTACGTTACTCAGATGTATTACTGGCGGATCGTTGCTACTACGAGGCCGGTGTCGACAAACGTTCAGCGGGATCCAGCAGTGAAGCCTTCGTATTTCTCAATCATTTTCTGGATCTCGAGGAGTGCATCGAAGAAGGCGACGGCGGAATTCTTGACGTCGATGACCTCAGAATTACCGACTTTCCCTTGGAAGTTCCTCTGCCAGATTCCCTCGGTGTGAGCCGAGAACAGCGCGAGGAGGTCCGAGAATGGATCCTCGCGATTTCCATGGATCGAAGAGTCGAGCAAGGGCTTCCTATAGATCAGAGAGGAGTTTACGTCGGTTCCCTCACTTGCCCCACAAATAATTCTACCCCTTTGGAAGAGTGCATACTTACGGGCTGTCCGATTCGCGGACCAGTTGTACGCTTTGAAGGCAGCAGTCGTGTGGCCGATCGTAACGATTGGAACAAACTGGTTAGTGCCGCGAGACAAGCACCAACGGAATCTCCCCTCAACGACATTCTCGTTTTCGTTCAAGAGTGGTGCGGAGCTGTACCCAGCTACACTTTTTAAATAATTCATTTATACCAGAAACACGCATCTTCTCGCTACTTCGAAATAGACATTACGTGTTTATTCATTTCACTATTTATTTAATATTTCATTATTTTATCACGTGTTAACTTTTTATTGAATATATTTCGTTGAATTATTTTCGTACTGAATCTCACAGAAGAGCAAAAAGAAATTTATAAAACGTTACAATCATTACTTTATCTGCCCTTCGATAAATATATTTCTTTTTGGACATATTTCACGAAATTCGGTAGAAAAGTAATTTAAAAAAATTATCTAGTAAAAAGTCGAGGCACCTAGTTATGATATAAGGTCACTTTTTTCGCATCTACTAATTGTAATATGCTATTCATCAATCGCCTAATCGAAATAACGAAACCCGTAGACGATTAAAGTATGGCAACGGGAAAAACAAGAGAACTTTAACAATTATAACGCCGACTAGTAACATTAAGGCGATGTGATACATTCTTCACACGGATTAGCGTCCGTGTTGCTGGTAGCTGGAAACGCTAATAATTCGGGTTTGCCCTTGAATGTTCAACATTCTTACAAAAAGAAATATATTACAGGCATCGTTATCGACTGAGTCTGTTTAACATCACTTTAAAAAGCTTATGATAACATATTTTTTAAATAAGGCTGATTTCAAAGTAGCGAGTGATGATGATTTTCAATTGGCAAGGATAAGCGGAAGTGGCGAAAGAATGTAATACCCGGTGATAATTGTACGTTCTTGTACTTCTTTTTTTTGCATAAGTTAATATGTATCACCTACGTATAACAAAAGACCCTGTCGTGCCTGACCAGGATCGGCGCACAGTTGTCAACCCCCTCTACTCCTTTCGTTCCCTTTCGTTCCCTTCCGCGCACTTCTATCACCTATCTAACATATGTACGTCTATTTAGTGACTATCTATAGTATCTATAATTTATATATAATATATATCATGTATAATAATACAAGTTTTTTGTTTTGTAGTTAGATTACGAATGCCTGTTTTACAATAGCTACATAAATCACGATTATTCTTGCGTGATCCTGAAAACAAGACCTATTCGAAGAAAGAATCGTCGGAGTACGGAGCGCGGCTCCGGTTTTAGATCGAAACACATAATTTCGCACAAGAAAGGATAGCAAATCGCTGCGTGCACGGCGAAGCGGGTGTCGCACATTTTAAGAATCCTCGTTAGGAGAAGCAGAAGTATCGGCGTCCAAGCGTCCCTGTGAACCTCGTTCGACAGAGCGAGGAAGTATACCAATCCCTGGCGTGTGGCCTCTTCGAGCCGTGATTCGATCGCTTTCCAGTTCTCCCTGTGTGCTTCGTCGCTGTACATCTTGAAGAGAATGCGAAGCGCACAAGCCAGTGACTGCGTTTCCTGGTTCATAAGATTCGGTTTTGCCGTACCCCGAAAGCCAGCTTTCCACAGAATATTTCGTTGGTCATTGTGGGCGTTGAAACTCTTTGCGAAACAATGGGATCGAAGTAGACAATCGACCAGATCGAGGAGATGAGATGTGTTCAGAGCACAGTACATGCCTTGCTCCTCTCTCTGCTGATCTCCGGCGCCATCGTCACTCGTGTCACACGATTTGCCGTTTAACATATCCGCCTGAGCGAGCGCGAGGTTTTCCTTATCCTCCTTTCTGGAAGTTGCCGGATAAAACACTATGTTGTCTATCGTCTGTATTAACTCCAGCTGGACAACACATTTAATTAGCAAAGCCGAGAAGATCTTTGATTTGCTCGAATCCACGCTGTTCGTCAGACTCTGCGTGCTGTTCGTTCGCTTAAGTATCCCCACGTGACATTCACTGTCGCCGGTGATTACGTCGAGATCGGACTCCTTGTTGAGCGACTGAGGCTTCCACGTGAACAGAGCCGATGGCAAGGTACTCACGAATATGTCGAGCACGCAATGTGTCGTTTTAGCCCACGTCTCCTCGTCGAATTTTACTCCATTGCTGATAACCAAATTTTCCAAACAATTCGTACCGGACCTTGCCAACTGCTCATTATCCTGCTGGACGCACCACAACAGCTGCGAATACAACTGGCCGAGCAGCAGCGGACCGAGTGTATCATAAAATTGAGAAAATACATCAACAATCGCGTACAAGGCGTGATTGCACGTAGTTGTCATCCATTCAGCTTTCTCCGTGTGCTGTTCCGGTAATTTCATGTTGTCGAAGATACGGAATAAAACTTGAAACAGATCCTTCCACCAGTGTGCCTTGAAAGAGCTGCCGTGAGTTTTAACGACGTCGAACAAGACTGTGAGAGCTCGCGTTCGCACGTCGAGCTTGCAACGGCTAACGACGCACGAAAGCTCGAAGAGCAACGGAAACCAGCCTCGCACCCAAGCTCGATCATCCTCGGAAACCATTCCATTGTCGTCCATCATACCCTCCGCGAACATCTGAGGATTCGCGTCGATGTACGAGGCGCTCGAACGTATCAGTCTTATGGCTTCCATGCTGGTATCGGGAAACGACGAGTTGCAGGCAAACTCGCTGAGGCACTTGACGGCGTCTTGGAAAGAATCCACCATTATACTGAAATCCTCCGCGTAAAGCTCATTTATTATCTTTCCGGTCATTGAGAACGCGAGGGCGACCACGGATTCGTCGCGGTCACTCGCCGCATGATGAAACACGCTGAAAATGTTTTTCCAACCCGAGCGTATGTTAGGCGCTTGCGAGTGAACGATCTGAGCCACGCAACGAACAACCATGTCTCGTATTATATGAGATCGGTTTTTCTTCATTATGTGCTCGAACGGCCTGAGGAATTCTTTCTGAAATCTGAAGTTTGCGAATTCACCTTTTTCTATGAATTTTGTGGCGAGTTGACGCAACGAGTCGACGGCGAAAAACGATATATTCTGACGTGGACTGCAGCCGACGCGATCAAAATGATCGCCGAGAACCTGCCAAATTCGAGACCACTGCAGCCTTATACGACCCATGTTGTAGTAGGAAATCTCTACGATCTTCGTCAACGAGAACATTCTGGGTTGCGTGGGATGCGATAGTTCTTCGAGAGAAACTTGGCAAAGAGCTTTTACGAATTCGACTATCGCGTCACCGTCCAACCTCGTGGAACCGGTGAATATCCTATCGACCGCTACGACGACGCTCTGCGAACTCGTCTCCCCGATTGATTCCTTTACACTCGCTGCAATTATAATTACACGAATCACCATGATGCATACGACAAAAATGTACAATGGTTGCCGCATTACGATAAAAATATTTTCGAGTCAAGTAGATGGAAAATTAAAAATAAACATTGCGAAAAATTATCATCAAAGTTTCAAGCATATTCATCGAATGATACCAGAAATATGTTATCGTAACTTTAGTCATTTTTGAGTGTGAGGGGTGGATCCACCGATTTCGTTGAATAAAAAAAAACGTATTTTATTTTCTTTTATCGATAAAAAAATCGTTTCGAACAAACCCATACGATCGAGTGTTCTGATTGTGTAAAAAAATTCTAAGATCCAAGTATAAAAAACTGTAAAAGATCCATTTTTTTTGAGAAAATATTTTTAAAAAATGCGGATTCCTACTATTTGCTACATTCGAATGTCGGAATTTTTCACATTATCACAACTCCGATACGAATAAAAAATGGGGATTTGTATACGTTTTTTGCCGATAAAAAAATTAATCACTTTTAAGAAAATGTAATTCGTCAGCCCCCCTTTAATTTTAATTTCTGTGCTAGACAAGATAGACGAATCTACAACTATGGGATCGATGCAGCATCTTTAACAATACTGACAAAATTCCAGAGTTTTGCACCGTTTTATAACAAAAATGTCAATATTATGCGTTAAAACGATTGTACACAACGAAAAATGTCAGATTAAAAAACAAAATTCTAAAACATTGAGTCTCGCGATGATTACGTTAGCGGAAATAGGTTTGATACTTACGATCCAACGAGCTGAGATTCAAACTGTTGGATTGGTGAAGATTGTTGTGTGTAAGACTTGCAAAATTGGTGAGAGGAGATGGAAAGTGTGGCTTAGAAGTAGGAGCAAGAAGTTGGGGTCGGACACCAGTGCCGATCAGTTGAGCGAGTTCCAGCTGCGAGATACATTTCACAACATCGAGCCACGAGCTGCCGAGGTAATTACCATCGGTGTGCGCAATCGTGATTAAAGTTTTAATCGTATCAATGTTCTTTGCTTTCATCTCGGTTATCGGTGAATTCGCTGTAAGCAGGGTGAACCTTGCGAGGGCTTGCACGTACGCATCGCGTTCTAACTGCAATATAAAATTGTTTATTGGTATTAAAACGATTTGCTGCATGTCATCAACGTCTTTCAGATCGTCCTACATGTGAGATAGCATCATTTTCTCAAATTGAATTTCTCCGACACGATTAATCTCTCTCGCACGTATATTAATCTATGAGACACAGAGACGATGCGTAGCAGCACGTCGTATCGAGGCTACATCAACGGGAAAACAGAAATTCCGAGACAATTGACAATTACTTACAGTCATATGAAAAATACAGGCAATGCGTATCGCGCAACGAATCCCATCGAGACAGAGCGAGGCAATCTCCGGATCATCACAGTCTTGAAGACCGACACTGAATGCCGCTAGGAATGGTGTCCATGCCATTTTAAACATTGGGCGGACGTGCTCCAAATGTTTGGCTGTTGTGAATGGAGCCTGAACGTGTGACACCGATTCCATCAAATTCTTCGCTGCAGTCGATATAACCTCCATTTCCATATTCCACAAAAGTCGACGTTTCTTCTCGCTCGATATCACTGTCAAAATACGACTCGTTTAGGCACATAAATTGCGCGGGAACGAAACCAAAAATATGGATTATGTCCTTAACCAAAGCCCCGTGATTAGTAATTTCGACAAAAATATTTAAATCCTCTTATCTCGAGTCTGTTTACCTTGTTTTCCAGGTCGATTTGGATGCCCCTTCATCTTAATTTCGTTACCCGCAATCTCGTCATATATTTTTGATAAATACTCTTCCGGCAGATCCTCGTTATCGCTTATATGTCGATTCAATTTGATATACTGCTCTTTTGTCATTTTATTTTTGACCTGAGGCGAATGAAGATCGGTCGTCAACATGATTATCGAGAATACGAGAACGTAAGCGGTATCCGCACTCGTGAATAGCCCGTTACTGCAACGAAAATGATCATAAATCTCTTGATCCAGATTATGGAATAAATTATTCCTATATCGTTACTAACTTTGGATTGCATTCACAGTATCGACTCGCAAATTTCTCCATCAATCGATCGATCTTCTGCGCCTCGCCGGGAAGTCTAAACCCTTCCAGGAAGTATCTAAGTGCCGTTACGAGATCGCGATTAGCGAAATCCATTTGATCAATATAGTTGTACATGACTTGATTATGATTGTGATCTCCAAGAAAATCACCGATTGCTGTCTTATCCAATCTCTCGTCCATGTGAAGCCATCGAGCTACATCCTCGACCGAATTATTAAGAAGTCCTTGCTCCTGAAGATACAGCACACCCTTGCTTGGTTTTCGATTAAACCTGTTGATTAATCATCGTGAAATGAGCATCACGAAGAACGGGAAAATCCCGTGACAAACTTACGTATCAATACCCGCTTCCCAAACTTCTTTCTGTTGCTTCTGAACTTCGTATTGTTCCGGTGAATCGGGAACTTCCTTATTGCCTACGAGACTAGAATTTGCAGAGGACAAACTGCCGGCGCTTCCATACCGCGGAAGTGGCGGTTCGACAGGAGGATCCGGAGGTTCTGAGGGCACTTGATGATCCGTTGGAATGCTCGGATTAACGTACAAATCTCTGCTCCATTCGACCATGCATTTCAATATGGAAACTAGACACTCGAGACCCCTAATGCGCATTGACTTTTCCTGATTCGGTGAGGCTCCTAATTCCAGCGCGTGACGACCCTGCGCTATCTTCGACAGATCGTTTACGAGTCTAGGAAATAAGTAAATCAGAGTTTCGTTTAGTATGTCCAGCACTGAAGAGATAAATCTTCGGATATCGGCGTTTTACCTCTCAAAGAGATTGGCTGCAGACAGATCGCAGTCATAATTTACGTATATATCGACAACGCTCTGGGCATCAGCACAAATGCGCGTTAGAGCGTGGATTACCATCCACTTATGCTCGAACGAACTGCTCGATGTCTCAAGTATATTCATGAATATTTCCTTGAAAAAAACTTCAATCTGCATTTTCAAGTGTACCTTGAATCGTGCGAGTAACGCCAGAAACAGAGCCAACGACAATTCGAAAACTTCGGGAACAGAGGATACTCCGTTTTTGGATAGCGCAACGCACAGATACTGTTTTATAGCTATGACGAACATTTCGTTCGAGCGCAATATCGGACCGGCATTCTGTAGAATTCCCAATAATAACTGCAACGACAAAATTTTCGAACGCAGCTCGTGAGATCTAAAACAGATATTTTCATTAAGTTAACAGACTCATTTGCTTTTTTTTAATTCGTTGAAACTTAGAATATTTTACTTTGGATCTGGCGTGCCGTCCGGTAGAGGTTTCATCGACAATTTACAAAGAGCCCGGAACACTAAAAAAGCATCCTTCTGCAATACGTGAGTGAATTTTGCCGTCACCATATTATCATTCTCGCCGGCTGTCTCATCGGTATTATCATCCGTGGCCACCTGCTCCAGACTGTTCTCTTCCGATGGCAATGTCGTAGCGATGCTTTCTTCCGGTACGACACTATTCACGATATCATCCAAAATTGTTTTGACTACAGTCTGAGTCTCGAGAGACGAATCCGGTGGCGGATCTTGATTATTCGACGACTCAGTCTCCCCTTCAGATTTTTGCGTTTCCTGGGACGTTTCCAGTTGCTCGGCTTCACCTCGGGCGATAAGATCTTCCTGTATATCGAATTAATGTTCAGTTTTACTCCATATTCCGTGTGTCCTCGCTATCATACCCATACAACATAAAAATATTGTAATGACGTAATTTTACTGATCTTTTGCTTTTTCGAGGAGGAAACTTTGTCTACGTGAAACAATTTTCTATCTAGATTTTCATATCAATGCGTTTAGAACGTTTTAAAATTTGAAAAATTGTTTTTAGAACTTTTTAAAGAATGTCCGAATGGATATCTGTGATGAGATTACAAAAATCAAACCTCCGTAACTTCGGAATAGCTTGACCAATATGGCAAGACTCATTTGCACGCGAGTCGACCTAGTGAAAAAATCTACGAAATCGTATAGATTTGATAAATTGTTTCATTTTTCGTAATTAGTATGGTCATCCTATACAACGGCTCAACCTTGAGGTATAAATGTAGGTTTTTTATCACTATGTTGATGTGTTGAGTCTTTTCAGCTAGATTTTTGTATCACAAACCACCAAATTGAAAAAAAAATGAATGAACGTCAACAAAGAATCAATTTCATCAATTTTTAAAAAATAAACTATCGTATATAGTAAAGATAAAGTATCGTATACTTCCTCAAAGGTGGCTTTGTGATAGATGGAAAAAAATGAGGAAGTAATATTCAAGGTTCTATCTTGCAGGTTTTTATTCTTCACTTTAATATATTCAAGGACCCTGCAGATAATATAATTTAATCACTATTTCTTTCTTACTCTTTGTAGATAGAAAAAATATCAGAAACGTTAATATAATAGGCTCAAGATTTTTTAATTACAAAAAATGTCATTTAAAAATGGATAATGCGTATGCTACTATTATACGTAAGCTAACGTTTAAATTACCGCTTGTGTCTCCATCCGCGCAAAGATGACATTTATCATTTGAGTGAGCGTGGCCCTCGCTGTAGTTTGATTGACCAAATTTCTGGAGGCTAGATACACGTTGTAAACAGTGCGTATAGTCAATAGGACGGTTCCTTCGTGAACTTCGACGTGTTGACTGGTCATAACGGTTAACAGAGCCTTTATGATCTGAAGCTGCACTCCTTCGTCCGTTTGAGGACCCATGAAACAGCCGCATATCGTCTCGACAATTCGAACTATAAGAAATTTGTTCGGCTCTGTAGAGTCCGGAACATTGCCAGTTAGATGACCGTAGGCGATCAGTTTTTGCAAACAATCTAAGGCTGTGACAACAATCCTAGGCGACTTGCTCTGGCAAGCAAGCTCGAAGGGTAAAAAATATTTCTCTGCGGAGATGACATTAGAGTCGCTCTTTGGCTGCGGCAATGCATTTGAAATGCTCTCTTCGCCTAGGTTATTAGGAACTTCTTTGATCTCGTTTCGCAGATCATCTGGAAAGTAAGTTAATGAAGAAACAAAAGTAAAAATAATTGAAAGACTCTCGTCTTACCTAAAGCCGATTCGCATGACTTTCGCAGTTGTGATAAATGCGATCGCTTGACATCCTTGTCTGCTAGGATCTTTTCTAGAGCTCTTACTATAAACATTTCTCTGGTTTTTGAATTATTTTGCATCATCACCAGAAAATATCTAAACAGCCAATAATATTGTTTGGCCTAGCACGTAATCACTGATCGTACATTAGGAGGTACTCGAGATAAGCGAAATGAAAGGTTAAAGTTGTGAAAGTATATTGACGTAAGCATTTTACTCGGCTCTCAGATTACGGACAGCTCGTCGTGGAACGTAAAGTCCAGGTTGAATACAACCGACTGTCTCTCACAGGATCCCGAAGGACACCGTATCGTGCAATTTTCTCCTTAGAGCCACGACGAAGGTGACGGAAATTCTTTAAATATAATACGAATATTGGCACGTCGCTGGCTGATGGACACATTGAATTTTAGCGTAATTGGAATCTAATACGACGTGTGTGACGACGAACAGGTATGGTACACAAACTTCACAAGTGACGTGGAGGGGGAATGTCCAACTGGCAGCCATCTTGCGGATAGGTCAGGTAAAATCGCATTATGAAATTGAATATTAAAATTGTACAATTCAAGACTGTTTTACCTTCACTAATTAATATTTTATCTTATTGCTGTTGACGATAGCAATAATGTAGTTTAATTTTTTTTAAATTAAAAGAGTACATCAGCATTTAAATGCGACATCAAAAGTTTGTCGCAACACCTCAACATATAGCTGTCAATGAAAATTCAAATACAAGTCCGCCATTCGTTCTTCACTTCCTCTGCGCTATCACCAGACACGATTTAATATATAAAAATATTTCAATGGTTTACTTCAAAGCTGATAAGAAAATTTCGTAAGTAAAACGAGGCACGAGATAAGGTATTTCTTTAAAGATAAATCAAGTTTAGCAAAAAGTAAATACAAAAATTTCGTAGTAGAGACGGCTTATCGTAGACTGACGTTTACAGGCGGGTTTCAATTTTTTGCTGATGCAACGAACGTTGCATCTTCTCTATCATTTGCCAATAAAAAATTATAATATTAAACTCAAGATACACCGATGTTTGTGGTACTGGCAGTGAACCACGTCCATTCTCTCTGTCAAATCTAATTAAATGGCCGTACGAGGCGTATAGTGCGCAGTGGTGTCATTTTGTATGACTGATAAAGTCGTAAGATAACATTTTTTAAACGTACTCGTAAACCCATTTTCTCGGTGTATTTCACGAAGTAAACATGGAAACACAACCATTAAACCACAACATCGATAAACCACCTCCGTACTCAGCAGCTACGGCTCCGCAAGGTAAAATAATTATAACTGTCGTATAATTTCTTCCTAGGTTATCTGATTAATATATTACTTGACAATCGTTCGTTGAAAGTGTCATCAACAATGGGTTATATCGACCTTCGGGAGGCCTCAAACATTCTTTTTGTAATTTTACAAATTTAAAATAATCATATTATCAATAACAATAACAATTTTGTAATAATGATAATTCAATCTCTCACCTCCTGGTTCGAGATATTAATTAGAATAATAATAATAATAATAGAAAATCTGCATCAATCCAGGTTCTTCGTTGCATCAACACTGAATTGTATTAACTTGATAATAGCACGATTAATTGTTGAATAAATATTTGTTGTCAACGATAGAGAGTTAGTCTCGTGTAGTATCAATTTTTTTTATTAAAATGACACAATAAATAGTAAACTTGGATTATCTGATAAAATAAATATTGATAACAATAATAAATGTATGTACACAGCATCTTATTCGTGGCAACCACCGCCAGGATATTATCCCAGTCCGGGAGTACACAATCAGGGACATCAGATACCTTTGTACGGATCGACGACGCCTCTGACGACAGTCGTCGTTCCTGAGATTATTCTTGTTGGAGCGTGCCCCGCTTGTAGAGTAAGTAAGAGCCGACGATGGCTCGATGAATGATGAGATACGCGCGTATCTCGAATAATGGTATAACGCTAGAAGAGTTGATGGTGAATTTGTATTTTATTTTTTCATTGCTCGCAGGTCGGAGTACTCGAAGATGACTACACCTGTTTAGGTCTACTTTGCGCGATTTTTTTCTTTCCACTGGGTATACTCTGCTGTTTGCTACTAAAGAATCGACGATGCTCCAACTGCGGAGCATATTTTGGCTGATCAAGCATCTTACATAGGAGTAACGGTGGCAACTGTAAATAAATAATACCGGAAAGGCTGATGCGTCGGTCGTACGTACTATCGGTTGAACATTGAAAAAAATATATTCTATCCTGCAGCTACTTTAAACAGAGTTCCATAAACTCTAATTATAATTCTTTTTTTTTTTTTTGTATATTTGAAACATATATCATGCTCTTTTAATGAATTAGGTAAACAAATATATACACATGGTACAAGGGTATGTGGTATACATTGTATTAAGATTGTTATACATTTTCAGTGTTTAAGATTCTGTTGTGAATGCAAAATGTTAAATCACACGTTTAACATTATTCCGCATTTTCTATGGATTGTAAGCGTTACACAACGTTGTAATATTAAAGTAAAAATCGTTCAAGTGTAATCGTGGAAGAAATATTTTCACGACCTGTCCCAGGAAGATAAAGTTTCAAGGTAAACTGACTTTCGCTAGTTTTTTTATCCTTAATTGTAGAAACTTACCGGTAACGGTTCAATGCAACGCACAATTAAATTTTCAAATCAGTTACATTATATACGACGCGAGAAATGAAACAAGTTGATGGAATAAACAGAAGAGGAACCCTAGATGCTTCGATAAAATGCACCTCTCGTTCTATTAGATCCCTCGCAAATTAGTGTCTCATTGCTTTTAAAGTGCGATATAGAACTAGACGTTACCTATTATCATTAAATGACCTATTGTTGCCCCAATTTAAATGTTAATTCAAAGAACAACGGAATAACCGGTCATCCAGAGAGAGATTGATAAAACTGCGTCAAGATATGCTTGAAAAACTAAATAAATATATATATATATATTACCGATTTGGTGAATATACGCAGCAAATATCCTTTCCCTTCGACAGATCAATCAATCGATCGTTCATGCTTATCGCTGTTTTCAATCAACACGAGTTATCGTCCTGTAACTTACAATTACGAGAGGTATGCGTGTCGCGTTATGAATTAATTATAAACATTCTCATGAATGACTGCATTCATTTGAATGCAACATCCAAACTAGAGTCCGTCTAGTGTTAATAATGAGGAAAAGTTGTATATTGTAGTGGTAAATAAATTACGAAGTCTAGTAACGAATTGAAACTATGGCGGGATGTATTATAAATACATGAAGACAATTATGAGTAAAGTATGAGTGTAGAGTAGTTGAATACAACGATATGTTTGGCTGTTTGAAGGTTTTCTGCAATGCCACCACCTTTCTTACGTTCCGCCCAAAGGAACTAGCCATGGTCTCGCTCTATCAATTATTCAAGTTTCATTGACAACGATAACCTTCCAATGTTCTATCATATATTGGGTCTTTCTCATTTTCGTTAGCATTAATAATACAAAATCTAAGAGGCGTCAAAAAATTGTATTACCAAGTTACTGTACATTCAAAGTTGCCGTATGTTGCGTTATGGGAAAATACCGGATGACACACGTTTGTCCGAAGCTCAGGAATATCCGACTTGCGATAGGAACTTTCCAACTTGTCTCATCGACAATTTATCGTTGTTAAGGTACTTTTGTTTTACTTTCTAAAATTATAATATTTCATCAAATGTATTGTCGACCTGACATTTACGGAAATATCATTTTATCATCGTGACGCAATTATATGGATAATTAATCGTTTAACTAACAAGATTTAAATAATCAAGTTATTAATGTAAATCATAACATGTTTGGTAGTATTTATAGAAATGAGGAGATATACAGTGAAAGTTCAATTTACGACTGCTCGGTCACCAGCTCTCCTATTCCAGAGTTCCACTAATTGTATTATAATAGTTCATCGTAATTGAGTACGCTAAGTATCGCTATGATTTATTTAATTATAAATGATCTTATGATTAATTAAAGGCGATTAATTATCTATTAACGAAAATGATCGATTATTTTTTATTTAACTGCCTGTAAATAATTATTCCTATTAAGAATGACGCTCGTCAACAAATTTTTCGAGTGCACGTTGTACGAATGAAAAGTGGAATAAATAAAAATAAATAAATGAATAATCGTTAATAATTTACGTAGATGCGACGATCTCGTCCACGTCGTTGCACGTGTAGACGATAATTCCAGTTAGGGACAGAGGATAAGCCGCGGGGAAATAACCGTAGCGAAATCATGTTGGAGGGGTCTCGTGCTGTTCTGTCCTTGATGAAACGTTTTAGCGATATAAAGGAAGCTGCGATCGCGTTCCGAGGGCCAGAACGAGTCGAGACAGCTGGACAGAGCAATGCCGTCGCACGAGGGCAGGTTGTCAGGTACCTTGGAGCAAACGAGGAGTCTTGAGAATCTTTACGACGCTCTGACGGCGTCTGTCAATGGTTCTGACAAGAAATTTAACATTCAACGATCGACAAAAGTGCCTGTGGAAAATTCGCGTATCGAAGACGAATCCACGTCTTCCTACTTAAGCACACCCTCCAGAGACAGACACGAAAAGTTGCTGCGAGATTTTTTCGAAATTATTCTTCAAGAAGCTGTATTCGAGGTGAATAAAATTATTTTTATAAGCGTGTTTAAAAACTTGGATTATTCTGTGCCCTTCTTTCGTTTTATCGAGTATTTTGCTATTACTTAAGGACATTCGCTACTTGTACAGTTACCGTTATAAAATGTATGAATTGAAATTCATAAGCGTCGGGCAATGCATAATTTTCCGCTTATGCAACAAGTTTTTAGTATCCCCGTTCTAACGCCTGTGCGGCAATTGCTACGTTTCCCTGCATTCCACAACCGATCGTAAATTATTATGTGTAGCAATAACGCATAATTGATTGATTGTTCAATGATCTTGCAGGTGCAAATAATGCGTATGAAATTAATTTCAGGGCACTTCACGTCAGAGCAAAGTCGTGGAATGGATAGAGCCAGAAAAATTACGTTCCCTCGTGGATCTTTCTCTGCCAAAGTCCGGTATTTCCCACGAAGATCTGCTGCAGTTGGCTCGCAAGGTGGTCCGGTACAGCGTGAAGACCGGTCATCCGCACTTCGTGAACCAACTGTTCTCTAGCGTCGATCCGTACGGTCTAGTGGGTCAGTGGCTGACTGATGCCCTCAATCCATCGGTTTACACGTACGAAGTCTCACCGGTCTTCTCACTGATGGAAGAGGAGGTTCTCCGAGAGATGAGAAAAATAATTGGCTGGAAGGATGGACGTGGTGACGGAATATTTTGCCCGGGTGGTTCGATGGCCAATGGTTATGCCATAAATCTCGCGAGGCACCACAAGTTTCCGGAATTGAAGGCGAGCGGTTTATGCGGCGTCCCAAGGCTCGTGATATTCACCTCCGAAGATGCTCACTATTCGGTGAAGAAGCTCGCTGCCTTTCTCGGCATCGGTACGAGTAACGTTTACTGTGTCAAGGTTGACGAGAAAGGAAAGATGTGCGCGAAAGATCTCGAAGCACAAGTGGACAGAGCGCTCGAAGAAGGAGCAGTTCCTCTTATGGTGTCGGCCACAGCGGGGACCACGGTCCTCGGTGCTTTCGATCCTCTCCGGCGAATCAGCGAGATTTGCCAAAAACACGCCATGTGGTTTCACGTCGATGCAGCCTGGGGCGGTGGAGCTCTCGTTTCCGCTAAATATCGAAGTCTCTTGGACGGCGTAGAATTAGCAGACTCGGTAACTTGGAATCCTCACAAACTGTTGGCAGCTCCGCAACAGTGTTCGACGCTTCTGGTGCGCCACGAAAAATTGCTTGAATCGGCGCACTGCTCACGAGCAGCTTATCTCTTTCAACCTGACAAATTTTACGACACCTCGTATGACTCGGGTGACAAGCACGTGCAGTGCGGCAGACGAGCGGATGTCCTAAAATTCTGGTTTATGTGGAAAGCGAAAGGCACGTCCGGTCTTGAGCAACACGTCGACAAGGTTTTTCAACTTTCCGAGTACTTTACGAATCTCATACGTCATCGAGCTGGTTGGAAACTCTTACAGGAACCAGAGTGCACCAATGTTTGCTTCTGGTACGTACCTGAGAGCAAACGACATCTGAAAGATGAAAAGCTCGTCGAAGCGCTGCACAGATTAGCACCGATAGTTAAAGAGCGTATGGTGCGCAGTGGTAGCATGCTCGTCACATATCAGCCTCTTCACGGACGTCCCAATTTCTTCAGGCTCGTTTTGCAAAACTCCTCCCTCACGGAAGCCGACATGATATATTTTGTCGAGGAGATCGAAAGGCTTTCGAACGAGTTGTAAAAATTCTCTGACAAATTGTAAATTGTTGATACGATATAATATTAGTCAAATGTACGTACAGAAATTAGATAACTTACTTTCGTGTATACCGTTAAATGTATTATGTATAATAAAAAAATATTGTTAATAAAGAGCTTGTGTGATACTTCATTACTTATTAATCGAATTTATTGTAAAACGAGTAACAACTGACGCACGTGTAGTTCAACGAGACGTTATAATTACACTTCGATTGCTATTTACAAATTAACGCGGAACGCCAATAAACATCGTGAGTTTAAGCGATCAACGCTCTTTACAGATATCTCAACAGTGATGAATCTCATTTTTGGTAGATGTCGCGATGACGATACGTCTAATTGTATTCCTTAAGGAACTTTTCGTGAAATTGCTTAAGACTAGCCAGCATGGTTATTATCTTGTCTTTCTGCGGTAAAATCGTAGTACGGAAATGATAAGTTCCAGGTTTTTGTCCGAAACCAGAACCAGCGATAACGCAAATTCCAGTCGATTCCAAAAGTTTAAATGCGTAGAAAACGTCGGGTTCTTTGCCCTCGGCTTTAGCGGCCTTTATCGCTTTTTCTGGCAGTTGAAATCTTGGGAAAACGTACATCGCGCCCATCGATGGATTACACTTAAAACAGACAAGTTTGCGATTAATTACCAATTTTGTTGTCAAATATTTCATCTCTTACGTGTTTCGCTTACTTTGAATCCCTCGATGCTGTTTAAAGTATCAACCACCAGACGAGATCGATCCGCCAATGACTGCAACACTTCCGCTCGCTCCTTTTTGAAGAGCTCATACGAAGGCTCGCCGGGTTTTGGTGGATTTACCACCACGGACATAGCTACTTGGCCCAGAACGGTAGGGCATAACATCGCCGATATAGATTTGTTCAAAATAGCCATTACCTTGGGATCCATGTTCACATACTCGGCATATCCACCACGAAGTCCACACTCGCCCATGTACCCTGTAACAGTGTATTTCACGTATTTTCACCTGACTAAAGACGATTCGCTACACGTATTCTGTCTCTCCTATATCGTCATACGTGTGTGAGACAGATAGAAGAATTTTTACATCGCGAATTTCTCTTGCACGATTCACTTTTCAGACAAAAGACGAGAACAGTGAACTGTAGAATTGTGAGACGCAGTTCTTTCGTCCAAGAGATCAAGCGTGGCGGAGAAATTAATATTACAAGTTGCGTTACCGACTGAGTGATAGCTCATCACTTTAAATTTGGAAAAATATTGAGACGATGGAAGATACATCTGAACTTCTTAAAAATATGTGATTCGGAACGAATATGAGTCCTGAGAATCAATGACATCAACTCTTACACATTTTCAATGAGAACACAGTTGTGAAAAGCAATTGCAAGAATCACCTACGCATATATCCTAATTAACATTTCATAAAAACTTATATTTAAAGCCATTACCATAAAAACCGATTGGCTTTTTATATTTTATTTTACTACAATATATTAGATTTCATGATGCTCTATAGTTCATCGATTTGTTAGTACTATCAGCTGAGATTTGACGGAGTAATCGTCCGAATATGAAAGTTTCCTCTTAAGAAAGATATTTCAGGACGTAATAACAATAAAGCCTTTCTGATTAGAGATCCGATGCTGTTGCTTCCCGTTAAAATTCTATCGTTTTGCAATTTTATAACAAATAAAAAAAGCACCCGGAGTTGCGACACACCGAAAAACACCAGCTTACTAAAAATAATTAGTCGGGACTGACGAAACGTTAATTTATCTAAAAAAAAATCATATTTTAGACAGAAAAGATAATTAGTGCTTTCTTACCTTTTGAAATAGACATGAAGGACGCGAGTTCCATATTAACGTACGGCTCTCCCATCTCAGTCATGACTTTCTTAAACGCGTGAAAAGAGCTCTCCTTCGCGTAAACGTTATCTTGATAAACTTCGTCAGCGAGT
Source organism: Cylloceria caligata (assembly GCA_963942595.1). Taxonomy (NCBI): domain Eukaryota; kingdom Metazoa; phylum Arthropoda; class Insecta; order Hymenoptera; family Ichneumonidae; genus Cylloceria; species Cylloceria caligata. The sequence continues at coordinate 60,623,530 of OZ012707.1, read as the reverse complement.
AAAAAGAGACGGGACTCATACGCGAATTTAATGACATCCTCGATGTTTTGTCTCGTTAATACTTGACCAGTCGGATTGCCAGGATTGATTACTACGAGTACACGCGGATTACTCGTCTCAACTGCTTTTTTGTACGATCGTTCCAGTTCACTAACGTCCAGAGCCCACTTGTTCTCCTCATTGAGATAATAGCCAATTTGTTCAAGTCCGAATTCGGCGATAGCCGCAGAGTACAACGGATATTGGGGTATGGGAATCATTACACCCGATGGTTTACCGTCTAAATTCTCATTGAAAAGCTTCAGGAAAGACTGAAAAATATGTATATTCCATTAGAATTGTGAATTTTTATCTAATTCTTAAAATTCTCTGATATTTTTTTATGCAAATATCATTAGCAATGACAAAATATATATTTTTTAAACTAAAGCTTACAAGTTAGTATGCTTGTTATAGTAAAAGTCTAGGTGAATTGTACTTAATAGTTTCTTTATAGTTTATACTTTGTAACTTTATAGTCAAACCTCTTTATGGGATATTTGTGATATTATATAAAAGAAGAACACTGTAAATAAAATATAAATGATATAAGTATAATAATAATAATAATATTAATGATAATTACCTTAATTCCATCGGATGCTCCATTGGAAAGTACAATATTTTTGTAATCGCTGGGAACACCGTCGCGAGTTTCTATGTATTTAGCGACATGTCTGCGAATAATTTCAATTCCAGATGATTCGGAATAGGAACCGACGCTGCACCCTTTGCATCCACCTAGAGCCTCACGAGCTCTTTGTTTGGCATCCTCCGGATAACGAGGATCGTCAAAAAGTTCAGGAGAAACCGTTAAGGCCAACACTTGACGAAGAAATGTAATCGGTCTCTGACCCATGGCATGCGCATCTCCGATGTTGGCCTTGATCACCTCTTTGAATGGCTTTTTAACTCCCTGATGATACAAAACAATATTCAACTCTATGTACTCATAGAATAATAATCATAATATCATCTATATAGATTCAAAAGCATCGTAAGCGTTGAATGCTCAAATTTCAAGGTCGGGCGTAGTTACATACAAACTATAAACCATTACATAATGAAATATAAAGTCATGAGTCATAACTTTGGAATTCTTATGTCTCATATATATTGTGAATTAGCTCTCGTATTGTTTTTTTTCTCCTGATATTGCTATATCTAAGTTTTATCTCTCGAATGATACATTTTTCTGATAATATTTATCAATAAAAATTCAGCAGGGACATGTCGAAAGGCCCAAATTGAGTTACCGCGGATGCTCAATGTTATAGCTTGACAGGAAGTAATCAATTGGCGCAGTGACATGAAATATTAACACATGCTACGAGAAATGACGTTCAATGATCCAAATATTTTCCACTGTAATTTTTAGAATAATCTTTAGAATAATGCGAACGTGCACAGGCGATATGCAGACTTATTATCAACCTGATAAGAATATTGAGCTTATCATGCATGACGTTCTAAATAATAATGTACGTGAGTAAATATATTTCTCTGTAGCAAGTCCAAGCTGTACGTATCTATGCGGAGTATTGGCAAACCTATAGATAAGACAATTGACATTGTGAAAGACGCATTTAACATATTTTTACGACACTGACGTCTCTGTGTTATGCGAAAAATCAGCTCATAGTTCATTTCTATCGATATATTATGCATTCCATTAAACATTCGGTGCAGAGTCCATATGTATAGATCGTTGTTCTTTTTTTTTTTTAACGATCGAAAGTCGCAAGCTGTCGCGTGCAACAGGGTACAAGGTGGATGTATAAAAGTTTTAGCGTCATGTCAGCCGTAACGGAAAGCGTTTCAGTTTCATATAATTGACAATAATAATACAAAGCCGCTGGAGGCTACGGGAACGTGCGCATTTAATTATCTCGAAGCCACCTGATGAGTCTCTGTTAAACTGTGACGCGACGTCTCTACTACGAAGCGTCAGGAATAAAACTCGCGCGCCTCAACCGGTTTACAAACAATTATCTTTCCGAGAAAAAAAAAAAAACTGAATGCTACTGGAACATAAAAAAAACTATGTTTACCGTGCAAAAAGTGACAAACTCACCTTCTGGAGTTCTTTCTCGATCTCGAGGGCTCGTAGAAGAAGGGGACCGCGTACGGCATATTCCATTCGTCGGAGATTCGAGAATACATTTTCCTCGGTGAGGGTCTTCTCGTATCCAGAGCTCGACATGCTGCGTGACGATACGTTTACAATGCCGGTCACCGGATGGACTAGCGGCGAGATCACTCCTGCGACCTCCCGTCGACGCGTCGCGGTTGAGGCCACCCCCGCTGTTCCCGCAGCGTACGGTCGACCGCCGTGTTCCCATGTTCGCGATAGCCCACCGACCATAGCTGCGCTTTTCAATCTTGCGTGCGACATCGCGATTGATTATACACGAGCTACGTGACGATAAGACGTATTGCGAATTTTTTCAAGCTTATAGATCGACTCGTAACAGCTGTGGACACCTGTGCGATAACTCGTATGTAACGCTACTATTACCATGCGAAGTCACACAGATGTATGCACCGAGATGTCGCAAGATAAAAGCGCAACGCAGCCCAACGGACAGTCTTTTGATCGAACTCTGTGCTTGCGATGCCACGGAATGTCTCGTACGAATATGATAATGAGTACGAGAGTACAGCCAGCCGCGAACACGACGTCGCTTCTGCGGCCAACTCTCGGCTACTACTCAGCAGAAACAGACAGCGAAACGAGACAGGAGAACAAGGTGAAGAAATCCTTATTATGGAATATGGGCCGTGCAGGTCAAACAGACTTGCGTATCATATCGCTAACTGAGATAACCAACCAACAGGGAGCGCAACTAAAGTCACCCTGCTACGCGAGTATGTGCACAGAATACTTTTTATACGTGCAATCCCGTGGAATTTGGTGGATGCGCGCGCCGGATTCGCCATCCCGCGGGAAATTGCCATAACGGGAACCGTTCATACAAGAATAACTTTCCAAGAGACCTCGAGTTAACATGGGTAACTATGACGTTTTTACTTTGTTATCTATTTTTTATTCTAACGATTGATACAGGTTCGAGGGATTCGGCTCGATCGGAGTGTGACGTTCGGACCACCAGCGTTTGTGGTTTATGGGGCAGAGAGACCTTTAAAATCGGATCAAGATAAGCTTGGCACAGCGGTGGACAAATGTGAGAGAAGATTTTGCAGTCACATCAGGCACGCACTGTACTATTTATTTACCGACGTGAAGTTCGTGGGAAACAGCGCGATCTAGCGTCGACTTCTTGCGTGATGCTTCACGAAATATCCAACCGCATGTACATGTAGGTACATGGTCATAGATAAAGAAGTAATCTGGAAAAAAATTCTCCGATTCGTATCGCGTAAAATAATTGGTAAATCGACTTTTACGACTCTTGATCTTTTCTTTACCTCGGTCCGGAGATGTTAAATGCATCGTCCATTTCCGAGAAATCATAGTAGTGACTTTTTGAAGTGAAACTTCTTTAGGCGCGGTAGGCTAAATTGGTCTGGATGAGACGAAAAGTGAAACGCTTCCCCTTCTCCGACTTAAACTGGCAGTTGAAAGGAAAGAGTGGGAGAATCGTTTCTACTCTCTCTATCAAATGCGTCTTACGTACTCTACACGCATGCGCCGTGCGTACTGTACATTTTACGTCGCATTTTCTCAAGCCACAGTAGCATCAGTTGGCTTGATCGAGACGAGAATCGAAACGGTTCCCCTTCTTCGACTCCAACCGGCAGTTGAGAAGCAAGAGACGGAGAATCATTTCTGCTCTCTCCGTCACATCCGTCATAGACAGTCTACGCGCAGGCGCCGCATGTAACATGTTAATACGTAGCATAGGGAACCAGTAGACGTTTGCGTATTATACTGTGCATTAGCTAAACACGTTTTAATATTTATTAGTTAACAATTTTCATTGTATGACAAGTGAAATGAAGAAAAAGACAAGTACAGAAAGAGTGCGAGCCTTTAGAGAAGGAAAAAAAATCAAATAAAGCGCCAAAAACTACTTTAGAAATAAATAGAGAGTTTCGAAGTTTCCATAACCTAAGTTTCACTTATAACACGCGAGTTTCACGCATTTTTGTGATTACCTTTGACTGGTGACTTCTATAGTGATTTTATCTGATGACATTTTCACTGGTAAAATTTTCCGGTGACTTTTTTCTGGTTATCTTCATTACGAGAGGACATTTTTTTCGAAGTACACGGACCGTAACAAAAACTGTAAAACGAATTTATCAGTCGGATAAAATTGAAAACAGTGCCCTCCGTGTAACAATTCTTTAGGGCAACGTTTTTGTCCCTCATTTTGTCTAATCGATAAACGATCCTACGGAGAGAATTTGGGATATGAAGATTAGTTTTCGATATATGGGATATGAAGATCTCTCGTTCCTATACATCCTTCATGTCGTTTTACGACAATGTACCGCTCGGTCGGTAGCAAAAACTGTAATGCAAGTTTCTCCGCCACGATCAATCTGAAATAATCGAACACCGAATTGCATTTCGCAATTGTACTGTTAATCGGCGTTCTCGCCTTGTATCCGAATGATCAATCGTTGTGGAGAAAATTTTGCTATCTCTCTCGTACGGAAGATGATTTGAGAGAGTCAGATGACGATATGTCTTAATCACTCTGACATTAAGACGATGTGCTACCAGCTGGGTAATCACGAGTGCGAGAAAGATAGTCACTTAAATGAGATTCATTAACGATCGTAAGAGAACGCCAGAAAAGCTCCTAGAGCCTCGAAGAGCGACCCGAATTTTGTTTCACGAAGAAGACGAAGCTTCCTCTTTTGACTTTGCTTCTATAAGGAAGCAAAAAGTCAAGTGTCAAACTGTCTTGTCATGAACTGTGATTCCGCAAGAAAACATTGCGATGTTAAGGCGTTACACAACTCTGAAGTTATGCAAAAATCGATAATTTATTGTAACTTTCTACAATTCGAAGTTTCAAGAATAACGTAAGTCATGGTGAATGCGAAAAATTCCCATAATAGGCGAGGTGTCTGCTGTCCAGCAGCAGGTAGCGAACGTTTCTTAAGGTGAAGGGCGATGTGCCTAATGGTACTCTAAATAATCACAGAAAAAATTTTCACACAAAAAAAAACGACAGCGTGGACTCCGTCATTTGGCCTACGGGACGAAAAGTTACATCGTACAGAAGGAAAATCATTGAAATCGCTTTTTTCTTAATTCCTACACTGCTTTGTGAAAATTTTATAAATGAATGAATAAATTATCGACACCTTCGAAAACCTGAAGTAGTGTAATAACATAAATCTATCTCTTATATGCTACTCCGTATATCGTTTCACGTGTGAGAAAAGTTGTGTTCATTCGCCACCTACCGGCAGTAGCTAACATGTGTGCGAATCGCTTACATAGGGATCAACACTGTTTTCGATATCGTATTCTTATATCAGGGGTACAAATTGAAAATGCGGGTTTGATAACAGATGGCGTTACTAACGCTATACGCATCAGGCAGTACTGTGACTATGTTCATGTCAAAGCTACGTCTTATAGCTTTAATTTTCAGTATGTGTCAATTTGTCGCAGTGTCAAATTCATAGTTTTTTTGAGCTCTCAATATGTCGAGTTTCGTGCCAACAAAACAGCATTTGCGGGAAGTTTTAATTTACTTCTTTAATTTGAAGAAAAGTGCTGCTGAAGCACATCGATTGGTCTCCGAGGCTTATCCGAGTCATGTTCCATCGGTTTCAACGTGCGAGAGATGGTTTGTGCGGTTTAGAAGTGGTGATTTTGACGTTGAGGACAAAGAGCGGCCGGGCCAAGTGAAAAAGTTTGAGAATGCTGAATTGGAGGCAATACTCAATGAAGACTCGTGTCAAACTCAACAAGAGCTCGCAGATTCATTGGGAGTGACACAACAAGCCATTCCCCATCGTATAAAAGCCCTCGGAATGATCCAAAAGCAAGGACATTGGGTGCCGTATGAGCTGAAGCCGAGAGACGTCGAGCGCCGTTTTTTTGCATGCGAACTGCTGCTCGAACGGCAAAAACGGAAGGGTTTTTTGCATCGCATTGTCACTGGTGATGAAAAGTGGATCCATTACGATAACCCGAAGCGCAAAAAATCATATGGTTACCCCGGCCATGCATCATCATCGACGGCCAAACCAAATATTCACGGCGCCAAGCTCATGCTCTGTATTTGGTGGGACCAGCTGGGTGTGGTGTATTATGAGCTATTGAAATCGAACGAAACCATCACAGGAGCACTATACCGAACTCAATTGATGCGTTTGAGCCGCGCACTCAAAGAAAAACGGCCACAATACGAGCAAAGACACGACAAAGTAATTTTGCAACATGACAACGCTCGGCCACATGTTGCAGTGCCGGTCAAAACATACCTACAAACGCTGAAATGGGAAGTCTTACCCCACCCGCCGTATAGCCCAGATATTGCTCCTTCCGATTACCACCTTTTCCGATCGATGACACATGGCCTAGCTGACCAGCGCTTCCATTCTTACGAAGAAGCCCAAAAATGGGTCGATGACTGGATAGCAGCCAAGCCGGCCGAATTTTTTCGCGACGGTATCCGTAAACTGCCAGAAAGATGGGAAAAAGTTGTGGCTAGCGATGGACAATACTTTGAATAATTCATTTGTTACCATTTTTTCAGAATAAACGTTCAAAAATAGAAAAAAATCCCGCATTTTCAATTTGTACTCCTGATACGTTACTATACGAGTATGCTTCTACGATACGCTGTTATTATATGCTGTTATAATACGCTGGTACTATACGCATAAAGATCTTTGTCAGTGATGTAGCAGGTCGTATACATTAAGAGCACCTACGCGCGTTACGTACTGCGTACACTGTGTACAGTATGGGAATCCTTGATATTTACATAAAAGTTCGTCTCCTATATGTTTACAGGTGACTGATATACTAGGTACGCTGCTTCCTATACAGCATAAGAATTTTGACTATTAATATACAGACGGGACCGATGTATACGGCAGACGCCACAAGCTATATTCTAGCCGCTGTAACAGTAGCAAATATGTTCGTTTAGAAAGTAATGTAATTACCGTTTCTTTACTTTTAAAAGATTAACCAATTTCCTTATGGATATCGGTAACGATTATGAATATTATGAGTTTTGTTGCAGTGGTGTATAATCAGATATGTGTTCAACTTGAATTATAGCAATTTTTTACGTGGCTGATTGAGTATCATGAAACTTTCCGCGATGGTAATTATACGTTATTTCGTAGAATAGCACGAATATTGCTGTTTAAATCTTGACTGCTTTTGAGATGGAAAGTTAGTAATTATCATGCATATTAATCAAACATTATTGCTAATTCAGTATTGTAGTAACCAGAGTGTTGATATATTAACTAATCAAATACAGGTTTGTTCGTCATATACTGGGTGTCCTATTTTAAAAAAATATGCTCAAAGATATCGAAAACTAAGAATTTAATTGAAAAATGTTTCGGACAAGTAAAGGAAGTGTATAGGAAGGGAGACATCGGATAAGCGTATCAGTTTTGGGATCCGAGGCCTCTGCTAGGCCCATTAAAGTCAAACTTTTGTTTTTTAAATGGAGTCCCTTATTTTTTATTGAATTTTTTTATTTCACGTTAAAAATTGTTTTATACTTTCAGTCAATCATCTTTCATTTTTCGTCTTCGAACAGGTCTAAAACGTTATTCGAAGTTTTCTCGTGGAAAAAGTGGCAATACGTCAATCTTTGGGAAGAAATTAAAAACCGAACACATCAATTAAGAAGTGGACTTGACTAACAAATTTAGATGAAATTAGCCCTTTTCAGAGCTACATGATTTACGCAAACTGACCCAGCAACCTCCCCGCGGTGTACATTGGGTAACGCTAATGCCGGCGGTTCTTAAACACTTAGCAACGCTTTAAAAACAAAACAAACGAACGCTTAAAACTCTTCAATGTTTGACAATTCATCGTAGAACTCGATTTCATTTTTAATTGACAATGTGGCAAAGATTGACGTATCGCTACTCTTTCCACGGGAACACTTCGAATAAAGTCTTGGGCTTGTTCAATGGATATCTATTATCTCTTAATTCCCATACTATATTGAAAATAATGGGTCTGAGCAAAAGTTCGTAGCGTTTTTTTAGCAAAATTCAACTGGTTTTCTTATAGTGTAAAAATGAATTTATTTAAACCAAATATGCTCCATTATTATCGACAATGTTTCGCCATTTTTCGGATAGAGCCATGATGCCATCGGTGAAGAACTTCTGTGGTTTCTGGTTGAAAAACTGAATCAAGTGGTTTTCACAGACTTCTTTTGAAAGTAGCTTAATTCCATTGAGAGAGTTCTGCAGAGATCGGAATAAGTGATAGTCGGATGGTGCTATGTCTGGACTATACGGTGGATGAATAAAAACTTCCCAACCAAGTTCTCGCAATTTTTGACGGGTCATCAAAGAAGTGTATGGTCGGGCGTTGTCATGATGGAAGACAACACCTTTCCTATTAATCAATTTGGACCGTTTTCTTTCAATAGCTTGGCGTAATCTCTCTAGTTGTCCACAGTAGAGTTGAGAATCAATCGTCTGACCAACTGGAAGTAGTTCATGGTGGACGATGCCCTTCTAGTCCAACCACACACACAGCATCACCTTTTTCGTCGTCAATTCTGGCTTCGCGAACGCTTGTGACGGCTCACCATCCCTTGTCCACGATCTTTGACGCTTCCGATTGTCGTATGTGATCCATTTTTCATCACCGGTTATGACACGTTTTAGAAATGGCTGGATTTCATTGCGTTTCAGCAGCGCATCGCAGATGTTAATTCGATCTATCATGTTTTTTGCGCTCAACTCATGAGGAACCCATATATCGAGTTTATTTTTGTAGCCAGTTTGTGTAAATGGTTCAAAACAGTTTTGTGGTGAATGCCTAGCTCCATACCAATATCAACAATGCTGATGTGCATATCTTGCTGGACTTTTTCAAGAATTACATCAGCTTTTTCAGTGATTGGACGACCAGAGCGTGACTCATCTTTCACATAAAAATTACCAGAACAAAAGCGAGCGAACCATTTCCGCGCAGCAGATTTTGATAAAGTACCTTCACCGTACACAGCACAAATTCATCCCTTTGTCGTAATAATATTGCAAAATATAGCGCAATTTTTCATTACTTTTCTCCATTTTCAATCGCAAACAACTTTCTAACCACTGCACCAATTTCGATGTTTATACATTCAAAGTAACGCTCGAAGTGTCATTTTTCCAACGAGCGTTTAGTGGTGTCGCTGCGATCTGTGTTTCCTGACTTATTTGCAATTGATGCCATCTATCGGGACAAACGCCACGAACTTTTTCCCAGACCCAATAAATACTTAACGGACGCTATTAAGAGGAGGTAAAACATGTACGGGTGTAAAAGAGATAGAAATAAGTTGCCTTTTAATGCGTAGTGAGAGACACACTGCTAAGGTGTGGAGGTGTTGAGGTTTCGTCTTGCATTTAGAGTCCTATAGAATAGAAAATTACATCGATTCTTATATCTTTTAAATATAATATAGATGCGGAGGGTTACTATACCGGCAAAGAAAGAGGTACAGCTGCGATCGAGCGGATTCCGAATGATTACTATACGTTATTGTTATCTGCGCTTTGTATGTACGAGCCACACAAACACAGCCCATGCGCTACCAAGCTAATATCGTTTCTGAGAACGGGTCCTGTTTTTTTTTCTACTCTTTTTCTCCTCATATATAATTTTTTAAAACACGTTTCTTTATAGAATATCTCAGATTGTTATATTGCCTGCTAAATGTCGTTCACTCAGAAATTTATCGATAGTCTACCGTTGAATGTTTGTTGAAAATTATACGATTTACAACGGAAAGTCCAGTTTGGATACAGAAGATAATGTACAAGGTAAAATACATGTGAACACTCGGAAAATATCTTAAACATTAACATTCAAGGCAATCGCAGATAAAATATGCCGATAAGAAATACAAGCTTAATGGTGACGTAATGAACAACCCGAAGACGCTCATGGTATCTTTCACCAGTAAATTATTATCATTGACTTGAAAAATATAAATTGGTGTAAGAAACATTAAAAATCCTTCTACCGGGAAACACACAGATGTCAGATATTAAAAACTATTTTTTAAATACAATGGAAAATGCTGCATGATGCACAACCATTGTTAAAATATAAATTTTCGAATGATATTTGCACATTGATTCTCATTCTTTTAATGTCTTTGCAAAAATGTCTCTTTGATTAAGTGCGTTTATCAATTTTTGATTTCCGATAAAACGAGTTTTGTGAATAAAAGAAAATCATGGAAACGCAATTATTCAATTATCGTTAACAAGATTTTTTTTTAAATTGTATCGTTAGACTCAAAATGATGACGCAGGTATTTAATTTATTATCTGGTATTTAATTTAAATTATTTTTTATTATTTATTATGGTATTTAATTTAAATTAAATACCAGAGCCAAATAATTAGTTTTTATTGTTATCCGTTCAAGGAAATTCTATGAACCCCTTAAGACTAAGTAGGTATCTGTAGAGACTTAATTAGTATATTTAAAATGTAAATAAAATTATTTCGTTCGAGTGGGAATGTTACTCGTGATATCGCAAATGCATTATTCCTGCATTCCTTGGCTGTTATAGATAATGATAATTACTCCTAAGAGTACTCCTCAACTGTTATATTTTAATGAGTAACAAAAATTACATTTTACACGTAACACGTAATTATTCTTGCGTAAATAAACAACCTTGAAGTAACAAAGGGCTGAGAATCTTGTCACGGGTGAAAGTTGCAGCGGACTATGTTCAGTTTAACCAGATAAATCTGGTTGTAACTAGTGAAGGGTTCGATGTGCAATTACGATCTCTCGGATTCGTGCATCAAGTGTCTTGCTACTAGAATCAGTAAAATAGTTATTTCCCATAGCAATTGGCCTGGCGAGTAGCAAACAATGTCCGGAGATGCTATATAACATAACTATAGAAATAAAAGTGGCTTCACCGCAATCTTGTGTAGCTCAGGGATTTTCTCACTGGGAAAGGACGGTCTCGTGAGATCACCTTACGATGCGTGCGACAGCTAAAAGGTTCTTAACCCGCTGTCATTGATATGCCAGTAGCGCATTCACTATTACGACGAACATGAAATACGAATAAATTTCCATAGTTAAAAGATAATTGTTTCATATTATTGATTATTGTAATAACAGTAAAAATATAATCAATATACCGATAGATAAAGAATTACTACAAACTTAATTAAAAAATAATATTAATTCAATTTTTTGTAATAATACATATTATTATTAAAAATAATAACAAAAAATAATCATTGTGCGTTAATTTATGGCCAACGTGACTCACAACGATAATATTTGAAACATGAATGATCTTCCGGCTGCGTAACAGGATGATACTGTCGGAAGACATAAGTGACACGTGGCATTGTTTTCATTGTTTCGAGTGATTAAAATAATTTATTCACGTTTCAGAAATTATAATGTTATTTATCGGTGTAGAGCGATATGTCACGATCATTCGTTAAGACAATGACCGAACTGCGAACGGATGTTAGAGAAGCTATCCCGAGCGAAATACCGGTAACGCGGACCAAGGTATCTGTCAACTCGTTATACGAAATGCAACTAAAATACAAGTTCGGGAAACAAAAAAGTGCCGGTGCGAGAGACTCAAAATTATAGCTACCTGCCTTTTGTATCAATGTCATTTCGGGCTGGCATAACTTCTCTGCCCATTTGGATTACGTCAATCGCAACCTTGACAATGCAGGTAACTCTAATATGGCGAATCGCGCTGTAGATGATCACGAGTGAAAGGTTCGATATTTGGCAATCCGACGGAACATTCTGAATAGCTGTGCGAACCCCATCATCCCTCTGATTCCTTGATGATACATTCCAAGCATTTTTTTATCTGACATAATTTATTGCAGTCTCTCAATATGTTCTCAATAGTTATATCGTAATGGCTCATAAAACGTGTGATATCATCAAGAGCGCGAGGTAAATATGTTTATACTTAGATCCTGAGAAGTACTTTTTGTTTTTTTTTAACCAGACTCCCATCGTTTCATAGAAATTCCGGTGACTATATTGGTGTCCGAGAGGTTTTAACCAGTGTGAACTGGTCAACATCGATAGCCAACGTATATAAAGATCATAGCAAGGCAATGAACAGAAATTCCGGTTAAATTTACGTTTTCGTCGATGATTATATTGTCCGGAATATTTTATATCATTTATGCCAAAACTTCCTTACCCAAGTTTTTTAAAAAATCCTAGAACCGACGATGTAGTCGCATCTCACTCATAACTCACAGATAAATATTAAGAATTTTTGTGCCAAAGCTGCGGGAGGGTAACAGAAGAGGGACTACGCTGATCGCGTTATTCAGCCAGCGAGAAAACACCGTTCGCCGAGTGACTGAGATAAAAAGAGACAAACGCCGAAAGTCATTCGTTCGTTCGTTCGACGAATTTCAAAGTCTAAACCGCCTATCTCACGGCATGAACCGTTCGTATTCTTATTTATATCGAACAGAAATTGGTAGAGAAAATCGCTTAATTCTATCTTCGTCGACCGGGTTTCCCGATTTTCCACGTTAAACTCCGTAACTTTAAGCACAACTTGCTCGGAAAACACTAAACCGTTAATAGTATTGAAAAAAATTCAGCGTAATTAGTGTACAAACTAGATGACAAGGAAATATTGCGAGGGGTTACCCTCAAATTTCGATGAGCTATGGATATGTTGTAGTCCTTTTGATGAAATAACAGACAGTAATGCTTTTTAACCTGTTAACCGGGGAATTCCCTTTTTAATTACGCAGCTAGGACGTGTCAGTACTCCACGCTCGGTTAACAGGTTAAGTGTCCTTAACAGGATATTAAGGAAAAAATCCACTCAAAGCATATCCAAAATTCATCGAAATTGGAGGGGGACATCTCTCAATGTTTCCTTGTGAGATTTAATTCAATCGAACAGAATTTATTGAAGTCATATCAATGAAATTGAACTTGGATTTCTTATTAATACATGAAGAACTTATTTGTCTCCATTCTTTGACTTTTGGTATATTTTATTTTAATATTATATCAGTTGGGTAGTTTGGAGTACGATGTATTAAGAAGACTAAAGTTGAAGATTAAAGAATTAAATTCCATTCCCAGAATAAATTCGGTCCTCATTTTTTACTTTTGTGGAATGGAAGTGTTTAGACAAATATTTGTTCAACTCGGACAATAATTACATTAAGATTAAAGTAAAAATTGCATCAACGACGATCTGTATTAGGTAATCCTCGACGGAAATTAACGAATTTTCCAATTATTTTTCTTCGCGTAACTACCAACTAAAATCCCCAACTACGAGGGTCGATTTTTCGCCTTAAATTTGTTTCAGGGCACTTAAAAAAAAAAAATTACATGTCTACTATTTTATCAAGAATTACAACGAATCCAAAGCTCAACTAAATCGAAGAGAGACACCTCGCAATGTTTCCTTGTGAGATTCAACCCAATGGAAGAGAATTTATTAAATTCATATCAATTAAATAAAATAAAACAATGTTTATCAAAACAGGAAGAACGTTTTTTGATCTTTTGTTATATCGGTTGGGTCGTTTCTGGCACGATATATTACAAAAATCTTGCGTTAAAAATAAAATAATTAAATCCCACCCTCAGCAAAAATGCAATACTCAAATTTTACTTTTGTGAAATAGAATCGTTTCGACAAATACTTGTTAAACTCGGACAATAATTACAGAGAATAAATAAAAAAAATTGCGTCAACAACGGTCTGTGTAATCCTCGACGGAAATGTCAAATTTGCCAATTACTTTATTTGTTTTTCTTTCGCCTTCGTAAACAATCATCGTAGTCGCCGAGACAAGTTTTTGTCGTTTAAATAAAAGTGACTTTGTGAAGGTACACCAGGCTCATTCCACTTCCTTCCCCGTATGGACATCGCGTAGACCGGATACTGCACTTCCAGTAAACAGCATCGCCCGAGGTTTTCCTCGTGGACGTGCAATAACTACTGCTGCGTGCAACCATTCCGGGAAGTAAAGAAGACTCGACCAGAAGTCACGCGTAAATTGCATCGCCAAGCTACGATGACCCAGTGACACATTGGAAATCTTTCGCGGCGTCCGTAGAATCCCAAGAATTCCTAAGAACGATCTTTGATCTCCCACTTCCCTTATAACTGGTAACACACTCTCTATTCTTTATTCTACGAGCTTGCGCCTCAAAAAGAGTTGGAAATATTTTCACGTGTGTGAAGATAATTAAAATTTCTCTATTACACGCACGTAATGACTGTATAGCAATTAGAACTTACTTCAGTCGTTATGACTGTTTTTTTTTGAGCCTCGCCTTTGCCGTACTGTTAAAGATGTCTTCTGAAAAACACTACCGCGACGTATTCTGAATTTAAATGAGATATAGTCCGTTCAGTGTTTTTTTTTTCTCGCCGAAGCAATAGCGACGTCGTAATAAAAATCGAGAAATAAGAAAATCGTGAGAGTCGGCTTTTAATCATAACGAGAAGTATCTCGTTATCATTGTATATTATAATAATGGTAAAATAGACACAAGAACATTTGAAAGTATAGATAACGGTGAATAATCGAGTTGATGCCGAAGGGAGAGAGTAAAAATGAGCCCAACGTACTTTCTCTTGTTCGCCACTGTTGAGTGACGCGTTGGTTTCGGAAACGTGGAACAAACGTGATTCCCATACGGTGGTAGCAAATGTATGGGCGATCGTGCGAGCACCAATGTATTCACATAAAATCACACGGTGTTTGAACGTGTAACATTCTTTATTATTATTGGCATAAGATTTTAAACCAAAATGAAAATTGTTCATCCTTCTTACGTGTACGGAATATGCAGATGTATAAAAACGAATTGTTATCTAAAATCTTCTTGTTTTCATTTAAATTTGTCACTTGAGATAAATTTCTTCCAATCCAATTAATTTTAGTTAAATCATAAATTCTTCTTACTAGAACAAATATTTTATGAAATCAATTGAAATTTTAGTCGATTTAAACGATTGTCTATTGGATTTAATATTCAATTACATCATTTATCTCGTTGCATTCATAATGAATATCATATTTTTTTTCTTATCTTTCTATATATGTATAATGAGTTTCAGCATCGATAATCGCTAATTGCACCGTTGCAAGGATGACTCGTGTAATACGCGTGTAGTCCATTACGATGTCTGTGACACAGTTAACCGTGCGAGCATGAAACACGTCTGAAGAGAAGCGATACGTTGGAATAAAAGTTAATCCCATTGAATGACGAAACTATATGCGATTCCATAAATATTTATATGCAAAGGAAATTTCATAATAAGGATCGAGATGACGTTAGCGTCGAATACATCACTAAATTCTTGATATAGCGATTATTGCGGTGAGTCTCGAGTACTTTCCTTTCATTGAGCTCTCGTCTGGGAATCCCCTCACAAAACTAGAAGCGCATTTTATCCAAATATATACGTTCTAGCTATTTTCCAAAGGTTGGTGAGACCAACAAGAGGGTCTCTCTTGATGTGTTCTCGCTGCCGGTTCCATCAGGGTCCGCGTTCGCACCACTGTATCCCCACCTCGTTAGTTTCGTTGCAATGCAACAGCCACGATTCCGCAGGAGTGATCGGTGTCAGTGAGTGCTCGGAGTTCAGGTAGACCACATCTGGTTCGATCCTTAGTCTCCCGCACGTGTTATATCTGTAACTACATGGATGCGTGTTCGTGCCGCATCGAGCTTATAAAAAATTGCGCGCGTGTCTGTTACATTACACTGCGCATAACATCACGAGCAACGAAGACTCTCCAAAAAAAAAAAAAACCGGCGAAATCACCGGAGACCAATTACATCGGAAACAACATAATTCCACGAAATGGTTATTACCGAGGTACCAACATCTCAATGTTTTTCAAAATCTTTCGCACTATGTTTGCTCGTCGAATTTACCGATTGATTTTACGACTATGTATGTGGAGAGCGCAGCACGTAACTATCGCGGTATGAATATCGGTATACATTGAATGCGGGTACCGCGCACCTTATCGATAACTTCACGAATTATCGTAACGAGGGAGCAATTTACGATAATTATTATAGTCCTCGAGCGCAGACTAATGTGTACACCAGCGATATTGTCGTCATTAAAAAAGCACACAGAGTGAATGTAACTAAACAACGCAGTTAAATCTTTACCGGGTCGGTAATGCATGCGTCGATGCCGGTGGATACTCGGCGCGGAATACTACTTTGCGACAGTCTTTAGCGTTATTACATGTTCCATGTTTAGTCGCTGTCCCACGAACGTACTGTTTGTCTATCGTCGAGTCTCATGTGCGTAACGATTTTCAATAGAAACACCATTCGTACGCTGGGGTCAATTTGACCCGACAAGAATTCCTCTAAATTGTTCTATTTGATATCAAATTTTCTGAGTAACAGACAACCCGTGGAAACACTTTAATGATTAAAAATAACGTGTTAAACAGATTTAATATTTTGTTATCAAACTATTTAATATTTGTTGCCGCCACACTAGAAATCCGACATAAAGATAATATATATATTAGGGCGGCCGTTAATAATGAAATTTTTTCAGGCGCCCCCCATAAAAATATTATGGCTTATACGAAACCATCAATTTTTATTTATTAATCATTCATTAATATTTATTTTCTATGAACAATTTTTTTAATCCCAGCCATAATATTTTTGACATTTTTAATCCTTGAAATATTCACCAGGTGAAGTTCACGAAAGATTATTTGGAATATTTTTTAAAATACACATTTTTGAAAAAAAATGGATGAGACATTTTTTATAGAAAATTAAATTCCCCATAAATTCATACATGTGGATTTTTCGCCAAATTTGCATATTTCACGAGATATTTCCAAAAAACTGCGGATTCGTAAAAAAAATCAACTTTGATCATCTTGCGGCACGTGTTATTTTCATCTTTTCACGAAAAAAAAAATTTCCGTCACGTTTTTTCATGAAACTGAAACTTTTTAGGAGGCGGCTGAAAAAATTTAATTTTTAACGACCACCCTAATATATATATATATATATATATATATATATCATATATCCGCATATAATTAATACCACGAAATCATCACCGCAAAGAGACAAAATTGATATTTGTGACAATCAATCGAATGGTTAAGTTCGTCCCAGAAAATTATTTGAGAGTGCTCGACTAATCAGTTGGTTGATCGAAATAAACAATTGGTTTGCCAAACTAATTAATTGGTTGGTTGGTTCAACTAATTAACTGGTTGATCGAACGAATCAACAGGTTGACACAAGCAAGTAATTTCCTCATAACTTAAACATTTAATCGTATGCGACAACTAAATATTTTTCCCGCCTATTTTTATTCTTGCTAAGATCACCTCTCATCGGTGTTTTACTTATGGATAAAAGATATTTCCCAAAATATCATATGATTTCTCGTACATGCGAGACCGCCATGTATTTCAAAATATATGTTGAAACATCTATTTTTCCTTGGCAATATAAATATATTTTGGTTCCCTGTAAATATCTTTAGTGGAGGGGGAGGGGGCACATAGCTTCCATCGGACCAATAATATATGTAATTTTTTAATTATAAATGTGGTGAAGAAACAATGATGTGTATCACGTTGAGAAGTGGGGTGAGATAGACACATCGGGCAATGTTTAACTGCAACGAGCACGTGCATTTTACACCGGTGGTTGTTGTACGCGATATAACGGTCTTTATTTTACGTTGTCACTTTCGCTCTTGGTACTCTTGGTATGCCGGTGCTTCTGCGTCGAGTAACAGCGATACTTACCGATGCAAAGCGTTATGGATCGGTGAACAGCGTTGTCGTGTTTTGCGCTCGGAACGATAAACAGACAAAAAAGTATGAATGAATGTGCAGTTTTCTGCGTTCCGAGGGAGAAAGGAGTCTTTGACAAATAAAAATTTGCTCCAACTCTCCTGTTGAGGGCAATGGTACGAGGTATTATAATTTTACGGCACTAAATTCAATTAATTGCAATTGTCAAACCGCGTTACTCGAGCTCGTTGTGTTATCGCTCGCTTCCACAGATTTATAGCCTTGCACGATAGAGCCGTACGTGCCTCTCCTTGAATGCAGCGTTGATTTATCCAATAAGGCATGTGTACTATAGACTTATCTTTTAATGAGACATTGGAGGTTTTTCAAAGTTAAACGAACACCCGGTTCGATATTAAAATGATTTTCTAATATTCGTTACGACGGTATCGTCACTGTTTATTATTCGAATTCGATCGTGTCATGTACATGCAACAAAGGCTACGTAACGCAGCATTGAGAATAGAGTTCTATCGCAGCCTCGCGCACATTTGTGTGTATACATGCAGTTTCGATATAGACACTTGAGTCAGGTTCCATGCAATCTCCTTGAGGATATGCACGGAGTTTATCCACGAGTACGTGCAACCATGGGACGAGTCTTGTATGTATGTCTGGTGAACTGCAATATCTGCAGGTAGGTTACAAATATCATTGTCAACGTTGCTCGAATCGACGGCATCGATTCTCGAGTATACGAATGCTAATCAAGAACCCAGACCGTGTTTTTCTATGCAACATCTCTTTTTTACTACTACTGCTGTTGTAGCTGCTGTTACTGCCATGATAACCATACAGTTGTTGTATGGTTTATTGAGAGAATGGCAGTTTATTGAGAGAAACTACAATATTGTACTAGACTCCTTTTTCTTCTATATTTCAAATCTTTACATTTAATTAATCAAATATTTACTCATGATGACATAGAACTTGACAATCTTCGAGTAACGAAGGATTTTATAGATGTCAGAGTTTCTACGTTGACTACGTTCAGTCTTTCTGTTTTTTTTTTATGCTAACGTAAAAGTGTGCAAAACGTTTCCAATGCTTTGAATGATGCCAAGGTAGGATTAAAATATGATCATTCGATATCTGCCGATGTGGCGTTGATGTTCGGAGAACTTTTCACAACCATAAAATCTTCTCCTCCGATCAATATATTTTTTCTGAACCTTGTGCTGCCTCATTTTTACTTTTCCATCACACATACGAAGTATATAAAGAGAGAAATTATTGGGATCCAACAAAAAATGATGTAAATAGATGTTTTACGTGCCCTAGAGTACAAAAAAAACATTAAGTAATTTCCGTTCGTCTGTTTGTCTGTCTGTACCGTCAAAAATGCAATAACTTTTGAAAGAGGTTGCCGATCATTGCCAAATTTCGTATGCATACTCTGCTGACATAACTTAGTTTTGGTATGACATTGCAGTACGATTGCACAACTTTTTCTGATACTTTATCTGAAACAGTTACAAAAAATTAGTTTAAGTTCATTAAAAAAATATATTTTGGTCAACAGACTTGTTATTTTTGTTTGCTTTCTAAAAATCAAAAGTTATGTTCAATTAATTAAATTTTATCACCAGACACTTGGGGTTAATAATTTTAATTCATATTCTCGGACAGCAAACCATCATCGCATATTATCGTCACCTTTATGACTTTAATCTTCATTCAACTGTATTACTTGTTACTTATATTATAATTATGTCATACTATTGCATATCATCGATGACACTTGTAGTTTACCCTTCATAAATCACAAACATATCTCTCTATTATTCGGCTCTACCATAATAATGCGTTACTCCTACTTTGATCTTCATGGTCCTATTGCAGGACGGTGATTGGGCGGTTTGGGTTAAAGCAACGTAATCAGTTCGAATTCGAGTTGGGCTGGATTTTGACTACAATCGCTCAGCGCTATTGCTCTATATTTTCGATGATTCGAAACGAGAGGAAAATATTCATCCTCTCGCTCGTTTCTCTGTTACGCTGTGTTTCATTCGCAAGCGCAAAAGCGCTGTGCGTCAACAATGACAATCCAAGGTTAGGCTCGAATACGATCTTGAACATGAAAGTGGTGAATCATGGTGACGCTTGGTAATACGTCGAAGCTATTCGCTCAGATGTAGTACCAACCGTCACCGTCGGAGAGCAGGACCTTCCAATTACCTGGCGGCAGAAAACTAAAACTATTCAAAAGGTTCTGCTAAATGCATATTCCCAATTTCAGAACTGCGGTAAATTCCAAGATTACTTGTGTCTTCATGACACTAATAAGTTTAATGAGGAAGTTACGAGGTGCTTACACACCATTGGCATTTTTTTTCTAATAAGACGTTATCAGAATGTCTCTAATGTCGTTGAAACGGTAGCTTTCTCGTCCACGACTTTGTGTACCGTCGAATATTGTGGAAAATAACGTGTTGGTCGTTTGGATTTTATAGGTTTGCACGTGTACATCAAAGTCGCAATTATTTCTACTCACTTATCTTGCGTTATATTCCAAATTTGTTCATATCTAAGTGACTGCTATTGCTAATGTTGTTACGATTGCTAATACTGTTACTTCCGTTGTTGCTACGATTGCTAATATTGTTAATAATTTTCCACTGCTACGCGCCTCTTTGCTGACAAACGTTTTTTGCCCTTCATTGGTTTTCAGGGACTCCATCGATATCAGATAAATTATCAAAAATTCGTCGACGTTCTCAATTGTACTTTCGCCACTTCCCCATTTATTTTTCGAAACATTGCCATCTCCTTTGTCACAATTTAGGATTGCGCGGTCATCAACTCGGCGACATCAACGTTTTCTTTGATAAGTTTGGCTAAGTTTTATCCCACATGACAACACTTGGCAGTGGGATCTATCCGTGTTTTGGATCTTAAAATAAATCAAGGTTTTCGGGTGATTTCCGTGTGGCGGGAACTTTCAGAAATCTCTATTTGGCCGTCGTTCTGTCATTTTGATCCTACACGTCTTTTGTGCGGTCACTACATTACAGGACGTAGATCAATATACTACAATAGATCTTGATCTTCGTGGTTGTTGTAGGAATAATGGTTTCACTCTGAATCTTCAAAAGTGCAAATCTATTTGTTTCTCAAAACGCTACAATCCCCTTGGTCACGATTTGGCATTACGCGGTCATCAGTTATCAACGAAACACAGGCCGAAATCAGTTCGGTGATATCAACGTTATCAAGGATTTAGTTCTTTTTGGGTCTTGGCTAAGTTCTTTTTTCCGCATATTAAGAGTTGGCTGCGGTTTCTATCCGCGTTTTAGGTTTTATATCAAGTTTTTCTGGTGACTTCACCCTACGGAGGTAACCGTAGGGTGAACTTTCAGGTATCTCTATCTGGCCCTAGTTCGGTCGGTTTTATCCCATGTGTCGGTCATATTGACATCGTTTTACGGTACTTATACATCAATATACTGGAGCGAGTGCAGCGTAAGCGTTCTTTTAGGTTGAATGCTTTTAATTCGGGCCGCTCGATGCGTCCGAATGATCATAGTTGTGTGTGGGTTCTTAAAGTTAAAAACAATAAATAATTCGATATAATTTTTAATAGACTAGTTGTCCAATATATCAAAATTCTACGACAATTAATAAATATTTTATTCATAGAAAAACGTTGTTTTCTGACGTCCAGTAGAAACATAATTACAGTAAAGATTCAGGCTGCAAAATACTATTCTATAACTATTAAAAAATTGCTAGTAGCCTCTTTTTAAATTTATGGTGGACTACACTGAGAAAAGAGATTGGTTGGTTCAACTAAACCCTGCGGACACGGACTGTCAAATAAATGTTTAATTAGATCAACGAAGTTTTTTGTCTCTTCAACCGTCATTCAGTTCAGCGAACCAACACATGTTTGAGGTGAACAAAAATGTTGATGCGTTGACTAAAAATATATTAGACAGTCCGTATCCGCCGAATTATGTTAAGCCAACGAATCTCTTTTCTCAGTGTACCAGAACTATAAAATAGAACTCGGAAAAAGCCCAGAGTTCGGGTTATAATTTGATATTCTCTTGGGTCATACGTCGAAAATGTCCTTAAAAATATTAGGTAAACTACATTTTTTACTGTTGCGTCGGAATCTCTATAATCTGACCTATAAGTAGCTTCTTTATTTAAAACATTATCTCATCGAAATATTCATGAAATTCCATAATACATCGCTGATGACAGTATTAGAACACGTTGTCATACAATACAGTTGTCGAATCAACATTGTATTGCGGAATAATGCTGCATGTTTTGATTAGATAGCGTTGAAAAAGGAGGTGCGATTTGTAGATCCGATTATGGGAATCACGACGCAACCGTGAAAAATGTGACTTACCGAATACTTTTAATAAAAATTTGAACCTAAGATGTAAGACAATGGCAAATTCTTGCAGAAATCAAATCAATTCGGTAACAAAACTTATTTAATTTCTATAAACTAACCTGGAGACTCGCATCATTCAATACATTAAAGTTTATTAGTAAACTGATTTATTAAATGCCGAAAGCTTAATAAATTTTTTGTTTTATACAACACTTAGCAGAAAATGTTTATACGCCTAGTAATAGGGAATGTAGAACTATATTAGATGCGACAAGAACTGTCCTTATAATGTGAGATACTCAGATATGAGATGCTAAGTGTACGCACGCTAAGGAAAACATCATCGAAAGATATCAAATGTCATTGACTATATATATATATATGATATTATTCATGCTTTTGCAATATTTCAAATATTGGAGAACTTTATTACAGTTCTACGTGCATCAATTAAAAATCATTCATTACACGAACATTGCTATCTTCTATACTATTTACTCGGGACAATATGTTAATTTTACCATTTTTTCACATCATATTCTAAAAGATAATATTGAACTGAAAGAGATAAGAAAACTGGTATCACTATCGACCATGTGTTTATTATTAACCGCAATACCTTAATTCTTACGAAATTAAATCAGTTGTCAAGGTTAATTAGATGAAGAAAACGTAATTAAACAATTTGATAATATTTGTAGATGTCAAATACATCGAATTGCTTGTCCAGATTTTCAAAAGTTTTACCATATATCTTGGCCTTGAATTGATTACTCACAGAAATTTACCTTACAAGTAGCTATGATTAATCTAACATTAATTTTTCTATTAAAAAAACAACTCTATTACGAATAAATTTTGGTAAACATTACCAACATTATTATTATAGATTATAACTTTATCACGGGACAACTTGACGCTTTTTTATCATCAGCGATATCGTAGAATTGTGTCGTGGTAGAATTGTAATTTCTCAATGTTGTATTATGGTAGAATTTCATCGTGGTAGAGATGTTTTCCAGAATTAAATCGCGGTAGAATTGTTCTACTGAAAAGTAGATAAATCAATGGCAAAATAAAACAAATGTATAAAAAATTCGTGGTAACAATAAACATTGTATTAGCATACTTCTTAAAATCAATGAATTACAATTGGATGAATAAATTTTTGATTTATCAAACAGTTTTCTGATATTTCTTGATATTTTTTCTCAGTGTATGTCATAAACTGTACTTTATCTTCTGCTTAACAAGTGGGTAACTGTATGAAGTACCCTGCGTTACTTTGCCAAAGGCAAAATGCTCTCCAGCGAGGAATTAGAAAGCGTTATTATGCGACTGCGACTCAAGACCCTTCGGGAATCTACGCGGCGTGTCTGCCAATATAATACGCTCGCGCATTCCTATTCACCGCTACACTCCCGAGTTAGATATTTTTATTCTTTTTCTCGGGTAACGCTCGGCCCGGTAGCAATTACCACCAGTCGGGCCCTCTCGAACGAGTTGCCATTTCAAAGTATGGCAGATCAATCCCCGACGAGATGATGATGGACCCCGTCTCTCTTAAGATTATGCCACAAAATTATAGGTCCGCACGCAGGCTTACACGAAATCTTTGCTCTCGCGAATTTTTCATGTGCGCAAGCTCCGACTGCCATTAAAGATCACTCTACTTCATGTAGAGATGTTTTTATTTATTTATCCCGCATCATTTAATATTATCAATTATTTTACAAACGTAGCCTACTGCTATGATTACATTTAGTAATTTTTTGTTGTTGTAAAAAATACTAAAGGTTACTGATAAAATAACTAACTGAAACGTGACGTGCATTCTAGGAAATTAATTTTACAGTACGTATAGTTAAGTAAGCTGGGTTGGCTCAAGGAAAGAAAATTTAAGGAGACTGATTACTTAAAAATCAAGAAATAAAAATTGCGATGCAACTGCGCCTATAAAATTTTGCAACCTGATAAAAAATTCCACTTGACGATCACTTAAGAAATGTAACATTTTCGTAAATAAAATATTTTCTTGCAGTTCAGTTCATTGGTGCAAATATATCAATATTTTTCTCTATAACTTGTCAACCAAATTAAATTCTCAAGGTCTTATACGCTTTGTAAGAAGACACTGACAGGACCGAGAATCAGAATTTTCATTTAAACCTCTTACGCGAAAAATATATCCACTATTGTAGTACATTTTTCTGTATGCAGTAATATTTTTTCTTTTACCAAATTTTCACTCTTGCTTCTGCGTAAGAGTTTCAAATGGCAATTTTTATACGGAGACCAGACAGAGTCTCCTTACAAAGAGAATGAGATGAAATGTAGTAGAGCTGCGGTTGTCTTTTAAAATGAATTATTCTTTCATTGTATTCAATGACTATCGCAACCAAAGAGAATGAAACTTTGTAAAGCCAATTTGGTCCGTGGTCATGTTTGTGGTGTTCGTCGAATGATATTTTCTAACAAGATATAAGATTCTACGTGTAAAGCGCAACACAATTTCATTTTTGTGATTTTCAAATGACTTAGCCCCCATTAACTATCAATAAAGATAAAGATAGGAACGTGAGCTTGGGCTTTGCAGAGGGTATAGCGTGGTTGGGAGACACGATGACATTCCATGAGCAATACTAGGTAAACGTAACTAGAATAGGCACATGCGTGCTGTTTGATATAGGTGACAAATGCATAAGTGAGGAGGAACGCTCACTGGGACTGATAGACGAGACCTCGCGGCGCGCAGAGTGGGAGAACACTCGAATATTCGGTTACACCGCAATTTGTAATAACTTCACCAGTTGTTTTTTTGTCGAAAGATCACCGGGGATAGGATGTTGCGTAACAGATCACTAAATAAATTCTAGAAGAAATAAATAATAAATTTCTATCAAAACGTAGACTTGTATAAAGAAAAAATATGTTACACAAGAAAATCTTTGTCATAGATATGTCGCGAGAGATGATCTTGCATTGAGCATTAGGCAGAATTATCTAAAGACGAGATAGCATCTCGACATCAAGTATAAAATAAATGAATCACTTTTTCATTAAATGGAAGGGGTACGTGAGATAATCTAAAGTACTTGCACATTGTGTCTAAACCTAGTTTCGACATTTTTACATTTTACATATTTTTGCAGGAAGGAAAGCAGAATCCTGCTTTTGTAAGTGACGAAGGACTGACGAGAATCGATTTGGAAAAAACAAGAAATGGATCGGACGCTTATAACTTTGCCTACGGAACTGAGAATGACAGTAAACCGCGTATCGCATCTTCTCCGGAACAGATGGTACTATCGACGACTAATAACTCAAAAATACAATTAATTTTTCAAAGGTCCTCACGAACAAGATTTTTAAAAACATGTTATCGACGGTTAAACATATATACTGAAAAAAAAGATTGGTCGACTCAACAAAATCCGGAGAACACAGACTGTCAAATGAATTTTTAGTCAATGTATCAACATTTTTGTTCACCTCAAACATGTGTCGGTCCGCTGAACCGAATGACTGTTGAAGAAACAAAAAACTTCGTTGATCTAATTAAACATTTATTTGACAGTCCGTGTCCGCTGGATTTAATTGAATCGACCAATCTCTTTTCTCAGTGTATCTTGAGTTATGAAATGATTTATACATTTTAAGGACTTAATTGAACAAAGTTGTCGAGGTATTCAACTTTGCATGCATACCGTGTTCAGTACAATGTTTCAAAGATCAATTAAAATTGTATAATTGATTCAAGGACCTCAGTTGTATTATTTTGTTTTAAATTTGAATGATGATTCAATATTTTATGTGTAAACGTAGACGGTAGCTGAAGAAAACGACGCTGAACGGCCAAAATGGGGAAACGGAATCGAGTTTCTGATGTCCTGTATCGCTATGTCGATAGGATTGGGCAACGTTTGGAGATTCCCATTCACAGCTTATGAGAATGGTGGGGGTGCTTTTCTTATACCCTACATGATTGTCCTGTTTCTCGTGGGCAAGCCCTTCTACTATCTCGAAATGATAATGGGCCAATTCACGAGTAAATCCTCCGTCAAGATGTGGGCGATAAATCCGGGTTTCAGCGGTGTCGGATGGGCACAGATGTTCTCTATGATATCCGTTGGGACTTACTACTGCTCCCTCATGTCGGTCACTCTCTTCTATCTTCTCGGTAGCTTCAGGTCCGAACTGCCCTGGGCAACTTGTCTTTCCGAATGGGGCGACACTTGTGTAGATTCCAAAAAATCAAAGAACAACATCACCATCACTTCGGCAAACATCAGTAGCATGAGAAGCTCTGCAGAACTCTATTTTACGTTAGTTTGCTCAAATTATGCTAAACATGATATACTGTGTTAAATTAACCTGTGTTAAAATGAAGACCATTTCGTTTTTCAAAGTACATTGCTCATGTGATGTACAGGAAATGCAGCGTGCTCTAATAAAAATTAACACCAAATAGTATATTGAACCACGTAGACTCTCAATGGTGCTGTTTTTGTCTGTCTGATTGTACAATCACCAACAGGAATATTTAATGAAACAAGCATTTTCGGATTGTGCTTATAAAGCATATAAAAAAGAGGAAGAGATTGGTATGCTGTAATCGTTTTTCTCGCTGTACAAATAGGAAAACGGTGCTGCATGAGAAGCAGAACATAGATGACGGCGTTGGATTGCCGGATTGGCGACTAACGATATGTCTCTTCGTCGCCTGGGCCTGCATCTTCAGCGTGCTTGCCCGGGGTGTCAAGAGTTCCGGCAAAGCTGCTTACTTCCTTGCGCTCTTTCCATATGTCATCATGATCGCTCTTCTCATCAGAGCGGTGACTCTCGAAGGCGCGATCAACGGGATCATATTTTTCATCAAACCGAACTGGGAAAAGCTCTTCGAGCCTGGTGTTTGGTATGCAGCGGTCACTCAGTGCTTCTTCTCACTGTCCGTTTGCTTCGGTGGAGTTGTCATGTACTCGTCCTACAACGACTTTGATCACGATATTTACAGGTGCGTTTCATATCGATTATATGCACTACGGCCTCGATTTTCGGGACAGTCTCTACACCGTGGCGCATATCGATCAACGTGACATCCAGTGACAGAAGCGTTAGGATAGCCAACGATCTCATCCGATGCGCACAATTCGCATTAGCGGCAGTGCGCAATCTCGATTTATTCAACAGCGATGCGGAGTCGGTCCTGACGCCGTTCCAAAAATTGAGGTCGTAGTGTATATCATTGTTATTATCATTATTGCTAGAGTATCATATGGCCCGGGCGCTATGCGCCGTCGCGGCCATGTGGCCCAAACAACCCTTGTCCAGGACTTAATATCATTGATCCCCTACCCCTAAAACATAACACAACAGCATATAACATAATATAACAAACTATAATACAATGTCAAGTAACATTATATAATATTATCGATTAATTATTTCATAGAGATGTCCTAATTGTGACAACCCTTGACACGTTTACCAGTCTAATGGCCGGCTTTACGATCTTCGGTATTCTTGGTAATCTAGCTCACGAATTGGGTACCAACGATATCAGCAATGTTGTACGCGGTGGCACCGGTCTCGCATTCATCTCTTATCCCGACGCTATAGCGAAATTCACAGTTCTACCGCAGGTGAGACATTATCTCCAGTTTAACGGAACGACTTTACCATTGTCTGCAAGTTATTACCCGAGAATCCACTCTTCATCTTATTGTTTCTTTCATAACCACAAATGGCCTTTCTTTTCTTTTCAGCTATTCTCTGTGTTGTTTTTTTTGATGCTGTACGTTCTCGGAATCGGCAGTGCCATCGCTCTAGCAGGTGGCATTATCGCAATAATTTGTGATCAATTTCCAACGTGGAAACATTGGCATGTCGTGCTAGGCACTTCGCTCTTCGGTTTTACCGTCGGTACCGTTTACTGCACTCCCGTGAGTTTATAAATTCTTTCACGCTCATCATTTGCCTCCGGTAAATACGCGATGCGAACGACATTTTATTTTTTTTTCTTACTTTACAGGGTGGACAGTTTATCCTTGGCCTGGTTGATTATTATGCTGGCTCGTTTATCGTATTCGTTCTGGCTACCATGGAAGTTTCTGGAATATTTTGGGTTTACGGTTTGGAAAACTTTCTCGATGACGTTGAGTTCATGCTGAAACGAAGACCTACGGTATATTGGCGAATTTGCTGGGGTCTTATTACACCCCTCCTACTCGGTGGTATCCTCATTTACACGATAGCAACGCTGACACCTCTCACCTATGGTGGAGTATATTATCCATCAAGTGGTTACGGTCAGTTTTTTTTTACTTATATTTCTAGTTAAAATTATTGCCAGAGAATGTTTTCGAATAATTTTTTTTTATTTTCCCACAGCTGCCGGTTGGATTCTTCTTGCTTTTGGTGCTCTTCAGATTCCCTTTTGGTTGGCATACACAATTTTATCAAGGAGAGATTTAGGCGTAGTAAGGGTATGTGTGAGGAGCCAACAAGCTTTACACAATTATAGAGTAGTGTCAAGTCTTCCTCGTGATTATCGCCAACCCACAGAATCTCTTCTACGGATACTAACTTCTACGGAATTAAAATTTTCAATAAAATGACAAATTAAGTAAAATTGCCAATTTTATAAAGTTCAAACCCCTCAATCAATGCGTGAAAAAGTTTTTTCACGACAAAAGGTGTGTGGGGGGGGGGTATGCTGTGACCAAACATTTTGGTTAACGATATCTCGTGATCGAATGATGCGATCGAGGTGAGCGATGACGCAATAGGAGCGTTTTCATGTAATCTACAGGGAATTGGATTTTCGAAAGAATCGGTCAGTCGTCCTCCAGTTTTCCATTCATAAAAATTCAATTTGCTAGAAATAATAATGAAATAAAAACCGGGAAGTTGATGTTGCGACATTTTCAACGGATCGCACTCAATTCAACGCACTCACGTCGGGAGCGAGCGCAGCGGGCGACGTACAACACGCCCCTTTATCTTAATTTTTTTAATTAAAAAAAAATGATTACTAAAAAGTTTAACTCAACACGAGTTACTAATTTTTAGAATATATAACTGCACGAAGAAAATTATATACCTTTAAAATAAAAATTTACGTTACAGGCAGCTTTCGAACCTTCGCCTTCTTGGGGACCTCGAAGTCCAGCGCTTCACGCGGAGTGGCGACAATTCAAGGAAACGATGAAAAAGAAAAAAGACAAGCGCACGAGTTCTAAAATCAAACAGCTAATATACGTTCTGCTTGGACGAGAGGAAAAATTAATGTGAACATAATGTTTACCATTACTTCCTCATCAACTACCTCGGCTGCCGCCCACCTTATTTTTTTGATTTTATTATTCCTAAACCTTGCCACTGAGGTTCTTGTAAATATTTTCGGATCCACGTGGACCGTGGTTCGTTTCAAAGTGTCTTCATTTTTATATAATTAGCCTTATCATCGTGATATTTGACGTTGATCCAGTATTATGCATAGATTACAATGTCCAAGACTATAAGAGCGAGAAAGTTCTGTGATTTATTCATCAAATTTGTGTAATAAGATTTCAGCCACGTTTTACTAAATTTGTTCAATTGCCGAACAGTCAACTCAATTAACAAGATTAATTTATCACGTGTTAACAACTCACATATTCATCGAACATTACGCACGCGCACTTGTGTTACCACAAAAACTAGAGGCTTTCTGCGGTAGAGACTAATTAATCGATTCGAGAGTTGCTTTTTACTCACCACTCGCGTTCCTACATTTCCATGTTTTCTTACTCTAAATAAGTAAATTATAAATAACAGTTTCCGATTCCCAGTTTGTGTATTAGCTAATTTTACATACATTATTAAAACATTTTGCGCACAACAAGTATATTTAAAAAAATTGATTATTGTAGATTTTTATCATGTGTAGAGATAAGTACGTTCAAATAAAAGGAAAAGAATAAATTACTCGGTTATTAATTGATTCCTTTTTAATCTTGACGTATCAGCATCTGATTTCTTTGTTCCAGCAGTGTTAACCCTTCCTAAACATGTTGTGATACAAATGTATCTCACAAGTTCTCCAGATGCTTGCTTTGGATAATTATTGTTCATAAACAATAAGCAATTTCACTAACTCTGCATTACATACACGTTGCTTGTAGTTTTGCTCGTGTCTTGTACAAGTATTTGTATGCTTTATTAAAAATTGAGGGTGTTATAGGCGATTTGTGAGAACTATTCACCCGTGTTGACCCATTTAATGTTAATAGTAACACTTTTCACTGTTCAATTCGCACGAGCGATTGCATTAAACTTTTTTGGCTCCACCTCAAAATTTTAAACACATTTATCTTCGTGACGAGTAAGTGAAAATGAATAAATTGTTACCAATCAACGCAGAATTATAGCACAAAAACAATCCAAGAATGTCATTGTATTTTATTCACCTATTTTCAAGTAAAATGTCTCATATTGACACCGCAACGGGTCCATTTTAACACCAGATTTTTAATTTTAATTCTTCGTTTAACGTTAGACATTTTCGAATGATCTTCAACATTCCCCACTGATGGATCGAACAGTTTTACAAAGTCGTATCTTATGATGCTTTCTGCCACAATTTCAAATTGGTATCCGTCAATCACAGGAGTAGATAGCAAAAACATTTAGAAAACAATCGACATCCTACGAAATTCGTTTTCCAAGTTCATCCCTTTAATACGTTTAACAGCTACGGACTCGGCGTCGGTCCTTTTTGATTCAATTATTCTTATCGTGGATCCTTCACGCGCATGCTCCGGATCCACTAAAGACAATTTATTAGAGAGAACTCTCATATACGTTCGGGACTTCCCTAACTGTTGTTATACGGAGACACTTTAGTGTATATGATTTCATCGTAAGATAATCATTTTCTATTCATGATTTCCGCACAATATGTTATCTGACAAGAAAGCTCGTTGAGGAGTGCGTGGTGTACACAACAGTGGAAGGGGCATATGTGGCGCGCTGCATTTGGCAAGTATCAAATAATCGTCGCGATAAGAAATTGCAGTTACTATCGCAAGCGTGTCAAGTTATGTTCCCGAACGGATGATAATTCGTGAAATCTTAATAAGATATTATCATTGAAAATTAAGAGTCTGAACGAAATGGTGAGTACTTCTGACCTGACAAGTATACGATTATGCATACTAATCAAGAAAAATGTCAAGAGTGTCTCTTTATATTATTCGAAGGGCGAATTTGTATTTACAACTCTACTTGATTAAATCTCAAAATGTATCTTGCTAAAATTGTAATTGAACTCAGATGTTCCTTTGCTTTTACTTTTTTTGACCCTCCGTTGAAAGATATATGGAGAATTACTTCTGGGATTTAGTTCACAATTCATCATAATGTTGTTACAACCTTAAAAAGCATTCAACTTCTTTGTAGATTTTTTATGGTGGCATCGGTTCAAGAACGTTTTTTTTACAGAAAAATTTGACACGAAACTAAAGATTGGTCACATCGTGTATAAATCGTCATAAATTTATTAAAATTCACAAAAGAATTTTGTGACGGATGTCTACATTGTTAATAACTTTCAATAATTATTTTACAAAATAAAACCAAATCTTAACTCATTCCGTGATGTAATTAAAATATTTTCTTATCTAACAGAGTGTTTTTAAGAAAATTTTCAACCAAACTTGAATTTTTCATCCCAAAAAATCATAATCCAATGATTAGAGGAAGATCAACGTTTAAAAATATCATGAATCTTATGATAGGATGTGTGTTTTGTCAAATCTTCTGTGTATTTAACCATGATGTTGGTTAGAACAATCCATCATTTCATTACATTGAACCCTCAAAAAACGAGAGAGATTTTCCCGGTCACACACAGCGCGGCCTTTTAAGTTTGTAAAAACCATACGCCCGTGTGTTTAATTTCCTTTTATACGACGAAAAAACGTACAACTTTTAAAGTGACTCTCCAAATTATTTTGAAAACTCCAAGCACATTACCCGACCAACCCGACAGGATCCATATGATGTACGAATCCGTATCTGTACATGAAAGGCTTAATATCCCTTTCCAAAATAAGCAGATATCACGAAATCTCCAAGTGTCATATATAAATAAAAGGTGCGTACTTCGTTCTCATTGGCTTTCAATGTCGTACTCGGAGTTTATTATACTTCAGACCGTACACGAGTAATCTGACCTAACATACCTATAAGATAAAATCTATTTAATAAAAGTATGATATGGAAGAAAAGGAAATAACAAGACGGTTGGTACCATCAAAATGAAAAATCGAAATAATTTTTTAAATTACGTATTCATTAAAGTATTAATTAAAGTTACATTTCAAGGGCATAAGCCACTTACTGTTGAATCATTTTACAACTGAACGTGCAATATTTCAAAATTGTGTTCAAATGCTAACTAAATTAACCATAAACTCCAAGGACGTCGGGAGGTTAGAAGTAGTCTCTCTCTCTCTGTGCTTAAAAGTTGACATAATGCTACAGAAATCATTTTTTTTTATTCTTTATCCTTTATTCAGTTGCTGATTGGATAATATTCCT
This sequence comes from Cylloceria caligata, assembly GCA_963942595.1. NCBI lineage: Eukaryota > Metazoa > Arthropoda > Insecta > Hymenoptera > Ichneumonidae > Cylloceria > Cylloceria caligata. The sequence continues at coordinate 60,590,541 of OZ012707.1, read as the reverse complement.
GACAAGAACATAAGAATATCGAAGAATAGCAATTTCAGGATAAGAAATAAAATGTTTGAAACAGTTATTTTATCGTATAAAATAAAAAAAATGTTTTTCCAAAAAGAACTCAGGCCGTATATTATTTTATCTTGTATGAATGATAGCTTTCACTTGTCACGATGTAGCTCAATAGTTCAACTTTTACGCATGTACATCTCAAAAATCCATGTGAGCATTTTTTTTATCGTACATAAAGCCCTAAACATTATTTCATAACAACTAGCGATTTTTATTTTAAAACTCGAAAAATATCTAAGCGACGTATTCCCTTAAAACCAATTAATTGCCCTCTCTTATACCTAGTATTGACTTTCCCTGTTCCTATCATCGGTTGCTCTGGATTCTTGTGCAAGGCGGCGGCGGCAACAGTGCGATATTTTTATAATATAAAGAGATACAGCTCGACAGGTGTTCACTGTCTGATTCTTCCACCGACCAAACATCACTCCTGCATAGTAAAATAGAATTATTATCACTGGTCTTTGAGTCGAAAATGACGTTTGCTAGTTCTGGGTAGTAATTTTAAATTCTATTGTAATACATTTGTACCACAATGTATCCGTCTAGGATTCACGTAGTTCTACCATCAAGAGAAAAACTTTGGTATTTTAATTACACAACTTGCAGGTGATATATGCAAATATATAAATATTTTGATTGAAAGAAAAATAATAATAAGTAGTCCCATAAAAACATTTAGAACATATATTAAGGTATTACCACCGCGTCATAGCGATGGGAATAGATACGGTGGTGCGTGGTGTAAATGGAGTTTAATTGTCTTAGATACGGGCGCATCACACGCGCTACGACATTTCTATTTAACTCACGAGATCTCAAAAACTAAACGGTAAAGCAATCTCAATTTTTTTTACAACACTTATTTTATACTCGTCTAAAGTACTTTCAGTTTTTCTTCGATACTTGAATCTCGTTTAGATGATAGAACGAAAAAGAAACGTGTCAATTGTGCGCGTTTGCTGAATTATATGACAATTTTAATTGTTATTATCTTGATTTGGAAACGGTAAATCTTGTTTAAATTTAACAGACGTTCAGATAATAAATTCAATTACATGTACGCCAAGTACTAACAAATGTTTAAATACATTATTCTATGGAGTTAATACCTTAACCTTCGTGTCTTATCTTATCTTATCCTGTTTTTACAATATCCTTTGGTTCTCTCTTACACTCGTTTGGAACTTGATTCGTTATATTTAGCAATCTGGTCTATCTGCTTCGTTGAAAGTCATACCGATCATGAAATCTTTTTTTTATTCTTTTCAAGGACACGAAGGAAATGAAGGAAATCGAGCGTAGCGCCTTCGATAACGAAGGTTACGAGGACGATGATTATGGAAATACAGGGAGTACGGTGTCTGCAAAAAACTCGACGAAAAAAACTGTCGAAAAAGTTGCGAAAAGGGCCGGTGGCTGGAACAACAGTATCGAGTTCCTCATGTCGTGCGTTGCTCTGTCCGTGGGATTTGGAAATATCTGGAGATTTCCGTTCACAGCTTACGAAAACGGTGGCGGTGCTTTTCTCATACCTTACGTCATACTTCTGATCCTCGTTGGAAAACCTTTTTATTATCTCGAGATGATCGTTGGTCAATTCTCCAGCAAATCGTCGATCAAAGTCTGGAGCGTGTCACCAGTTTTCGCTGGTATGACTTTCAGAGATTTTATGTTGCAATGTTATGCCTAGCAGTGAAACTGGGAGGGCAAAGTATAATTTTTTATTAATCTGGGAAACGACTCAAGCGCTGATGGCATCTGTTTTCTGGGGAATCGTTGAGATAAGAGGGTTGAAACTATTTGATAGCGATTAAAATTACAGAATTCGAAGTATTTATTGATGCAATCAATGTTTATGTGTATGAGGTAAATACGACGGTAAAAATGGAATTTTTACAAATTCGGTTGTTCGGTGCGGACATTGTTTAACGGTTGAATGAGAATCGAGAACTAAGCACGTATGACAATAATATCTTGGTTTTCGAAATATAATTGTTACAAAGTCCGTTATCTGGTTCGGATATCGTTAAACTGTTGAATGAGGCCCAAGGACTATGACAACAATATCTTGGTTTTCTTATAGAAAAGAAATTAAGTTAACTTGATTTCAGAAATTTTAATAGCCCATAACGTAGATAATCTCTTATAACGTAGAATTGTTGGTGCGCTTCTAAGATACGCTCACTGCGTTCTTTTCCCGGGCCTTCAGGTGTTAAAAGTCTTGGTCGGTGAGATCCGGAATCGCGTAAAACACTAGTTCGCGGACGTACAAGATAAGACTTTGATGGGTTGTACAAGAACTCCTCGGGAGTTCTGCCCAGTGTAAAACTTTGTGAAATATTTTTTTTTTACTCCCGACGAGAGTATTCGTTTCACCTGCATGGCGCGAATATGGCAGTTTCTACGCATCCGATGTTCTTCGAATCGGCTAAAGATGTCTTAACAGAACTGGGTACATAGATTCTGTACTTCGTAACCTCCATTTTTGTCCTAGATTGTACATATTAGGTGAGATCTCAGAAAGATAAAAGCGTTTAAGGAAAATGTACGAGAAGCACGGTTGTATATATCAAAATGCCACAAGATGGCCGTCATTCCTACTATAATCGTTCACCTGTATCCAACTTCAGAGCGTTCACGGTGGAGTGATAGAAAGAACACGTAGGATTTAGTCAATATATCTATGTATGTTTTATTCAACAGCAAGTAAATTTTAATAAGTTTGTTGAACATCAGAGATGTAGTTAACAACTAAAAATTAATAAAAACTCAATTCAATTTTCTAGTTGCGTTTGTTGATTTAATTCTAAAAACACGAGTGCAAAAACGATCGAGGGATAATGTAAAGATAAATCATGAAGAATGATGACCACTTTATACTTTTCTAATTACCTTTGTTGCTTTAATTCTAAAAACAAGAGTTGAAAAATGATTGAGCGGTTAAGCAAAATATAATTATTAAAAATTATTTAGTTGTTTTAGTTTAAAAAAATGCAGTAACTTAAAAAATATCTAGCAATTATTGAAATGCTGTAGAACGTCACATTCAAATGGCTTTAAAAAGTATGAAATTGATAAAATTGAAAACTTTGAAAAACTTTCGATTGCAAAAAAACTATAATAAACAGAACTTTAGTTTTAAACAGTTTTTATATGAAAATAAATCAAAGATGAAATAACTTCTGATGTCATTTAAGTTAACTTCACATTTTAATTAGAATAATTCATTTACCGCTGTCACTGCAGTCGGGAGACGTCTCCTGAATATTGCAACCGTCTTTTACATATCAAAAAACATACTGGCGTCTGGACTCGAATTTAAAACAAAAATTATATATGATATTGATGTTTTTAACGAGGAAGAAGACGTGTTCCGACTGTAGTGACGCCGGCAAATGAATTATTGTAATTTAAATGTGAAGTTAACTAAAATGACATCGAAAGTTATTTCATTCTTTTTAGTTTTTTTTTTTCAAATGAAAACTTTTTAAAGCTCAAGTCCTGCTTATTATAGTTTTTAGCAGTCGGGAGTTTAAAAAATTTGTAATTTTTTTTATTAAATAATGAGAAACGCCTGAGTTCCAATTGCTCGCGGTTTTTAGCGACAATGCCCAGTAAAATTGTTGACTTTGCGGAGGAATTCGAGTCTCGTATACCTTATGCGGGTAATGGCGGATTAGCGTGTAGTCGGCTACTCCGCTTTGACAATAGGTAATTGAACAATCGACGAATTAAATGTGCCGAAAGGAGGTTATTTTTAAAACATTCACATTGGTTCATAACAGCAAATCTTATTTCTTCGATCTAACGTAATTAATATAACTTTTTTCGTATAAGATGCAGGGTTGCAAGTGCTTGATTAATTTTCATATTTAATTTTCGTTTGCAATTTGTAATAAAAATTAATTTGATTACCGATAAAATGATTTGAATCTTTGTTAGTTGATGTCTGCTGACTATTTCGTAAGTTTTTTTTTAGATAATTAAGTAAGAGGCAATGTTCGTAAAGTAATGTTAAATCGTTAAAATCGAAATTTCATAAAACAGCATTTTTTGTAATCCTTGACAGGTGTCGGCTGGGCTCAAATGTGTTCAACGATCTGTCTGGCTTCTTACTACTGTTGTCTCATGGCTCTCACTCTGTTCTACTTCATTTCTTCTTTCGCCGAAGTACTTCCATGGTCGCGATGCCACGAGGATTGGGGCGATCAATGCGTCGATTCAGAAAAGCAATGCAACGTCAACGAGAGCAACGGTCAAACTCTCAATCGAACGGTCTTTTATGAACTTTCGAAGAAGATGAGTTCGGCAGAGTTGTATTTCTCAAGAATTGTCCTAAAAGAGAAGAATTCAATCGACGACGGTATTGGAATACCTGATTGGAGGTTGACTATATGTCTCTTTGGTTGTTGGTTGAGTGTTTGCTTGGTTCTCTCCCATGGAATCAAGAGTACAGGAAAGGCTTCTTATTTCTTGGCGATATTTCCTTACATAATTCTCCTGTGTCTCTTCGGTCGTGCTATAACATTGGACGGTGCCCTCAACGGTATAATATTCTTTATTACTCCTGTCTGGAGCAAGTTACTGGATCCAAGAGTTTGGTATGCAGCGGTTACGCAGTGCTTCTTTTCCCTATCCGTTTGCTTCGGTGCAATCATTACTTATTCATCGCACAACGACTTCAAGCACAATATTTACAGGTAGTTCACTCCTTGTACTCCAGTTAGATAAATTTCATTTAGATTCTGGTCTGTAAATTGTTCTTTAAGGATTCCTTTATTTTTTCAATTCCCACCAAGCGTCTGTTTAATTTTTTTGTTTTTACAACAAGGCATCAAAAAAGAGAAAACATTTTTTGTAATCTTTACATAAATTGGCTACAAAATAAAAAATAAAATAATTAAAGAATATGGAAAGTCTATGGAAACATCAGTCTCATGATGCACTGAATAATCGAAAATGATTGTTTCACTTAAATAATTTGAATTTAACAAATTGCGATGCTGCAACTATATATATTCGTAAAATAGTAAATCATAAAATTATTAACGATAAGCATTAATTTTTTAAAAGTAAAAAATGTGTTAAATGTTATCGAGGAATTTTTTTTTTTTTGTTAATTTTATTGATTATTGACGTTAAAAGGATTTCGATTATTTTTCTAGAGACGTAATGATCATAACGAGCCTCGATACATTCACGAGCATGTTGGCTGGATGCACCATCTTCGGAATTCTAGGAAATCTCGCCAATGCAATGGAAACCGACGACATAGAATCGGTCGTCCGTGCCGGCACAGGTTTAGCTTTCGTTTCCTACCCAGACGCGATAGCAAAGTTCGCGATTTTACCACAGGTGAACATTTTTTGGTTTTACATAACGAAGAGAATTTTGTATTTGATAAATTACAGCTCTTCGCTATTCTGTTCTTTCTCATGATGTTCGTTCTTGGAGTTGGAAGCACTGTTGGTATGACAGGAAGTATTATCAGTGGAATCGTCGAACAGTTTCCTAATTTCAAGTACTGGCAAGTTATGTATCCTACGTGCTTCATTGGATTTCTCTTAGGACTCATCTATGTCACTCCCGTAAGTAAACAAATTACTTTTCGGATGTGCTTGATTGTGACAACATATACCGTAGGAGTGGTATCATAACGGTAAACATACAACAGTTTAGTGTAATACCGAAGGCTGTTGTTTATTGGTCGTTTTCCTCTCATCACTTTATCTATGAGGAAGCCAAAGTTGAAATAAACATTACATTGGGTAATAACCCATAGATGAGAATCCGTGTGTCGGCGATAATCACGAGGAAGCAATGTACAATTTTCAAATTTGCACGCTTTTTATTCATCATTAATACAATCGTATCATAAGTATCCTTGCAATATTATTGTGTCATATATTATAATGTCCGTATGTCATGACCGAAACCCTGACAGTGTGTTCTGCTAATGTAAATGTAATCTCCAAATTTTTATATAAAAAATTGTAGGAATTTCATTTTTTTCAAACTTAATTTCTATTAAAAATAACGGAATTTTTCCTACAATTTTTATATTCGCATCTGGGAATTTTGTTGGCATTATCAGAAAACCGTTAAAAACATTCAGTCTTCAGGGATTTTTATAGCATTTTTTTATCGATAAAAATAAATAAAAGACGTTTTTTTTAAGTGAAATCGATGGAACCCTCCCCTCTCTTGAAGGTTTCATACACGCTTAACACATTGAAATGTTTATGTACTGGCATTATAATGTTCAAAAAAAGATTTTGCAGTGTTTCAATTCAACAATAAGTTGTATTTATTTATTACAGGGCGGTCAATTCATTTTAACTCTTGTGGATTACTACGGTGCATCATTCGTTGTATTCATTCTCGCTTCTTTTGAGATAACTGGTTTGATATGGGTATACGGTTTCGAAAATTTTTTGGATGACGTAGAATTCATGCTCGACAAAAAACCGAGTGTCTACTGGCGAATCTGTTGGTTTATCGTGACACCACTCATTCTAATAGGCATTTTTTTGTATACCATCGCTACGCTCTCACCTCTGACCTACGGAGGTACGACATTACCTTGGTTTGCACATGCCGCAGGGATTCTCGTACTCGCACTAGGAGTCGGTCAAATCCCTGCTTGGGCGATCGCTGCACTACTCAAAAATCGACATTTATCCGGACGACGAATGTTAAAAAAAGCTTTTTCACCGTCGCTCGACTGGGGACCACGATCGGATAGCGACAGAAGTGAATGGCTCGTTTTCAAAGAAGAAAAATACAAGATGAGGAATCTTAGAACACAGTCCCGATGGATACAAAATATTTATATCCTTTTTGGAATGAAACCAAAATAAGATTTTTAGAATATTTAACAAAAAAAATAAACAATTTCTATCGTTCTGTAGTTCGGCAAATAAGTGGAGTAAACGTGTAACGGATCAGAACAAATGACTTCCTATAACTTTTGAATTTCAACTCTATACAGTTGTCAAAAAAATATAAAGTTCAGCAATTTATTATTTCAAACAAAAAAGTGAAATCTTAACAAAGATTTATCTGTTACTTTTAGACCGGAAAAAATATTTATGTAAGATTATCTATCGCGCAACTTTATAAGTTAAATAGATTGTAAAATTGTTAAAATTAAGATTTTTTTGTATTAAAACATTTCACATATATTTTCAAAACATGTTTAATTCTTTATTTTAAATCAATAAACGAAATAACATTTTTATTCGACAAATTCTTTTTAAAAATCACAGTAAATATATAATGTCTTTAAAAATGTTTTCAACTGTATTCTTCAGCTAAAATAATATAAATTCACAAATCAATAAAACAACATAACACCCTGTTACGAGTTGTTGACTTCATTTTTATTTAATTACAAACACTGGGAGCCGCGACCAGACAAAATAAGAAATCTCAGAATTCAGTCACGATGGATAAAAAATATTTATATCCTTTATGGAATGAAATCGAAATAGTCACGCGCGGACTCATTCAACCTTTACTTCGATTGCATAACAATGAATTTCTATCTTTCTTTACCAAAGATCGGCAGATTTAAATCCTTCTATCATTTAATTACCGCTCAATTCCTAATTCTGGGTGGAATTAGTAATTTATTTCAATTCGATTCATAAATCTAGGAGGAATTACTAATTTATTTTTATTGAAATACAAATTCCAGTGGTATTAATAATGTATTTCCATTCCAATACTAATTCCCTGTGGAATTAGAATTTATTTATGTTTATTTATTGTATTTATTTTTTATTAGAAATCCTTTCTGGATGTAGGATTTGATTTTCATTCAAATCTTAATTCCATAATTCCATATTAGTATTTGAAATTAATTACAAAATCGAGATTAAAATTGGAATTGTGATTGCATAATTCCGACTCTACCAATCTCTGTTCTGTACTTAAGCGAACAAGCGGTGTAAAGCTAAACAGATCAGAACAAATTACTGCATATAACTTGAATTTAAACTGTATACAGTTATCAAAGAAAAAAAAATTCGACAAATTTTCATTTTTCATAATCAAGATTTTCTTTTTTGTGTAAAAACATTTTACAAAGATTTTTAAGACATTTTTTATTTTTAATTTACAATTGATAAATGAAATAATATTTTATTTAACAAATTCTTTTTGATAATCACCGTGAATATTTGAATAATAACTTAACAACTATTTTTAACGTTATTCGTCAGTTAAAAATACATAAATTTTGAATTGAATAAAACAACGTAACACCTACTCAACTTTCATTTAATTAAAATACATCTAGCAATCGTTACGACTTTATAAGATTTCGACATCTGAGTTCCATTGATAGAAAAGCTCGCATGTTGGGATCTTCGACTTTATCCATTATTATTTTCTGCACATTCTCGTCGCTGTTTTTCAGTTTGTCGCTCAGTAATTCTGCATACTGTATCCACACGCAATTCGCACATCCAGACATGCAGCAGTTAGTAGGCACCTCCAACTCATCGATCTCGTTTGTGTTCGGATTCGAATGCGGAATGTTTAATTCAGCTGCGGTGACGATGGGTCTACCTTCCCGTGGAAAATTTTCCCCTCCATCTTCGTTGATACTTCGCGATATGACGGTAAAAGCTTTGCCGTAAGTGCAGCATCGATTTTCCAGGATCATTGGCCCCAGCCGCCCGAGACACGTCATTATACAATCAAAACAATTGTATTGTAGGTCACCAATGACATTTGGAACGACTGCGTGCAATATTATGCTTCTCTCGCGTGGATCGAAGAATTTGCTTTCAAAATTATGCACTGAATATCAACTTAAGAAACGCATTGCGCAGTTTTTCTAACTCCACGAATATTAATGAGAAATAGCAAAAAATATTAGAGTTTAATGTGGAATTAATCGATCCTAAAAACGATCACAGAGGACACAACTTCTGCTTCTGTGCTTCAACTTAACCTACTCACAACCTTTTTATTTTTTTATAGCCTTTGAAGCGCTTGCGCAGAACTATGTGCATGCAATCGACGCATTGGTTGACGTCATTGAACACGTGCTCTTGACGACGAACTCCGTGAGCGGGTAACTCAAGTTTTCGTAGTGGAGTTGTAGGAAGAATGGGTCGTAAAATACCTGGGAAGAAGCACAGAGGAATCAAGGATCCGGAGAAACAACGGGCGAAAAGATGGGCTAAGTAAATATTTATTTATATCGTGAAAACTTCATGATTTATGGGATGTATCGTCAGCTGTTTTATGACACATTGTTTTTTTAGGTTAAAAACAAAGATCAATGCTCCCCCAAAGAATATTGAGGAACAGACGATACCGAAGAGTCTGGAGCGTGTAATGAAACTGAAAGAGGATGTAAAGTTGGGGAAGTTATCTGCCACGAAGAAAAAAAGAAAACGTAAATCCAATAATGGTTTGATATCATTGGGTGGAGAAAATCCGAAATTGCATCCCAATGCGAAACCTGAAAAATCCGTTCCGGTGTTCAATCAGCGCTTTGGGGAGAGTAACGAGACTTTCATGCATCGCGTCAATAGAGAGACTCAATTGTTTCTAAATGAATCGGTTTTTGAACAAAAGTTCAACGTGGAGATTAAGAGAAATCCTGAAACGGGCGATGTCGAAGGGGTGCAAAAAGCTCCCAGAGATGAAATAGACGAGCTCCTGAAGCTGAAAATGAGGCACAAAAATATTGGTAAAAAGAAGAAAAAGAAACAGACATCGGAGATAGAGCCTAAGCTAACCAAAGTGCAGAAAAGAAAAAGAAAGTTGGATTTAAAGAAAGAGAAAAAGATGCAGGACAATATCGACGATTTCAAAGGATTCAGAGAGAAAGTTGAGTTTGGAGAAGTTGCTCATGCTCCACCGGATCTTAAGTTGAGACCCCTTAAACCTCGAGAAGGACACCAAGTTGGTGAGAAGAAGCTGCTACTTCACTCTCTGTTCTCTGAGAACGAAAAGACAAAAACTGTTAAATCTCAATCAGCATCTATCGACAAGACTGGCAAAAGGAAAGATCTGCCCAGTGCAGAGAGAAGATTATTGGAGAAACAACAGAGCGACATTATTGCTGCATATAGGCTTCTAAAAAAACAAAAAACTTTCAATGTTGACTAGGATATAAAATAAGTTGCAAAAAAAAACATAACTATTCAATGGAAATTGGATATAAATAGGTGTATATGCTTTGGGATACTTTTATAAATGATTTAATAACATGTGAGATAATTTAATACTTTTGTAGAAGTCAAGAGGAGCTTCTACAAAAAAAATCAATCTATAAAATCACGACGTTACAAATTTAACATTAAATTGGAATTATATTATCCTTGTACATGGGCAAGAATTACACGTAAATACATATAATACAGTAACACGTACGTTCGATAGCGCACAATCCAACATGTTTAAAATGCAACAATGTTAATAATAATGATAATTATCCTGTAGTCCAGACAAACGGTTCGAGTCTGTCCTTGATAGGCAACAAATTGTTGAGAGCCTCGAGACTCTCGAGAGTTTGATTGAGCTGCATATGGCATTTTGTCAATTGTCTACTGAGCTCGTGAACTTTGTTCATCTGTTCGGCAAATTTGGCAAATTTCTTTTGTCTCTCAACTGCCAGATTCATTATTCTGTTGACTTCAGTGTCGATATTAGCACATAGAGCCGTTTGTTCGGAAGCTATCATCTGAGCATTGTTATTCAAATGATGTTGATATCTTGCACAAAGATTGAATAAACCAACGGGGTCGAGTCGTTCGAGTATTTCCGGATCCCTTACACCCGGAGGAAGGTTCAGAGTTCCGCGCATTATAGGTAGAAACATAGGAATGCTCTGAAGCTTCATAAGATCTGGATCTTTGTCCGCAGACATATCAGAGATAGCGGGTTTGACGACTACAATGTTATGCGTTTTGCCTGATGTTGATTTTCGCAAGTTAATTGCCCCGGCGCTCGACTTGCGACGGTTCATTTCCTGAGGATTGTAACTCTTCCCTCTATAGAGCTGCGACTGCTTGTTCGTCATTTTGGGCGAATCTCCTATGGGTCTGTTGACGGTGTACGATATGTAGGGTAAGTCAGAGTCGGAACAGATGCTAGGCCCTGGACTGGTGCATCTCGGCGGAGTGTCATCAGGCATTCTTTCTCTGCTTGGCACGCTCTTGCCACGCCTGAGTTGAGCTGTTCTCGCTCGAGCACCTTCGGTACCCTGGCTACCCCCTTGCGAGCTTTGTTCCGAACCCATTTCTCTTTTGTTTATTAATTATAGACCTGTAACGACCGATTTTTAACTCGCAATCTCTCGTCGTCACGATACCACAGGTCCGTCGTAATTCACGTCATTGTCACTCGTCTCCATATCGTGAGTAACTGTTTTTACTGCGCGTACTTTGTTGATTAGTTGTTATAACTTTGGAAAATGACAAGAGCTAGATTGAACGATCTGTCAAATTCTCCGTTGCCTTTGACAGATGCCTAAACATTATGACGTCAGAAACAAACTATACCGCCATCAGCGCCACGAAACTGCATGTTCGTGGGGATCTGCCGTTACTCGTTGATACATTTTACGGCCGGTATGATATATTTTTCAAACGTACAATTTATATTCGAATAAAAGTAACAATAGCCCTGAATCCTCATTGTATTGTGTACATCACTTTTGCGCCGGTGAGTGGAAGAGAAGACGAAGATAAAAGTCGCGAGCAAGAAAGTGCATCTTTCCTCCTCGTTTTTGGTGAAAACATGGCGAAAAAATGCTGTACGCCTCTGTAGTGTGTGAATGCCGTCTTGCACTCCTATATACCAAGTTTTAAAAGGAACTGACTGAGACAAAACTGAAACGGATGTCGATATCCTAGTTAACTCGAAAACGGTACTTAAGGCGAAACTTATTCAGTCGATAACAAAAACCTGTACCCCATGGCATTTATATTCCGGAGAGATTTCGGGGAAAAAACGAGTTTTACACAATAGCCAGATGTGCTGTATAATGTGTAAAATTTTTATTTTTTCCGAAATGTCTATAGCTGCTGAATGGCATGGTCTGGAAAATTAGCAGGTATCTCTCTCGTACTCGCGTGTCGTGTGATACATGGTGCGCTTTCCCTTAACTTTTTATTTATTTATTTATTTTTATTATTGTCGTTGGATGGTGTACAGGAGAAATGACATCCTAAGCTGATTTGGATACGTGATTGGCTGCCACTTATAAGTTGATACTAATAGTTTAGATCCATTTCCGTCCGATCTGAGTCCCCGATGGAAACTCGGTAACCAGATTACTTAGAAGCATATAAGTAAGTTATAGTACTACTTACGTCTTCTTGTGGAGCTCACCTCAATGCCCCAGCTGAGAGGAAAATGCGGTGACGATTGATCGACTTTCGACTTCTCTCCGGATATAGAATTCATCGGTTAAATGATCCATGATGAAATGTTGAAGAACGTCATCTAGAACAAGAATCAATGCATATATTCATCACCGATTTGCGTCGAGAGTTTTAAGGCTAGGATCATTGAATCTCTTGTTCATAGATCGTTGAAATAATGTAGAATTACCATTCCAGACGTACCTGAGTATGCGATGCTTTTACATGTTTTGCAATATTTATTTAATACCACGGAATATTCGTGGAAATTGGATGTGTACGCGAAACGAACGACCGGTCACCAAGCCGGCCATTCGAAAACTAATCGTGAGGGCTGACGGGGAAAAATACAATTTAATGGCGGCGTTTTCGGTACGTTACACCGGGCTGCACTCGATGTTATCTGTCGCATGAAAACGAGAGAGACAGACTCCACTCTGTCAATATCTCTGTTTATTTTGCTCTCACGCGATATATAGATCGAATGTAGCCCGGTGTAGTGAACCAATAAGGTCATAAGCAGTGCGCTCACCCGCTATAATAATATCAATCCTTTTACTCCTTTAAAATGGTCGGTTTTCATTTGAGCGCACAGCTCTTTCGCGCTAATGATTGAAAGAGCGAGAGAGCGCATCTTTCTCGCTCGTACTATTAAAAAACGATGTGCGCCTTTAATTTAATAAATGCAGCCGTACAGCTCATCCAACAATGTAAATTCATATTATCGTTTATTCTCAAATGATTACAAATACTGCAAGCTAATCCTCTTTCGACCAACGTACTTTTCTATGGTCGCAAAAGGATTATAAATCGTCGTAAATATATTAGTTACACACACGTAGTTGGTGACTTATGCTATTTAGACTACCCGATAGTGGAGCAATTACGTCACGCTAAGAGATAAACTCGCAAACAAAAAGCTTTTTTAAGCAGCACGAGGCCTGATTTGCGACACAATAATATTTATCTTAACGACTGCAGTTCATTATATGCAGCTGATTTAAGGAGTTGAATAAATTACAGAATGAATATGCGATAAAAGCAGCTTTTTAGTATTTTAACTGTTTAACTGTGACGCTGTAATTGTGTTAACTCGTGTTCCATAATCGTATATAACGGTGTATTTCTAATACGAGGAATAAGAGAATCTAACATAACGCCGCAGTTATTATCACGGTGATCGACGTGCACAATCTTAATAATATAACTCAACGTTCGTCATATCCTCTTGGCCTCGTTGTTTCTGCAGTCTTACTGTGGCATAGCATAGACATTTTTTATAATAACAGATGCATACGACTGCTGAAATATACGCTTATGCGTGTAATATCAAGTTACGATATTCTATGGAATATTCCATGACCGTACACTGAAATAAATGTTAAAATGAACACCATTGTAATACCACAGTGTAGTACCAATAGGTTCATTACATCGGTGTAATTTGTCGTTGTAAGTACGTCGGTGTTATCAATTAACAGTGCAGATAACGATACCATTTCGTGCGTATTTGACAACGTTAAACAAATATTTGAACATTTGATGGATGGTTAAATGTACCATTTTCTAGTCACAGAATCGTGTCGGGTCCAGAGAAAAATAACACCATTGAGGGGAACGTGGTTTATCAGTAAATTTGGTGTTCACTTTTTTCAGAGTACAATACACTCACGGTATATTACATGGCCGGTGTACTTTTGACAATGAAATTGTATTAATTTAGATACCGTTTTTTCACCAATCACAATATTGCAGTTTACAGTGTATGGTTGAATGTATCACAAAGTAGAAAACAAGGTCAGCACGCCAAGCAAATTAATCAATTAATGTTGTATGGAAGGTCAGGCTTCACAGTTTTGGTTTTAATAACTAAATTTTAATTTTCTAATATCGTTTGGCCGTCATTTTTAATTTCAATTATAACGAAACATGTCATCCTTGCTTTGTTTTATCCGCACAAATAACACCTTGAATGTGTTACTTCGTAGTCACAAAATCATGTCGGGTTCAAAGACAAATAACACCATTGAAGGCATCATAGAATTTAGTATTCATTTTTATCAGAGTACAACGAAATAACGGTATACCACATAATTGGTCTACTTTTGACAACGATTTTAGGATAATTTTAACACCGTCTCTTCTCCAATAAAAACATTGGAGTTTACAGTGTAGATTTTTTTTAAGTGTTAGGTCAAACGTATCACGGAGTAAAATACAGAGTCAGTAGACTAATGAAGCTAATGGATTAATGTTATATGGAAGCAAAGGCTTCACAGTTTCTGTTTTAATAGCTAAAGTGGAATTTTTAAATATTGTTTGGACGCAGTCTTTAATTTTTATTAGAACAAAACATGTCGTCCTTGCTTTGTTTTAGCCGAACAAATAGTTATTAAATTCTTATCACGCGTCAACGGATACTAACGAAGGATGAAAGAAAATTTGTAATGCATGGTTGGTGCTTCAAGCTATGCGAAAACGCCAAGTGGTAAAGTATAGAGTGAGCGCAAGTTCATTCATCGCTAGAGAATGAAGAGCTGAGCAGGCTGCTCACTTCGAGTGGCAATTTTCCGATAAAAATCGCTGAGCTACGTATAGAAAGGGGCGGAAACGTCGTGTGCAATATTTATTTGACTTATATGTATACGTTATATAGTCCTTGCGTGCTCCGGTCGACGCACAGAATGTTTGTAACGCTGCTACGCTGTTTGGTATGCAAATTGCCGCGAGGGAAGATCGGAAAAAATTTGTCGAACAGGTTTACGAGATTTGGTCGTTTGGTTGAAAATATTTTCAAAAATCCTGCTTGGATGATCCTTTCTTTTTAAATAAAAAATTACTTTAAATAATCATTAATGATTATTATAAAAAATTATTTTATTAATTACTTTCTATTATATTCAAGGAATAATTTTGTTTGTAAGTAAATAATAATAATAATAATAATACACGACAGTAATAATTCGGCGGTATTACTCTCGTGTAATGCAAAGACATCTCAATGATTAGAAATTTTTTCATTTTATTTCAATCATTTTTCATCGAAAAATTATTCATTTTCTATTGTAAAATAAATTATTTTTTCACAATAATTATATTGCTAATATCTATACGATATTTTAAGGAGGAGGGGCTTCCCCGCCAATATGATAAATCCATTTGCACGTGTAACGATCGTGAAGTCGGTGCTCATTGAGCGGGCAGAAAGTACCCCAGTTTTTGATTTAACCGTCGTCTGATAAAATTTACAGACAGTATACGTAAAATATTCGCAGTATACTCGCAAATCTATATGTATGCTTATCGATATTTCCGCAAGCGATCATTTATCCATTTTATCAAACTCTTAAACGTGGGATAAATATGATTTCTCATTTTCATGGGAGGATCACGATGAATATCCTTCGACGTACATGCCCGAGACAAAAGATCACGGTTAACCGAGATTACGGAGATGCGACTGCTCTCTCTTTCTCTCTCTCTCTATCTCCCTCTCTTTCCCGCCGGAAGCATACAACTAACAAGTAAGTGAAGATAGGTACTACGTACAATATCTGGTAGCGGACCGAGGGACATATAGAGCGAGAGAGAGGGAAAGAGAGAAATAGAAACTGCTTGAAAATTTAAGGTGCGCGCGTGGTGTAGAATAAATTATCATGTTTCAGTATACCATAAGTAGTTGTAGCATGGCTCGACTGCCTATACCGCAGTGAATGTCACGAGTTACTAGGAATTCTGTAACTCTCTGCCAAATTTTGAGGATGTTTTATGCAGAATGCGTGCTCGAGTTTTGCGCTTCCCCGGATCAAGATTTTCTGTCTGCTCCGTACTATCGTTTTCCTCCGATTGTTCAATTGTGGATTTTCAACGTCCATAGAAATGTAAAAAAAAAATGGAATATTGAAAAATATTAAAAGTTTGTTGACTTATATTCTGTAGAAATAATTCATATCAAATAAATTGTAGAATAAATAAACAAAAATATCTATATCTGAATAACAAGTGTTGGACTTTGATTTAAAATGTTTTTTAATTTACCTTTGCTTAACCCTTTTCCAGTTATTTATTACTCGTTGAAAGAAATATTGGGTCGTTCGGAAAGTAATTTCGTTTTTTCCCAACAGAGGACTTAATTGTATTTTTTCACAACCAACTTGACACTTAAGCCGCATAATCATATGTATTTTGACAGCTGATACAGCAAGGCTTGCTTGTGAAAAAATGCAATTGATTCTGCACAGTAGTTTTTAGTTGATACCCTTTTAAATATGGAAAGTGAAAAACAGCATTTTCGGCATATTTTACTTTTTTACTATAGAAAAGGTAAAAATTCTGTTCAAGCAAGAAAAAAATTATCCGATGTGTATGGGGAAGATGTGTTAAGTGAGCGCCAGTGCCAAAACTGGTTTGCAAAATTTCGATCCGGCAATTTTGATCTCGAAGATGCACCACGTTCTGGAAGGCCAGTTGAAGTTGATGAAGACACAATAAAGGCATTAATTGATGCAAACCGGCGAATTCCAACTCGTGAGATCGCT
Source organism: Cylloceria caligata (assembly GCA_963942595.1). Lineage (NCBI taxonomy): Eukaryota > Metazoa > Arthropoda > Insecta > Hymenoptera > Ichneumonidae > Cylloceria > Cylloceria caligata. Next base: position 60,573,551 of record OZ012707.1, on the reverse strand, counting down.
GAGAGATTACATTTATCGAATTCGACCGTTCATGATCATTTGAAACGGCTAGGTTTAACCTCAAAGCTCGACATATGGGCTCCTCATCTTCTTACGGAAAAAAATTTCTGCCGTCGCATTGACGTTTGTGATTTGCTTCTCAAACGCCAAGAAAATGATCTATTTTTGAAGCGTATCATCACTGGGGACGAGAAATGGGTTGTCTACAACAATATTAAGCGCAAAAGATCCTGGAGTAGAAAAGATGAACCGGCTCAAAGCACTTCGAAAGCCAATATTCATCAAAAAAAGGTTATGCTATCTGTTTGGTGGGATTTCAAAGGAATCGTTTATTTTGAGCTCTTACCGAGCAACAGAACGCCAGATCAGCCACCGAAAAACGACTATAACTTCGCATTGTCTTTACATATTAAGGTATTCTACGCCAGATCAGCCACAAAAAAATGACTATAACTTCGCATTGTCTTTACATATTAAGGTATTCTACGCCAGATCAGCCACAAAAAAATGACTATAACTTCACATTTTTTTGCATATCGAGGTATCCGAGTACAATAACTTTAATAAGTTTTAAGACCGATAATGCCTTATTCGGATTGTAGTATACGGATTTAGTAATTTTTTCTTCAAACAAGAATATCCCAGCAACGGTGCATTGTATTGGAAATTGTGAAGAATTAAAGTTTTTTGATTTTTCAGTATGAACGATAATAAAAATATCTGTAAACTTATTGCAGCAGCATAAACGCATTTTTGGAAGATAAACAAGGATACAAAGTAGAACCTTGCACGTTGCTTCGTCATTATTTTCAACTTTTGACAAAGTCATCTCTATCAGGACGTATGTTGATCGCTATTGGCTTCCTCATAGAGAGCGCTTTGTCAAAGGTGAAAAACATTTTTTTTTCATAAAGTAAGAAATTTAATAACATTGCATATTTAATAAATGTTAAATCCATCGATCGATTCTCATCAAATTCAAAAACAAATATCCTTGTCTCATGGCCAATTTATATACCAAGTTTCGTTTTGATAGACAAAAATTAACGAAAGTTAGAGCGAAAATAGATTTTTTTTCGAACAATTACAAAAACTCGTAACTCAATAAAATCTGAACGCCCTGATCGATTCTTGCCAAACTCAATACTAAACGTCCTTGTTGCCTAGCCTGTTCTTGTAGAAAGTTTCAGCTTGATAACTCTAAATTGACGAAAATTAGAGATATCACACAATTTTTTCGAAAAATTCAAACAACCATAAAATGAGACATTTGTTAGCGATTTGGGTAAAAATTGGAGCAAACTGACAAGTGTTGCGACTCGACTCGTGTGTAAATTTTCAGGAACATCAATTAACCCGTACTCGAGATATAGCCATTTTTATTTTCTAAGCTCATCACACACGCACATTTAAAAAAAATATGATTTCTCGACGTTTTGTAACATTTTACTTTTACATGAAAATCTCAACAAAAAAATGTTTTCATAAATACAAAGCTTCCTCTACAAGGAAGTAAAAATTATATCTTATTTTATCCTGACCAAAAGCGACGATATATCCCGTTCGTTACATTTAAAATAAATAATATTCGACAACAAAAAAAAAACAATTATACACAAAAATCATATTTCTCTCGAAGCAATTATAAATGGCACGAAAATGGCTAAAATTTCTACCATTTTTCCATAGGTATCTTATACAATTATTATTAAAAAATAAATAAGAAAATAAAAAATGCTAAGCTTGTAAAGATTAGAGTGATAACGTCATGGACGAATGTATTTATAAAGCTGGTTCTGACGGTGTTGCTGTGTTGATAAGAGCTATCGCCGGCCGGCGTTAGAGCGTCTCGGTGCGCGGAACTTACGGTGTCGACGCTGTCCATGCCTTGAGTGGTGGAGTGGGAACCGTTGCGTCGTCTCGCACTCGTAGCAATAGCGGATAACGCGTCTGCGCGCTTGGCAGGGGGTGCGGAGAAACGATTGGTGGGGGATTGCGTCGTGGTGTTATTCTGTCGCCCCCGCAGTCAATGACAGTCAGTGTGAAGCGAGCTCTCGCGAATGACGGATTGTCTCGCGGTTACTCGACGCGTCGTTCTATCAACCACGTGGATCAGTACACGCTCCGCGTATATAAATCTACGATATTTCTTATTTTCTGTTTCAAATGTGTAAAGGAACTCTGGCAGAATTGTTCGATTTATGGCGAGTTTCAACTGCATTTAGTCACGCGTACAACTGCTCATTGGAAATTCATCATCGGCGGGGATCATCCTTCGCATGCAACTGACAAATTTTGCGAGTGAGTCGATCGCGTGATTCGCCTTGATCCCTTCGTGGGTTTTGCACCGTAGTTATAGCTTTATTGAAATTCAAATATTCCGAATGTACTGACCACCTGAATCAAACCCATTGGATACACTTTGCTGCCTCTTCGTACAATTCTTTTTCTTAAACTTCGCGAGCACGCTGCACGAACCCGTGAATTATACTTTTATGTACGAGAGAATTGGTTACTTCAATTTTACTACAGTTTGCACCGGTAGTTGCGCCATAACATTATTCACGCGTACCCCAGAATTCTTAACTGCGCAACACTTGATACACGCGTATCAATTCAATCACCTTGCTAATGAATAAATATGTGAATAGTGCGTCTCGACATTCACACGATTATCCTGACTACTACAGAATGTCATAGACAAATATTTTTGCCATTGTCTCACGAGATAGTAACGAATATCGTAATACTACAGCTTAAAACTCTGCCGTTTGGAAACTAAAAGAGGAAGAGAAAGAAAAATACCCGAGGTCCCGAGGCTAAATTGCATATAATCACAGGGAGATGGTGAGGACGGAGTAAAGAGGGAGCGAAGGGGCGCCGACGTGCCAAAATTAGTATAAATCTGCAACGTTAGAGTACTACACGATAGTTGGTAGTTGCGAGAAAGGAGAAATATAAATGCGATGCTCTCGAACCGTGAAATATAATTGCGTTACATAAAAGGATTTAGCGCTTGGGGCTTCTGATAGTTTTGTTTCGAACGCAGGAACCGTCGGTGCGGGAAAATTGCCGCAAGCGGCACTCGGAGAAGAAGCGAAAGAAGAAGAAGAATAAGAAAAAGAAAAGTTTTGCGAACAACCGCAGTCGTAGAATAATAGTACGGGGAACGAAGGCAGCGAGGCTGCAAGAGGAGAAAAGCGCGCGCGTCGTTTATAGCCTTGCGCGCACGAGCGCTTAAAAATTTTAATTGAGAAGGTGAGCGTCACGAATAATGTTCTAATCAAACTCAATCTACCTTGAGATAATTTAAATCGTTATCGCTGCTTGAGCGAATGAAATTAGTACGTAAAATGTGCCAATGTATTTTAGTGTACACACACGACGAAAAGTGTCAGTGTACGTTTCGATTTGTGAACACCTCGTTGCTTGGCTTCGTAGACGCTGACGAAACTGATCGATCTCGTTGATGCTGATACTGCTGCTGCTGCTGCTGCTACTGCTGATACATAACGATTGCTCGCTAGATCATAAATGTATATGAAATTAAATTACGCATCTGTACAAGTGACAGAGGACTATGGTCATTTAATCAGTAGCGGCATCGGCACGAAATTATTCATTGATTGGCGTGAAATTATTGTAGGAATATACAACGAATATGTTTTGAATAGAATGACTCCCATACATAAAAGTACGTCAGCGGCTGATTGTCAATACGGTTTAATGACATACATGTGATAATCCAATTTCCAAATCATACAAATTAGTTAATAGAATATCTGTATCTACTTTTTTTTCTAACTCCGAATGGTAATTTCACTCAAGCTCCGACAAAAACTAGGTTTATCAGTAAATACAAAGGATTGGTCAATAAGTAAGAATGCGTAATGAGGTTCGATACTGACGGAAATGGAATGAGCGCGAGAGAGGCAATCCGGCGAGTGGGTCCATGTGTACCGCGTGAGTGCGAGCAAGAGAGAGGGAGAGAGAAGGTGTTCAGCCTCCCTTTAAGATGATGTGCGACACGTTGTCCGTCTTTCTTAGATCGGTAGACGTGCAAAAAATCAGCACCTTGAGGTGATGCGCCACTAATCGGTTGGTAACGAAAACTGTAATCTTAATTTCTTTGTCACGATTGAACTGTCGGATAAAGTTGAGAAGGTTTTGCTCTCTGCCTAACAATTGAGCAGGGCGATGTTCCCGTTTTTTATCCGACAGATTAACCGTGGCGGAGAAATTCGGGATCCCACGATTAGTTCTGTATTCGCCCGGTTCCGGTCGGTATAAAAAAACTGTAATTCGATCTACTCAGAGACAATTGATGATCCAAAGAAAAAGAAAATTTGGTTCCACTGTAGAGTAGATAGACGAAGTGAAACCGAGTTTGCTTTTTTCCTCAAACATCAATCGTCTCTGAGTAGATTGGATCACAGTCTCCGTTACCGATTGCAGTTTCCGAATGTATGTCGCAAAACGTTAAAACGAAGTACTACACGTCGTATACCTCTCTCAAATCAATACATCTGTGAGAACGATAGCAACATTTTTCCATCGTGAGTTTTTCCCTCAAGATTGATCTTTCGGATAAAAAAGAAAAACGGTGAACCGTAGAATTGTGAGATGCAGTTCGCCGTTCTTCTCTTTTAATCCAAAAGATCAATCTTTAGCGGGGCCATTTGCATTACAGTTTTTATTACCGACCAAGACGTAGTACGGTCGTCTTAAGATCTTGAAAAATATATTAAAATATTTAACATATTAAAAAATCTATTTAAAATATTTTAAAAATCATTTAGAAAAATTTGATTTATTTATTCTTTGTAGTTAAATCTGAGTCTTTATCTACGAAACGTTACATGAATTCCGAGTTTCACCCGCGAGCCCTCTCAATTTTCATGGTTGAGAAATACAGCAAACGAGAAAAAGTGTACGTATACGTGTAGCATCTACTCTCGCGTAAGACTGTAAATCCAAGTTCCAATTCACACGAGATCTCGCAAAACGTTTCGTTGCCTTTCTCCCCGTTCGTTTAAACTTTTACCAGAAATCATAAGAATAATAGAATACCAGCAGAACGTCGGTATGTACGCGTGCCATAAAAAAAATAATAAGAACAGTTCAACGTTCTTAATCCTATCACAATTAAATATCACATTGAGATTGTTATCGAGGTAAGGTATAGATAAGGACCGAGAAACAATCTATTGTTACCATAATCGAGATGCATAAAGTAAAAATTGCCGATTCGGATGGCTCATTACTCAGCCAGTTGAACTGTGTCCAACAATCTCATCGCGGTAATTTGATTTATTCGAAGATTCATCGTTTTCCGTAACAGTTGACTTTCGCTTAAATCGAAAATTCGATCTCAATTACTCTCCCGCAATCATCTTCTTAATTTATTCGTCAACGATTAATCGGTACTTGCATTTTTATTTTCAATACTAAAACGGCAGTCTGTGGTGGTTGGAATACGGCTGCTGCGGTGACGTTAGTAGTTCAACATTGAATTGTCTTTCGACGTGTGTCATTAACGTCGAGACTAATTCGTGGTGACCATCGCAGTGCTCTCTCTCTCTCTCTCTCTCTCTCTCTCTCTCTCTCTCTCTCTCTCTCTGCCTCTTCGTCGTTTCTCTTTACAAGTGGCACCGCTACGCGTGCTATATAAACTAAGCAACGGCGTCGTCGTTGTCAACAACACTGTCGCGGCTTGTGTCGTGATCACAAATGCGCACTCTCAAAAATAGAACGGAACGCGTTTTGTTGTATGCGCGATGTTCAGTGTCGCTCACGATATACCGCTCGGTATTGGGGCATCAGATTACATAGCCGGAATTTACGCCGTAGGCATTGGAACCGAACAAAGCAATATGTCACCGACACCTATCCATCATTCGCTATCGTACAGCAAAACTCAAAGGAATAATACGGAGCTCTCGTCTGCGTCAACTCTCTATCATTTCTAATGGATATTGCCACGAAATCGATTCTATATGAAGCAAGATAAATTTTCAATCAATAAAGAATACATTCGCAACGCTGTTCCTGCGATAAAAAGAAACTTATGAGTTTGTTAGTGGTATTGATTTCCAATAATCAATTATCGAGTTTTAATAGTAATAGCGATCGTAACTAGATCCATTGTGCTATTTTCAACTTTCGATTATTTTTTTATCTTCTTATTCCATGAAGCACTTTGCTCTTATAAGAGCAAAAGGAAAATCTATTAAGAAGCATGAAGCTTTGAGTATATTTGTTGCAATCGTATAAACGGAATTTTTTTTATTCACAGAGATACAGTAATTTTATTTATGGCTTGCAAATTTGAAATTTGCACGTTTTTTTTTTTTTTAAATAGCTTCCTTATGGAGAAAGTGGTATTAAAATTATCAATAGAATTGAAAATTTAGTAAGATTGCGAATTTTATGCAGTTTAAACTCCCTGATCGATTCTCACTGAATTCAAGATCAAGTATCCTCGTCCCCTAGCCAATTTATATGCTAAGTTTCAGTTGAATAGATGAAAAATTACAAAAGTTAGAGCAAAAATAGTTTGTTTTTGTTTTTTTCAAAAATAAAAAAACTAATAATTCCATAAACTCTGAACGTTTGACATGAACTCTGACTGAACTCTGAAAGTTTTAACATGATAACTAAAAATTTATTAAAACTAGAGATCGTAACTCTTTTATTAAAAAAATTCAAACAACCATAAAATGAGACACCCGGTAGCAATTTGGGCGAAAAAAATGTGCAAAGTTTCAGGATGATCGAGTAACTCGTTCTCGAGATATATCCATTGCAATTTTGCAAGCTCATCACACACACACACACACACACACACACACACACACACACACACACACACACACACACACGCGCGCGCGCGCGCGCGCGCGCACAATCATTTTTTTCTCAATATGATTTCTCGACATTCTGGAGCTATTTAAATACTCTGACATAAAGTGTCGCGATAATTTTTTTTTCACGAAAACAGCTTCATCTATGAGAGAGCAAAGTATATGAAATTATCGAATTATTTAAAACAAATAGTTGCAATTAATGATTGTAACAATAATTTGTTTTCCATCGTGTACATTTGTTATATCTCATATAAATTTTAATAAATATTTCTTTATCCATTGGTAATATTCCTGGCAAATTGTTTACGAGAAAAAAAGTTGTAATCTTGGTGGGTACTGTTACGACGTAGTCATTTATCTCCGGTGCGAGACTAGACGATGAGCTACGAAGATCCTCATAAGTAATGTTAATTCTCCGTTGTTGTATCGTACAGAGCTTGTCTCTACCGTTGTGCTGGTAGATGGTTGACGCATTGCTCGGTCAAGGCCTATAGTTCTTGACGCTCAGTTAGTTCTTTGACTAGATTCTCGTGTCCGCGAGGTCAGTTCAAAAGGCTTACCGTCTTGTACACGCGATTGAACCCACACCGCGTATAAGTACGCGACGAATGCCCCGTACCGACTCTTGGCAAATCATATTTTCTACATTTTATCGGTTGGATAGCATCTTGTCGAGAAAAAATATTTTTAATTCGTCTGTAATATAAATCTTTGTGTTACATTGTGAATAATACGAAACTGCGTACATACGTTCGTATACGTTCATGTACTAGAATTAACGTTAAGGTGCTTATACGTACATACTGTGTCTTTCACACTGTTTCTTTTTTGTTTTGCTGTGAAATGCCATTTAGTTATATCCCTCTCGCACCCATTTCGCTTCCCATTAAAACTCTTGATCGAGATTAACTATATGGCAGACATGGTTTCGTTGCGTTTTCAGTTATTATTGTATTATTATAAGTAGTATGTACCTGATACTTGCCAATGCAGTAATTAAAAAAAGAAATCTGATCATAATAAGTTGATATCATAGGTTTACTTCGAATTATTTAAAATATTTAAACTATTTATTATCCTTTTGTTCATGCGTTGATTGGTTGCCAGAAAAGTAGCTATCAATAAAAATATATTATATGATCAATGTCATATTTGATATAGCAGCGTCAGGTTATCAATGAAAACATTATACGCTCGATATAGCGCGTTTGTGCCGTTGCTAGTATTTAAAATTATTTCTTCGATTAGACAGCAACGGTTAATATGAAATAAATTATTCTCTGAAACTATTTTGTTGGAAAGAATAATATTAAGATGACGTACATTACGGATAATTATATAAAATATTATTTTTTTATTGTAGATAAACGACATAATTTATTTTGAAAAAAAAAAACCTCAGTCTGCCAATTTTTAAATTAATTTTATGAAATTAAACATCGTCTGTTATTTCTTTACGCGTAATTGTAGCAGGATCTTTAACTTAAAAAATTAGTAACAAAAAGCCGATCAGAGAAATCACTATTTAAGCACTGCGTTTATTTTCAAACGATAAACTTGTTTGCGTTGAACGTTGTACGACATAAAATGGTTCTTCAAAAGAATATTCATTATCATAAATTAGCAGTGGAAATGCTAATACAAAAGTCCCATAGCATCTTTACACTTGTACGTACATACGTTACATAATTCGATTAGATAGTGTTGGAAATGAAGATGCTATTATACTTGTAGATAAAGTTATTAAGAATTCAACGATTCAATATAAAAAAAGTATGGGTTACCGAATATTTTTTATCAAAATTTCGATGTATGATGGAAGACAATGGTATATCCTTGCAGAAATCAGTAACAAAACTTATTTCTATTAACAAACTATCCGAACATTCAATTTAGTTGATACATACAAGTTTATTAGTAAACAGATTTACAAAATACCACGAACATTGATAAGTTTTTTTTATGTAAGAAATTTTTACTTAACATCAACTTTTGACTAGAACGTAGTAAGACGACTGCCTTAATGCACTGGAATAAACGATCTGATAAACATATATTTGCTTCAAGTCGGAAAGACAAAAAATTTACACACCTGTATAAATTAACTTGATTTCATTTATAATTAGCGTCGAGACGCTACCGAATCTCTTGATCAATACTTGATGAATTTAATTAACGTCAAAGTCTCAAATATTGTCGAAAGAATGATTAGTATCTGTTTTCATTTTTTTTTTGTTTACCGTCGGGTTCTTGTTTTTGTGTACTTTCTTCAGATTTTTATTATCCCTCCCTGTATTCTCTTTACCAGTTTTATATAGGAATAATCTGACCTACGCTTGTAGGTTCTTTGATAATGATACATCATCATCCTACTCGTACATCGTAACTGTAAGAAATATTGCTTAACGAATGTTTTTGATAAAAATTTGGACTTACAACTCAAGAGCATAACAATTCCTAACAGAAATAGCTGAACCAGCTTACTCAGAGTGACTAATATCATCTACAAAGACTTATTTGATTTTTATAAATAAAATTATCTCGATACTCTATACATATTGTTGATAGATATAAGTTTGTTACCCGGATTGAAACAATTCCAATAGAATACGACAAAGACGACAGCCTATCGTGTATTTGCTTCGTATTCTTTCGGTTTCAATACTTTTTACTCCCGACTGTCTGTCGAGCAAAAAAAAGGAAGTATGCGTTTGACTGTCATGGCGCGAATATTCCAGTTTCCATGTGTCCGATGTTCTCCGAATCGGCTAAAGATGTCTTCACGAAACTGAGTACACAGATTCTGTGCATCGTAACCTCCATTTTTGTCCTAGATTGCATACATTAGATGAAATTTCAGAAGAATAAAAGCGTTAAAAGAAAATGTATGAGAAGATCGGTTGAATATATCGAAATGCCACAAGATGGCCGTGATTCCTACTATAATCGATCATCTGTACCTACCTTCAGGGCACTCATGGTGGAGTGAGAGCAAGAGCACAAGGGATGCAGTCAATATTTCTATAATATATGTATTTTATTCAACATCATGTTAATTTTAATAAGTTTGTTGTACATCAGAGATATTGTCAACAATTAGAAATTAATAAAAACGCAACGCAAATTTCTAATTACCTTTGTGCTTCAATTCTAAACACAAGAGTGCGAAAATGATTGATCGATTAAATAATGTAGATTTATTAAAAATTCTTTAACTGTTTAAGTGTAAAAAAATATACCAACTATACAAATATATAGCAATTATAAAAATCTTGTAGAATGTCACATTGAACTAGCTTTAAACAGTATGAAATAAACAAAGTTAAACATTTTTAAAACTCTCGATTGCAAAAAAACTATAATAAACAGAATTTTTTATTTAAAAAGTTTTCATATGAAAATAAATCTAAATAGAATGAAATAACTTCCGATGTCATTTTCGTTTACTTCATATTTTAATTAGAATAATTCATTTACCGCTGTCACTACAGTCTGGACACGTCTCCTGAACATTGTAACCGTCTTTTATATATCAAGAAACACGTCTGGACTCTAATTTGAAACAAAAATTATATACGGAATGCATGTTTTCAAACGCAGAAGAAGACGTCTCCTGATTGTGGTGACAGTGGTAAATAAATTATAAAATGACAACTGAAGGTATTTCATCCCTTTTTAGATTTATTTTCATACGAACATTTTTTTAAGTTAAAGTTTTGTTTATTATAGTTTTTTTCAGTCGGGGATTTTTTAAATAAATTTTTTTTTTAATCTATAGGACTTTTTAACCAGGGATAATGAACAGATTTATAAAAAACCATCAACTTTAACGAGGTTTCGTTTAAAACGGCATCTGTTCGGAGTAAAACAACTACCTCAATGCACTGAAATTAACGATCTGAAAAACAAATGATTGTTTACGTTAGAATAACAAAAGCTCGACACAGATGTATAAATTAATTTGTGATTTCTTTTACAATTGTCGTCGAGACGTTGCTGAGTCTTTCGATCAACACTTGATGAATTTACTTAACGTCAAAGTGCCAAATATTTTCGGATGAATGATTAATATCTGCTTACTTTTTTTTTTGTTTATCCAGGTTTTTATTTTTTAATGCTTTTTCAGAATTTTACTTCCCCTCGTTCCTTCATTTCCCTTTGCTATCCTGTACAGAAATAATTTAAACAGCAAATGTAGGTCAGATTATGAGGATTCCAGCGTAATTGTGAGTTACCGAATACTGTTTATGAAAATTTGAACGTGCGACGCAAGATAATGGTATATTCTTGCAAAAATAGCTGATTCAGATGAATCAGAGTAGCTTAAATTATCAACAAACATTCATTTAATTTCTATAAATAAACTAATCTGGACACACTCTTTAGTTGATATATACGAATGTTTTCGTAAGATTTCGTTTTCAATCAAATTTGTACGTAGTAAGACGACTAAATGCACTGAAATTAACGATTTACAATTGATTGATTGCTTTAAGCCAGAAAAACAAAAGCTCGACACAGATATACAGTGAGTAACTTTAATATTCGGACACTGTGAGATTTTTATTCTATTACGTCATAACTTTATTTCTAACAAAAGAAACAAACAGGTAATTAAGTATTATAATAACACATATTCTTAGTAAGCACTAGCGTAAATTTTATTTACATAACTTACAACAGTTGCTGAATAATATGGTTTAAATAAAAAAATGTCCGATTTTCGCGTTACTTTAATATTCGGACACTTGGCAATACAGCACCTTTTTTCAATATTCAAGCCGAGTTACAATGTATTGTGAATACAATGTTTGCTTACAAACATTGTCAACAGTTCGACGATACAAGTTTAAGCCTTGTTTCATCAGTTATTCGTCGATAATCACTCAAGGAACTTCTATAATGCCACGCAAAGTTAATACTAGTTTTGATATACGACAACTTGTCATTTATCACAACGCTAAAGGCAAATCGTATAGAGCAATTGCTGCCCTGCTCAACATCAGTAAGAGTACAGTAGCAGATATCGTCAATCGGTTTAAACGTGAGGACCGTATAGACTCTATACCCCAAAAAGGCCAACCAAAGAAGTTAGATGTGCGTGATGAGAGAAAATTAATAAGGAAAATAAAGAAGGATCCTACGCTCAGTGCTCCAAAATTGGCAACAGAGCTCTTGAACGAGGCTGGAAAAACCGTACACCCTCAAACGATCCGCAGAGCGTTAAAAAATGCCGGCTATAATGGAAGAGTGGCTAGAAAGAAACCGTATGTGAGTGAAAAGAATCGAAGGAAGAGATTGGATTATGCTAAAGAATTTATTTTGAAAGACGAAACATGGTGGTATGACGTTATCTTTACTGACGAGAGTAAATTTAACATTTTTGGGTCAGATGGACGAAGGATGGTATGGCGGAAGAAAAATGAAGAATTTAAATTTAAAAATCTTAGGCCGACCGTAAAGCACGGAGGTGGAAGTGTAATGGTCTGGGGGTGTATATCCACATTTGGACCGGGTGAACTAGTTTTTATTGAAAATATTATGGACAAATATGTGTACATGAACATATTAAAAAACAATTTACACAAAAGTGCGACGAAAATGGGGATTTTAAACACGTTTAAGTTTTACCAGGATAATGATCCGAAACATAAGGCACGCATTGTACAGGAATATTTGCTGTACAATTGCCCAAAACTTTTACAACCACCACCTCAATCACCTGATCTCAACCCCATTGAAAATGTATGGGATCAACTAGAGCGGCGAATTAGAAAAACACCATCTTCAAAAGAAATGTTAAAAAATCGATTAAAAGAAGAATGGAACAGTTTGAGTATTGAATACTTAAAAAAAATTATTAACAATATGCCACAACGTTTGCAAGAAGTAATACAGCAGAATGGCTACCCAACGAGATATTAAAACGCATATTAGAAATAAAAAATTAGCCTAAAAATGCCAAGTTTCTAAAAGTGTCCGAATATTAAAGTAACGTCAAAATTGGACATTTTTTTATTTAAACCGTATCATTTAACAACTATTGTAAGTTATGCAAATAAAATGTACGCTATTGCTTACTAAACATATGTGTTATTATAATACTTAATTACCTGTTTGTTTCTTTTGTTAGAAATAAAGTTATGACGTAATAGAATAAAAATCTCACAGTGTCCGAATATTAAAGTTACTCACTGTATAAATGAACTTGTGATTACTTTTATAAATGGCGTCGAGACGTTGCCGAGTCTTTTGATCAATACTCGATGAATATAACGTCAAAGTGTTGAATATTTTAGGAAGAATGGTTAGTATCCGTCTTCATTTTTGAAGTGAAACTTCTTTAGGCGCGGTAGGGCAAATTGGCCTCGATCAGACGAAAAGTGAAACGCTTCCCCTTCTCCGACTTCAACCTGCAGTTGAAAGAAAAGAGTGGGAGAATCATTTCTTATCTCTCCGTCGCATACGTCATAGACAGTCTACGGGCATGCGCCGCTTGTACTTTACTTTTCCTTTTTTAATTTTCATTTCCATTTCTATTAATCATCGTTTAACTGTTCTCCACAGCTTCACTTACTCGTACTTAAACCCCTGCACGAGAGCATAGGGCAACTGCGAATAAGCCTGGCTGATGCAGAAAACCACATTTTTAACTGAGGTTTGATGACTTCTCCAGCTTACTAACATTAAAATCTCAGAAAAACGACATCCCAACTATCGGTAGACGCACAGATTAGTATTCGGATAATTGTACACGGTTCATCCGTAATGTACCGCCTGCTAGCAATGCTTAACACAAGGGACTATCAAAACCGGTACCGGTTGCGCGTTCATTACTGTAGGTGACAGAATTATAGTTATTCCCTTGAAGGAAATTTACCGAGAGGTACATTGACGTTTATCGACTAACCACCGGCGTGACATCGTAGCGTATTTGAGTTTTGATGTTCGCACCGGACTAGAAATGTACTTGAGTAAACACATCAAATGTTCCGTAAAACAAAATACCGCTCATCGATCGAAGCGCAAATTAATAGGCGGCTAAGCAGTCATCCATCCAAGTACTTTACACGGGTAATGGCAATGCTTAAGACGATGTGAAACATATACTCGGTGTTTCATTCTCACTCGGCCGTAAGCGCTATTAATTTTATCTCTTTCGCAGCTATACATTTTTCATATTGACTTAAGATCATGTTCCATATGTTCTCTTAGATCGTCATACGTGAGTGAAAAATAGCAAACATTTTCCATTCATAATTTCGCCGCTACAATCGATCTTACGGATAATAGACGAGAACAATGAACTGTAGAATTGTGAGACGCGTTTCACCGTTCTCCTATTTTATCTGAAAGATCTATCGTAGCGGAGGAATTTGCATCTCAATTTTGTTCCACGTCTTAAGTGGAAGCTCAACTCACGTGACCGATGATCCGAGAACCATCCAGTGCGAGAGAGACAGACCTAAACATTTCTAACATATTCTCGGATCTAGATATTCTGAAAAATACTGGAGTCTGTGTCGCCTCGTTTTATTGATGAGCTACCTCTTGATCGGTAAGCTGCGCGCAGTAAATCCCACTCATCTGATTTCCTCACAAAAATCTAGATTTGAAAAAAATTGGGCGAACTCTCGGTTTCGAGCCTCGCCTTGGGGGGATGCTGGAGTAAATTTTTATTACCGACTTTGGTCGGTAAAAATAGGCTATTTGGCAGTATAATTAATGAATTATCGATCTGCTGCGAATGTGCTTCAAATTGTACACGATTGTAATATGAAGCAGCATCTGTTTTGTAGGATATAGACCTTTCTGGAATTCACATGCGTCAAATCGGATGGGAAGTCGATTCTTTGAAGTTCTCTAAACGTTTAAATATCGTCAGAAAGTCGATTACACAAGAGAAATTCGCGTACAGTATAAATTACGTTTACGAATAGTCTGTTGCTATCCTCGTTGACGTAATTCCTTACCGTAGGCGGCCAGACTACGCAGTATACACTTTACGTCGATTTTATTTCTTTAACTGACTTTCTGATGATACTGAAATGTTCGGAGAACTTCAAAGAATCAACGTCGAGTCCGGTTTGACGTATATGACTTCCAGAAAGATTTATATCTTACAAAACAGATGTTGTTGAAATTTCGAGCGGTCATGTTGGATTTCTGAATAGTTAGTACTATAAGATTATTTTTATTTACCACGTTTTCAACGGAAGTTCGACCAGATGTCGAAGCGTTTACGTTTATATTACAGTCCTGTACTCTCATAGTCTGGCCACTAACGATAAGAGATTACGGCAACGTGAATAGAGATAGACTACGTGAACGTAGTTTATACTTTGGGTGGATTTTTGTTGTGTAATCCATTTTCTGACGATATTGAAATATTCAGAGAACCTCAAAGAATCGATATCCAGTTTGATTTGACGTATGTAAGTTCCAGAATCATTCATATCTTACAAAACAGATGCCGTTGATGCATTTCAAGCGGCCATATTGAATTTCTGAATGGCTAGTAATATACGATTATTTTCATTTTTTGCACGCTTTCAACCGAGATTGTCCTGTACAATTTTAAGTATATCCGCAGCATATCGATAATGAATAGTGTATACTACAAAATAGCCTGTTTTAATCAACCAAAATTGGTAAAAAAATCTACTTCAGTATCCCCTTAAGACGATATGAAAGATCCTTATCGCCACACAGGTGGAAGAGAGATAAATGCATATTTTGAATAAATACCATTCACAAATGGTTAATATTTCGGGTAAAAGCGAAGCATCGTTGAACGCGGAATTGAATTCAACGTCCATCATTACTTTACTTATTCGCGAAATCTCTGTAGTCTCTAAATGGCATTCATTGCAGTTTCTGTTATCGACTGAGCTGCGTCGCCTCGTGGCGAGGCGAAACCTACATACTTACACAGATGTGCTGCTCCTCTTTCACTCCGCCGTGAGCGCCATACTAGTTGTACCTCTTTCGCACTCATAGGTGAAGTACAGAGGTTTCGCCTCACCTTAAAGATGTGCTACCCCACGGTCGGTAATAAAACTGCAATGATCTTTATGACTGATGTTTTACATAAAACAGGAGAGCAGTAAACTGCGTCACACAATTCTATAATTCAACGTTCTCATATTTTAACAACGTTCTCTCTCCCACTTGACGAAATCCGAGAGAGACAAACGACGTATAGCTTTATGTGTGTGTACTTAATGTTTTGTGATGTAACGCAGTCGGTATTTAAAACGGTTTACCTATTTTTTTAAGGGTGCCGGGGGTTTCTGGATAAAAGCGAATTAATATGCAAGAGATACCCTTTTCATCAATTCGCTATCAGCATCAGCCTAATTTGCTTTTATCCAGAAATATCCTGCACCCTTTTAACAGTTTTTGATATTAACTGGGCGTGAGATGGGATTGGGGGAGGGTGTCTCACATTGCCTTAAGACAATGTGATATATCCTCATGGTGTTTCTCTCTCACTCCACCGCTATCAGTTCTATCTCTCTCGCCACCATTCTCATTTCACATTGTCTTAACATAGGAGACAACCAAGGTCGCATACCGATAATCGCGCATTCATTACTGTCAGTGGAAAAGTGATCGATACTCCGTCGATGTAAATTTACCGAGAAGTACATTGACACTTCTTGATTCACCACCGTGATATTGTTCCACTTTTTCGATATTATCTTCATTTCTGAGTTAAATCGAATAGGTGCCCCGCAACATCTAGTTTATTGCGTCTAGCAGTCCGCCGCATCAGATAAGATAGCACAAGTCAGGCAAAATACCGTGGTGACCGAAGTGAAATTTAACCGTACCGTGAGCTCGGGTGCTGAGAACGCCAAACGTCGCATCAAGTTCGGCGAGAAACATCCGCTCTGCTGCTCTTGAAAATGTTTACTTGTGTCTACATCTGTGACACCCGCTTGAGCGTACTTTGAGAGTAGGCGATGAATAATATTAACCTGTGTAAACTTCTCTATACGCTCGATTACCTCTCTCTATATCGTCGTGACTCCATAAGTCTCATTTTCTTTACCGTTCTTCTGCGATGACAGAACACAGCCCATATACAGGAATTCGTCGATACCAAAACCATCGGTCGACTTTTCTTAAAAGAAATATATTTATTTCCGATCGAAAAATAGAGAAAGAAAAAAATCAATTTTTTTAAAGGATTCACGGTAATTGTTGGTTAACGAATAGATCGTTCTATTGCCCAGCACAGATTTGCCGCTATTGAACGAGTTATAACGCTCGTTGAAACGCCGATCGTAAATTTGTATCTTCACTCGTTGCGCCCATCGGTATTGTAATGTCGATGCGCCACGAGCTCTCCGTAGTAAAACATATGTCCCGGAGTGATATTTGAGGAATTGCGTGTACTTATTACTATGTACGGATGTTACCTTGCGTATTAGGACGACGATGATACATAAACATGATCTCTGAAATTAATATCGATCCGCTTGTTATCGCTTTAAGGTTTTTTAATTACCTCTGTAGAATAATTAATTTAATAGTTTGTTATAAATTAGCTTAAATATTATTAAAATGTATTATTCGAACGCCTGCCCAATTTAATAAAAATGTATCATTACCAAGAGGAGATAATTATAATTATGTTGGAATGATTACCATGTGTTTAATATGAAAAACATATAGTTTGGACAATTTTTTAGGTATTTTTTGGTTCTTTAGGTAATTTTTTTCGAATAATTTTTTTTTTGTTATAAATATGGTTAAGGTATCAACAATATCGATATTAGAGTCACTGCATCTTCGACTTGATATGAAATGTCCCATATATTTCGATTATACAATAATTTGCCATTTTTATGACTCGTACGTAGACTTGAGTTACTCCTGCATCGCCTTCAAGTTTTTATGACATCTCCCCCCCCCCCTAACCTTTCTAAATCCGCCTTCTATGCGACCGCAATCGACTTAATAGTACTGCATCGCAATTACCGGACACAGTAAACTACAGAAAACGCCTGTATCGATGTTACCGGTGTTTAAGTAATTCCTTGTGTCAATGCAAGTAAACTTCAGCAAGAATATCAGGGTCGCTGGGAGAAGGTTCGAGTTACGTGATTTATGGTTTGAGAAATAGCAAATGCGAGAGAAATAGAGCCTTAAATTTCTAACACATTCATCTCGAATTTTCTGATAAATGGTGAATTTGCGTGGAACTCACTCGATGCACACTTGTGACGTCTCGACAAAAATCTGATAGAAAAATGTGTTAAATATTTTATGGTGAACTGCCGGTATCGAGTGTCACCTTAAGGAAGTATCTACTAGCGAGCAATATATGATGCGGCAGCCTCTACGTGGCTAATGTCTCCTCGCCATCAAAGTGATGAAAATCTCTTGATAATTTCCACAGAGCAACTCAATGATCGCGCACCTATCATTGTTAGATTATTCAGGGGTCGATATTCATAACGGATGATAGTGACGATAGAATTGAAAAATCCAAAGTATGCGCATGCGCAGCATATCTGTATAACCTCAATCCAATAAAAGAAACAGCACAGAACTATCGTTGTAATCATTAAGTTACGTAATATAGTCCTTGGCCTTAACATTTAAGTGAAATCCAAATCACCGGAATGACAGATATAAAACACGTCAAAAAATATTTCATTGATGTCAGACGGGTATCAAATTCGAATTTTGAGCTGTAATCTTCGAAATAATATAAAACGCAATTCACTACGTATTTATGGATAAAGCAAGTGCTCGCGGCAATGCAAATACAAATAAGATAAGTCGAACGCATAAACACAATGAGGCCAAATTCCTCGCACTCAGCAACTTTTCTTACATATTCCATTCAAGCGACACAGCTTACGTGCAATATTTTATTCGCATAGAATGGTCGAATATGTGGTAGCGCAACTGTTGACCTGATTTCCGGCCTCGCGTATACGTCAATCGCGTCAGCCTCTGGTGCTTATCTCTTGAATTAATTCGATAAATAATGTAATAACGTATAACAATATAATTCTAATTGTAAAAAAAAAAAAATGTTCCTTCATCTCTTGTTCACAGATTTTTCGTACAAACTCTCACGGTATACAATGGAAAACGGCTACTAACTAACAGAGTGTGGAATTAACAGCGTGTTGAGAAGCGTATTAACGTGTTTTTAACGCAATGTAACTAGTCGAGGGAAGGAAGGGAGAGCGATGGAGGAAGGGGGCTACCGGAGATCGTCGATCCGATCGCCAGCCATTAAAAGTGAGTAAATCTAATATAGTGCAATAGTACTAAAGCTAATAATCATTAGAAACCACAGACTTTAGACACCGTTGGAAAGAAATTTGATCAAAACCTTACACCGCTTTGCTTTTGCATTATTATCGTCACCGAACGTAAACAACGTCAGGAGCATGTTTAATAACGTCGGTTGGTATACAGATGAAAGAAATAAAATAAAAACTTTTCCATTATAATCGTCGTCGAGCGTAAATAACGTTACGACAATGTTTAATTCCGTCAGCTCTAATAGAGACGAAAAAAAATTAATTACAAATAAGTAATTTTTTTGACGATTCTCGACAACACGGCGGCGTTGATAAAAACCAACTTTAGTTGAATTCATCCCGGTGCTCTGAGAGCGAGCGAAGATCTAAAAACTAAGGGAAACCGTCTTCGCTGATCACGACGCCCGCTAATTTTATCCGCGTAACCACAAAATCGCTGAGAGTTCTGATACGGGTCGACGGATAGGACTATTCGTTCGACCGAAGAAGTAACAAAGTGTAGATAGCGCTACTATAACCAGATCCTACCGCTGTCAACAACAATATACTTCTTCTCTTTTTTTTTACCAGAGCTCGCTTCCTCTCTTCTCTATCTCGTAAATAGTCCGCGACAGTATTTTACGACTCCGGAAGACAACGATACTCAAGAGTATCATGAGATTTATGCGAACGGGTATCTTCGAATGAGCTGGACTATCGACTCGAAACACTTTTTGTACGACCGACAAAATGGAACCGAAAAATTCCTCGAACTGTACCATTCGCGTAAAGTGCCTCATGGATTCTTATGCCGTCGTGATAACACTTCTCGTAAATAATCAGAGCAAGGAAGGAAACGATACTTTGGTATTTCTGGCGCTGCTGAGAGTTTAAATCTATGAGATCTTGAATTTCCTCGAACAATCGCCACGTAATTCGAGATGACGGTAATCTGTTCGAGTTTCAGATAAATTAGACGAAGAAAAGTAGCCATTTTCAAATTTTTAACACTGAAACATTGTCTTTCCGTAAATTTTATTTGTGATAATAAAAGACTTCATTTTATTGCACTGAAGAATATTATTTATTGCGGATGGTAGTGAAGGAAACGAATTTATCCAACAGACTCAACGTGAAAGTTCAATTCTCTAATCAAAGATAATTATACTTTCTGTCAAATTAACAAAATTATCTTGTGTATATAAAAAATTACATATTTCGGCATAACTTATTAATTTCTTCAATAATTAATTAATTGAAACAAATCACTTAATATAAAATCTTATTATTATTTTTCAAACTGTTCGTCCACTGTGAAGTAGAAACAAAAAATATTCCATAAAAGTTGATTATTTTTTGAGTCGGTGCAAAAGTATTTGATAAAATAGCGAAGTACTCGATACAAATTGATTAGGAAAAAAAATTACATAAACGTATTTTGGTGAACTTGTGGAAAACTCTCGATTTTTTTTTAAGATCATTGCAACTGAATAATTACAATAATATAGAGAATGTGAAATCGAGTTGTCGACGCGTGATAATCACATTGGTACAACCGGACGGGTTCCCGTAGATCATCAACTCGAATCTCGTGCGTTATTGACTCATCAGGAAATTCTCTTCCGTTTACATAATCTCTTCGTTGCAATGATGTTGTCGGATGTATTAATCGCCGGACAGCATATAAGTGTAGATACAGAATCACGCGCGCGCGTTACCAAGCTCTACGGAGCTAGATATCTCAGTTACTCGATTGCAGCGACGGTTTCTAATATACATAGCGCGGTATAAGCTCACCGCAGCTTTATACGAATCACGTACATTTACGTATCTCTACGATACAAGGTCTTTTATTAATAATCTTTGCGCGATTCTCAACTCGTCTGCCAGTCCCGCAATCTCACTCGGAATACGGATCATTGCTTATTCGCCAACGTATTTATTTTCTGAGGGACGACGAATCGTAAATTTAATTTGACGATTCGGAAATTTTGTATTTTCTTTTCGTCATACTCTTCGATACATTAGTAAGTGTGTAATAAATTTGCGCAACCCTCTTTTAAGCTCATTTGCGTAGACAGTTAGAAATAATTATGAAACAAAATGTAATTCGTTAACCGAATCAATCTATTTATATCTTTTTCAATGAATTTAAATAAAAATGAATGATAATTTAACAATAAATAATAATTTTATGTTACAAATGGCGTAAGATATCGTTAAATGTAAAATTCATTGACTATAAACAGTTAGATTTTAATTATTTGTTGTAAAATTAACGGTTTCGTTTATTAAAAAAAATGTTATTCATAGTTACGTAATTTGTTATCATTTAAAAAAAATTATTATCTCTAACAGTCAAGAACTATTGAATTGGTTAGCAGAAATCACGATATTTTGAATAATATTTTTATGTTAAGATTATAAATAATAACATTGTTCGTGTTTTATGCTCGATTTTGCATAGCCGACTTGTCTTTCTTGGAAAGTTTCCGTCACAGCTGGATATACATAACGACGGTGAAATTTTAGTTTTTTATTTTTATTCCGTATCACTCAGTTCGTTGAGATAGACTAGACACGAGTATGTCTATAGAGTATGGTAGCCCGCATCTATTTATCGAAGTATTACACAATCCGTATTACAGATAGACACGTGCTACCGCATACAGAAACACGTAATTTTCATTCTCAAACGCACTAAGCTCGTTCGCAGATATACGCTTGTTGCACCGCTATCAAGAAACTCGCAAAAGTCTCTCGATGCAACGTGTTTTCAGATATTCGAGCTCGTATAGAAAGTAGTCGGACTTGGTGTCTCGTTGTTTCATGACGACGATTGCCACTCGATACTAAATCTTGTAAATACACTTATATATGATAGACTGGGGCAAAATGATTATTCGTGATAAAATAAATAATCCAAAATTTAAGAATGACCGGAGTTAAACGGACAACTTTCAAAATGTCATGAAATATACAATATTTTTATTTTAAGATTGACTACGACTTGTTATCAAATAAT
This sequence comes from Cylloceria caligata, assembly GCA_963942595.1. NCBI lineage: Eukaryota > Metazoa > Arthropoda > Insecta > Hymenoptera > Ichneumonidae > Cylloceria > Cylloceria caligata. Next base: position 60,551,388 of record OZ012707.1, on the reverse strand, counting down.
GATTAGGCGAACCTCTGCTTAATTGGTTGAGTCTGATAAGAGATAAAAAATGTTCGATATTTAGTAATTCGTAAGCATTTATGAATATAAATTAATACAAAGCACTAAGGCTTCCAGATAAGGAATGTGTGAATTTACCCAATTTTTATGACTTCATTTCATTTAGGTTTTTGTATTGCAACAATCGCAAGTTTATAATTTATGTAATATTTGTTGTTGTCAGCACATAACGCGTAAACTCGATTGTGACACACTGTGTAACGTAACCCAACGTTTGTTTGGCGAATGGGCCTTCGAAAAAAAAAAAAAAAATACAAGACGACGGAACACAATGAAGCTAACCGCCTTAGTGAATAGACGTAACGTCTTGTATCTTTATTCATTTTATTATAGTGAATTTTTATGTTAGTGATGGTTACATGTGAACTGCGACGAACGGATGTGGTGGGTGAAAACGTCAAACTCGATAATTGAAGAAAACTTGTACAATGTATAATAGTTTTATTGATATTATGTTTTAATAGTTCACTTAACGGCTAAAATTTATTTAAGCAATACCAAACTGTTTTAGATAAAACGAGTGAGATAATATATTTTAATTTATTTTATATGCAGGTGCTTCGCGTTCACATCGTTCACTTGTTTATAGTTAAAATATGAATCGTAAATAAGTAGACGCGTACTTTTTGTTATTTTTTCCTGTTCTCAATGAAAACTAATCGTCTTGAGGAAGCTTCACGTGTACATTCTCAGACAAAAGTGATATTCCATCAGATTAGGTGTACTTAACGATGAGAAAAAAATATTGATTTACAAATTTCCGTTTTCGAGAATATGTAAAACCTGTCATTGTGAAACTGTTCGTTCGATGATCATGAAAATTCATAAACATCGAACCTTTTTATAAAAACATATTTGAAATTCGTGACTTTTTAATAATTTCTCAAAATACGATTTAAAACATTTCGAAATTATTAACATTTTTTCTATTCATTATTAAACTAGTATCGTATCCGGCTTCGCCCAGGTTTATTCTTAGTATCGTATCATAGTAACCTTTTCTTTTTTTAAAAACCGCAAGCTATAGCTACAACGAAAAATAACTTTGCTTTTTTAAAAATAAAAATTAAACGTAAAAATTCAATAATACTCTTAGAAAATTCAAATGTCCGTAACTCCTTAAGGACTCAACTTGAAGAGGTGAAAATAGTTGCGTTGACCTAGAAATCAGGAAACCTTTCCAAAATGTCCAAGATCACCTTCCTAACACGCTCCGTCTAGGAGGAGTTTAAGGGACGGAAATCCAAACTTTAAGAATTATAGTATAGACTAGTATCGTACCCAGCTTCGCCCAGGTTTATTTTTAGTATCGTTACCTTAAATAAAACCAATTTTATTTTTAATGACTTGACTGTTTACTGCTTCACTAAAATATGAATTGCATTTGAAAATTCATGTCAAACAAAAACAGACATTTCCGTTTACCGTATCATAGTAACCTTTTCTTTTTTAAAAAAGCGCAAGCTATACCTACTACGAAGAATAACTTTGCTTTTCAAAAAATTAAAATTAAACGTAAAAATGCAATAATACTCTTAGAAAATTCAAATGTCCGTAACTCCTTAAGGACTCAACTTGAAGAGGTAAAAATAGTTGCGTTGACCTAGAAATCAGGAAACCTTTCCAAAATGTCCAAGATCACTTTCCTAACACGCTCCGTCTAGGAGGAGTTTAAGGGACGGAAATCCAAACTTTAAGAATTATAGTATAGACTAGTATCGTACCCGGCTTCGCCCAGGTTTATTTTTAGTATCGTTACCTTAAATAAAAACAATTTTACTGTTTACTGCTTCACTAAAATGTGAATTGCATTTGAAAATTCATGTCAAACAAAAACAGACATTTCCGTTCACTGTATCATAGTAACTTTTTCTTTTTTTAAAAAGCGCAAGCTATACCTACTACGAAGAATAACTTTGCTTTTCAAAAAATTAAAATTAAACGTCAAAATGCAATAATACTCTTAGAAAATTCAAATGTCCGTAACTCCTTAAGGACTCAACTTGAAGAGGTAAAAATAGTTGCGTTGACCTAGAAATCAGGAAACCTTTCCAAAATGTCCAAGATCACTTTCCTAACACGCTCCGTCTAGGAGGAGTTTAAGGGACGGAAATCCAAACTTTAAGAATTATAGTATAGACTAGTATCGTACCCGGCTTCGCCCAGGTTTATTTTTAGTATCGTTACCTTAAATAAAAACAATTTTACTGTTTACTGCTTCACTAAAATGTGAATTGCATTTGAAAATTCATGTCAAACAAAAACAGACATTTCCGTTCACTGTATCATAGTAACTTTTTCTTTTTTTAAAAAGCGCAAGCTATACCTACTACGAAGAATAACTTTGCTTTTCAAAAAATTAAAATTAAACGTCAAAATGCAATAATACTCTTAGAAAATTCAAATGTCCGTAACTCCTTAAGGACTCAACTTGAAGAGGTAAAAATAGTTGCGTTGACCTAAAAATCAGGAAACCTTTCCAAAATGTCCAAGATCACTTTCCTAACACGCTCCGTCTAGGAGGAGTTTAAGGGACGGAAATCCAAACTTTAAGAATTATAGTATAGACTAGTATCGTACCCGGCTTCGCCCAGGTTTATTTTTAGTATCGTTACCTTAAATAAAAACAATTTTACTGTTTACTGCTTCACTAAAATGTGAATTGCATTTGAAAATTCATGTCAAACAAAAACAGACATTTCCGTTCACTGTATCATAGTAACTTTTTCTTTTTTTAAAAAGCGCAAGCTATACCTACTACGAAGAATAACTTTGCTTTTCAAAAAATTAAAATTAAACGTCAAAATGCAATAATACTCTTAGAAAATTCAAATGTCCGTAACTCCTTAAGGACTCAACTTGAAGAGGTAAAAATAGTTGCGTTGACCTAGAAATCAGGAAACCTTTCCAAAATGTCCAAGATCACTTTCCTAACACGCTCCGTCTAGGAGGAGTTTAAGGGACGGAAATCCAAACTTTAAGAATTATAGTATAGACTAGTATCGTACCCGGCTTCGCCCAGGTTTATTTTTAGTATCGTTACCTTAAATAAAAACAATTTTACTGTTTACTGCTTCACTAAAATGTGAATTGCATTTGAAAATTCATGTCAAACAAAAACAGACATTTCCGTTCACTGTATCATAGTAACTTTTTCTTTTTTTAAAAAGCGCAAGCTATACCTACTACGAAGAATAACTTTGCTTTTCAAAAAATTAAAATTAAACGTCAAAATGCAATAATACTCTTAGAAAATTCAAATGTCCGTAACTCCTTAAGGACTCAACTTGAAGAGGTAAAAATAGTTGCGTTGACCTAAAAATCAGGAAACCTTTCCAAAATGTCCAAGATCACTTTCCTAACACGCTCCGTCTAGGAGGAGTTTAAGGGACGGAAATCCAAACTTTAAGAATTATAGTATAGACTAGTATCGTACCCAGCTTCGCCCAGGTTTATTTTTAGTATCGTTACCTTAAATAAAACCAATTTTATTTTTAATGACTTGACTGTTTACTGCTTCACTAAAATATGAATTGCATTTGAAAATTCATGTCAAACAAAAACAGACATTTCCGTTTACCGTATCATAGTAACCTTTTCTTTTTTAAAAAAGCGCAAGCTATACCTACTACGAAGAATAACTTTGCTTTTTTAAAAATAAAAATCAAACGTAAAAATTCAATAATACTCTTAGAAAATTCAAATGTCTGTAACTCCTTAAGGACTCAACTTGAAGAGGTGAAAATAGTTGCGTTGACCTAGAAATCAGGAGACCTTTCCAAAATGTCCAAGATCACCTTCCTAGCACGCTCCGTCTAGGAGGAGTTTAAGGGACGGAAATCCAAACTTTAAGAATTATAGTATAGATAAAGAATTCATTTTTCGAATAATTGGTTAAATAATTTTTTTTTAAATAATCAATTAAGATTTCTTTTTTACTTTATTATTATTCAAAATCAATGTTTTTAATTTCTTCAATTGGGTTGATTATTATTATTTTTTTTATCTTCTAATCGCTAAGTATTCAGATTCGGATGAATCAAACTTTTTATTGGAAATGTGTGCGTAAAGCATCCTTAATAAATTATTAAAAGACGATAATTCAATATTTTGGAAAAACATACTGTTATTTTAAGGGGTTAAAACGTTCAATTTCTCTACTTTTTTGAAGCAATCGAAGAGATAATTTTTTCCACTAGGTTTTTTTCGGGAAAGAAAAAAAGTGAACGTGACGTATTCATTTCCTTTTAATCGAAAATACATACAAAATAGTTTGTAAAGTGTCCTAGGTCCCAAAACCTCTTAAGATGTCCGTTTTGTCTCACTCTTCTCTACGGTTGGCTAAGCAGCTTCGGGAGTTGACGCGATTCAATAACGTCAGAGTGACAAAAACAAAAAGCCGTCTCCGCTGTGTACTTTTACATCACCGCTCATCATCGACAAGGTTGTTTTTTTGTCTTAAGGGAAGGCGAAACAGCCATGAGTGTCAAAGAGATATAACTGATACGGCGCTCACGGCGGAACGAGAGAGAAGCAGCACATCTGTGAAAGTATAGAGGTTTCCTCTCGCTTTAAGACAAGCTTGGGGGAAATCTCAACGTTTACACATGTCAGCAGTTTTTCTTTCGCTCCGCTGTGAAGAGACATTCGGTTCGTGTATCTCTCGTACCTATACACGTTTCGAATCCCCTTAACATCATCCGCGAAACTCTCACACTCCCGAGAAACATCCTTCGGAATTAAACTTGGATTTTCGTGATGGAATTTCCTTTCGCTGCGTCAGAACGTATACTCACAAAGACAGCCGTTGGTCTCTAAGGGTTCACCCGCGTAGATCCTATAGCTTTTCTTTTTACCCACCCACTCTGCCAGGATTATCATTCTCTGCTTCTCCTCACATTTATTTTTGCCTTTACCACCCTTTGTGATGTCTCCGACGCCTTTTATCGCGTCACTCCTACCGAGTAAAGCTTATGATTTTTCCTTGGGAAACTTCGCTCTCTCGCTTTATCACAACACGCGCCGGTTCCGGAAGGTCGGGTGAGGTCAAGAAAATCATATGCTTTTTATGATTAACACGTAATTGTTATGATCGATGAATGTACTTATATATGTTAAAATAATATTAGTATTGTAATACGAAAGCGTAAAATATTTGAAAAAAATATTAACAAACTTTAAGCCAAACTATGTATAATGCAAAATTAAATAACATTTTTGAAACAAAGTTCATTGTTTTTCTATAAAGCTGTCTTAAGTCCTTTTGTAGCACCTAATTAAATAACAGTTTATCATTAGATGATAATTAAAAACAAAGATCTTATAACGTATCAATAACTTTAACAAAACAAGCCTGCAAAGTGAAACCTTGTAAATTGTCTCATTGCAAGGTTTATTTATTTATTATTCTACATCTTTTGGAAAACAACATCTATGAGAAATTGTATTGATTCATTGTAGTTTTCGCAAAGAGAAAGATTTGCAAAAGTTGTAAAATAATCAGAAAATCATTTTCGAGATTCTACTTTGCAAACTTCTTTAAATACTACAATTCGAAGCGATTAGATATTTTTTCGAAAAATGAACTTTTCGTAGTCATACATCTATAGAAACTCGCGGAAGTCATACTGGGTTAGATTAACAGATTTGATTTTTACACCCGACTGCCCGTAAGGTAAAAGGAAGGGAGGATGCGTTTTATTGGCATGGCGCGATTATGCCAGTTTCTATGTGTCCGATGTTTTCCGAATTGGCTAATAAAATTGGGTACAAAGATTCTGTGCATCGTAACCTCCATTTTTGTCCTAGATTGTAAATATTGGGTGGCATTTCAGAAAGATAAAAGCGCTTAAAAAATGTATGGGAAGTACGAATATATATATCCAAATGCCACAAGATGGTCGTCATTCCTACTAAAGGGTGGTTAAATTTTAAGGGCCGATGTTGATTTTGAATAAAACACAAATTATTTAGGAAATTATTGTCAATTATTTTTATTATGATAATATGGTATGGTTCAATTATGTATGGAACAAAATATCGGCCAAATGGCCGCCGCGGCCTCGGCGGCACACCTCCATCCGATGGTCCAAATTTTCGATGACGCTTAGGCATAATTGAGGTTCTATGCCGTCAATGTGCCGAATTATCTCATCCTTTAGCGCTTGAATTGTTGCTGGCTTATCGACGTACACCTTTTCTTTCAAATAACCCCAAAGAAAGAAGTCCAACGGTGTCAAATCACATGATCTTGGCGGCCAATTGACATCGCCACCACGTGAGATAACACGGCCATTGAATTTGTCGCGCAAAAGAGCCATTGTTTCGTTAGCTGTGTGGCAAGTGGCACTGTCCTGTTGAAACCACATATCGCCCACATCCATATCTTCCAATTCGGGCCATAAAAAGTTCGTTATCATCTCACGATAGCGAACACCATTCACAGTAACTGCCTGACCGGCCTCATTTTGGAAAAAATACGGCCCGATGATGCCGCCAGCCAATAAACCGCACCAAACAGTCACTCTTTGTGGGTGCATTGGTTTTTCGACAATCACTCTTGGATTATGATTCGCCCAAATGCGGCAAATCTGCTTATTGACGAATCCACTGAGGTGAAAATGTGCCTCATCACTGAAGATGATTTTCTTCGAAAATTGATCATCCACTGTTGCCATTTCTTGCCACCATTCTGACCATTGACGACGTTTGGAATGGTCAAGAGGCTTTAGTTCTTGAGTCAATTGCACCTTATAAGCGTGTAAATGCAAGTCTTTATGCATAATGTTCATCAACGACGAGCGTGAGAGGTGCAATTGTTGGGCACGACGACGAGTTGAGGTGGACGGTTCTTCAGCCACACTATCGCGAACAGCAGCAATATTTTCTGCAGTACGAGCTGTACGAGCATGCACTGGTGTTTTAATATCTCCTACAGACCCGGTTTGCTCAAATTTTTGCACGATTTTTCCGATTGTACGCACATTTGGACGATTAAATTGACCGAAAAAATCACAAAGTGCACGATATGCATTTTGATTTGAACGCCCATTTTCATAATAAGCCTGAATAACTTTAACGCGCTGCTCGATTGTGTATCTTTCCATGGTTCAAATTGAGTTAGTCTGAAATTGAGAAATGTCAAATGAAATGCAGAAAAAAACTTGACGTTTAGGTGTGGTTCACATTCAACATCGGCCCTTACAATTTAACCACCCTTTATAATCGTTCATCTGTACCTAACTTGAGGCGAGGCGAAACCTCCACACCGCGCATCTAATTCCTGGAACACACCTATTTGTTCTACACTGAACGAAATGAAATGAAATTTGGTCAATAGACTGCACAAACGTGAACCTTTTGGGTGACAAACGTAGAATTTTGAAAATAGAAAAAAAATATTATGGATTAATTATCCGTAGTTACCTGTAATGAAAAAATTACTTTTTAAAATGATTTAAGGCACAAAATGAAAAAATGTCGTTTGTCACTCCCAAGCCAGCATAAAAACACACACAGTACACCGATTCTGATTGCGAAAAATTTTGAAACGAAAAAGTATCTCAACGAAGGCGAAATGTGCATAAGTGCGAACGAGATAGAACTAGTATAGTTTCGCCTCACCTGAATTCCGCGAGAGGCGCTGGTAGTATATTATATAGCTGTCTCTCTCACACAGAGTGAAATGCTATTGTTTACAGTTTTAGTTACCCACTGAGTAGGTTTCGCCTCCCCTTAAGAGCGCTCACGGTGGATTGAGAGAAAGAGATCGTGGGATTTAGTCAATATTTCTATAGAAATTTTATTCAACAGCGTGTCAATTTTAATAAGTTTGTTGTACATCGGAGATATTGTTAACAACTAGAAATTAATAAGAGTGCAAGGCAATTTTCTAATTGCGCTTGTTGATTTACTTCTAATTACACGGGTGCAAAAATGATTTAGCGATCAAATAAAGTAGAGTTATTAAAAATTAGTTGACTGTTTTAGTTTAAAAAAAATATAGTAACTATAAAAATATATAGAAATTATAACAATGCTGTAGAAAGTCACATTGAACTAGCGTTAAAGATTATAAAATAGAAAATATTAAAAATTTTAAAAAGTCCCGATTGCAAAAAACTGTAATAAACAGGACATTAGCTTTAAACAGTTTTCATATGAAAATAAAAGTAAAAAAGGCTGAAATAACTTCCAATGTCATTTTGGTTAACTTCATATTTAAATTAGAATAATTCATTTACCGCTGTCACTACAGTCGGGAGACATCTCCTGAACATTACAACTGTCTTTTACATATCCAGAAACATGCTGGCGTCTAATCTCTAATTTTTTAAAAATTATGTACGTTATGAACATTCCTGACTGTAGTGACAGCGGTAAATGAATTATTCTAATTAAAATATGAAGTTAACTAAAATTACATCGGAAGTTGTCTTATACTTTTTGGATTTATCGAAATGAAACCTCTTTAGCAAGGGTTACGTCGAAAAAATGTAACGTCGAAATGCAATGACACCAAAAAGCATAGAGAGTTAAGTAAGCGAGAGAATGAGATAGAACACAATATTCCTCATCATCGGTCTCCTTGTGCGGTGCTTCGTATCCCCACTCTATCATCTATGGGTCTAGACTCACAGGCCTGGGGCCAACATAGTATAGGTTATATATATATATAAGTACATGCATGCATTTGTCTGTATGTGTGTATTATCTTAACTACGCGCGCTATATTCTCCTCCAAGAATGAGTGTGTGTATTAGAGAGAGAGAGAGAGAGAGCGAGAAATAGAGAACGAAAGAAATACAGCTTAATATGGCGACAAGCTACTGTGCTATGTGCTCCCTCTCTCTCATTCTCTTGCTGATTACTTTATAAAAATAAAATTTTACTGCAACTTGAGAATTCACGACAAAAATAAATCAGTTTCACTGCTACCGTGTGTGAATTGCAGGCATCCGTTTTTTTTTTCATATGAAAACTTTTTAATGTTTAAGTCCTGTTTATTATAGCTTTTTGCAGTCGAGAGTTTAAACATTAAAAAAAATTTTTAATAAAATGATTGTCATGTGAAAGTTCGATTGTGACCAAAAAAATTGTGAAACATAATTTGAATATCGTAGAATATGTACCAAAGGTTGTTATATAAGAAATAAAATTACTTGTTGAAAAAAAAAAAAAAATCGTGGAGAGAAAAATTAGTAAAAACTGTTTTTACACTTAAAAAATCGCCAAATTTGAGATGAAAAGTACTCATACGAACACTGATACTTTATTAGTATGAGTAATAGTCTCCAACTGTAAAGAATACTTCAAACTCCAGATATATGTCGGATCAAGCAAGACTCTAATCGTGAGCCAGGTACTTAAAGTTAAGCTTCAAAGTTGATCGATAGTTCGTAGCCAGTTTAACTATGAAGAGTTAAAAATGTCATACCACGTTAACATCATGTGTTGGTTTGTAAAGATTTATCAACGCTTTCCTTATTTGTATCTCAATCGAAAAGGTTTATACTGGATCAATAAACGTTTGCTCGAGTTAATGCTACGACGCACGGTAATTTTTTAACAAATACATAAATTGCATTAAATTCGAATCACTCTTTTGATTCTCGCCAAACTCAAAGATAAATAAATAATTTTGGTAGTAGCTCGATATTTTTTTAATCCCTCAAGCGACAACAAACGCAAATAATTTTTACAAAAACGAAAATATTCACAACTTTTAAAGATTCAAGATAAATTTAATATCAAACAATTTTGGTGATAACTCGATTTGCGTATAACGTGTCAGCTTGAGCTTAAAGTTATTTTGGGCAGCTACACACACGCGCGTCCATCAAATTTTTTTTTGTTGTAAAAACGATTTTTCCACCTTTTGTTGAAACATTGTGAACACGTTTACATAAAAATCTTGAAACATCTTTTTTTTTTTTCACGAAACGTTGAAAAATAATTCTTCGTCGCGGTTACAAAAAAAAATCGTTGTTTAATATTTATTGTTATTTATGTTTACTCAATCCAAAGATAAAACTAGTTTGTGTTACTAAATACAGTTTTGTTAAAAATGGAACTTAATGTTTTAACAACTGTTTAGTTCTATTTAAAACTTTAAGTTTTATTTAGCAGAAGACGCAGAGAACGCTTCTACGGAATTGACACGAGTTAGCTCAAAGAGGTCGTACGAAGTCGTCTTGAAAATTGCACTTAAATATTTACATAAATTATAAAATAAGAAAACAGCAATTAAAGTTTTCGAACTTTTACCTCACTGAGAATCTCTACCGATTGGTTAAGTTTCCTCTCAATGAAAGTGTAGTAGTCAATGCCGCTTCGGTTCGTTCGCTTTAGGAGTCGACAAGCCGGTCAGGTGACCATTTGTCACGATATATGTATAGTGCTCGATCGGGTCATAAATAGACAAGAGATACAGGTTTTTTGTGGAAGAAAGCGAAACCTGCATCGACTCCCGTCATCATTGGATTTTAATGTTCTAGTTTATCGTTATTTTCCAGTGAAACAAATCATCGTATTTAATATAAATCGATGTTTCGCGAGAGAAATCCCAGCATTGAACGTAATTATCAAGCCGTACCTTACACGTGATATTACATCTTCGTGTAAGGGCGATGTGTGTAGTCAAAATTTATGTACCAAGTTGCTCTTCTTGGCACAGTAGCAGTAGAAAGCAGCAGTAGTAGTGTACTGCGGTCCGTCGTCTTAAGTATCTCCCTGCCGAGGCGAGAAAGGCTAATTTACGTGGGAGCATTAATTAACTGAAGCAATTAAAACTCTCGGCACCTGCAAAGCTTCGCGCTCGCGCTCTACGCAACCTCGAATTTCAAATAACGGTTTGTACCTCTCGCTACTTCGAAACAAGCAAACTTCCTTTATCTGTTAAACAATTTATTTAATATTAATAAATGTATTACAGTGAGAGACAAATTTTATGGAACCAATTGAGTATTATCGATCCAACGACCATTTTTTAATTTTATTAAACAAATTTTTATGAAATTAATAAAAATTTATCAATTCTCTGTATCGATACATGGGTCCGAAAATTTGAAAATACATGCACGGAGATCAATTGTATAGTTTTTTTTTGTTAATAATGACATTGTTCTCATAATAAAACAGGAGTTGCTGATGGAATTGCTTATTCTATCACGATAAAAATTGTTTTCTTAATATGCAGTGAGTTAGTTAATTACGGGAATAAACTACGCCTGTAATTAGAGTACCTGATTAAAGGTTGAAAAAAATTATATTAACTAATTTAATTGCGGAACTGAACCTTTTTGTTCAGTAACAAATTATTTTGTTGAGTAACAAATTATTTTGTTCAGTATCGAATTATTTTATTCAGTAACAAAATCTGCTTTGTTGCGCTGGCAAATTACTCCACTCGAAAAATATTATAACCCAAAGAAGCCGGTTTCTCTATATTTAAGTTACCAAATTAGTTACAGCAACAAAATTCTTGAAATTTACCAGAAATGTTAATTCTCCGTGTGAGATATCGTTCGTCTCGATGCTAACAATACTGAATTAATTTACGAAATAAATATACAATGTCTGTTTGAAATTATCGAAACGTGTCTCTGAATTTAAATACGACGGAGTTCATAATCGTTGCCATGGTACTCGTATTAATCGTTCTAATCGTTTCCGCCCTCTACGAAAGCAGTCCCACCCTTATTGCTCCATCGATGGCGTCGCGATCTCGATTACATGTACGAACAATTGCCCTTAATTCAGATGATTATACGATATCACGTAACCTCGTTGACTCATCGATAACCCGCGTACAGCACTTGCTCGTTATGATTCATAATTTGAGTCACAGGCTGTAGCAGAATAAAGAGAAAATTAGGTAAACGACAGCAGCGATGAGAATCGCGTGCACGACTCCTGGCGAATTCGCACGTTACCTATCTATACTGCAAGTAAGCAAGCTGCTGTTGTATGTATCTCACTGTTGAGAGCGGCTCTCCCCACGAATAGAAAATACGTTCTATTGATAGATCACATAAGCGTTGACCTCACGGAAATCTCGCGCACGTACCATCTTCGTCTCGTATCTCACCTCGGACGAAGGTTCTAAGCGAACGCTCAACCGCGGGCAGTCCACCGATCGCGGTGGACGATATCGTTAACTTTCCCTGGTTGGTATCCATCGCGATGGTGTCTCCCGATACTCGTCATACCGACAAAACCGTACCGGCATAGCCGCAAGAGTCCCGGTTTTTCGTTCGAATTCATGAATACGTTGTCTATTAACATAAATTGATGCGCAAGCACCCGAATAAGAATATTTTATGAGAAAATTTTTGATCGCGATTCACCGATAGCGATTTCAACAGATTTATTTTGATTTTTATTTCACAATTTCCTTGAAGAAAAGAGGGAGATTGAAGAGAATACAGAGATAGATAGATAGATATATAGATAGAGAGGAAACGAGTATCTTGGTTCTTGTAGGGACAGAGGAGTCACATGAATAACATGTACTTTCTCTCTTCGTGCTGCGGGAATCGTGAGACCCGTCGTCGTCGAGTCTCATCGATCGCGAGTGTGTCGTTCTCTTATAATACAGCGAAAGATATCCAGGTACACTTTTGTTACATGACAGATAGAGATACAATCGCGTCTATGTGCGTAGACGTGAGATTCTCTGACGTGTCTCGTTATTTCTTTCTGTGATACATCCCGTTTCGTTTTGCCTTCTGTGTATTTATTTTTCTTCACTGCGACTGCAATGTTATTTCATTTAACGGTCACAGACTCTGTTGAAAGATCGGTCCAATGCTCAAATGATAAATTGATTAATTAACAACAAAATTATTTATCTACTCAAAAGGAGTTTAATACCTAAATATCATCATATTTGATGAAAAAAAAAAATTTTATTTAAAAAACTATAATAAACAGAACTTTAAAATAATCTTAAAAAAGGATGAAATAACTTCCATTATGATTTTAATGAAGGTGATGTAGTATAACTGACTGGCCGCCACGAGTGCGAGTGAGATACCACCATAGACGATCATGAGGGAGTGAGAGAGAACGACAGAAACGTATAACACATCACGTTAACTTCATATTTAAATTACAATCATTTATTTATCGCTGTCACTACAGTCGGGAGACGTCTTCTTCCGCGTTCGAAAACGTCCGTATCGTATATAATTTTTCTTTTAAATTAGAGTCCAGACACCAGCATGTTTCATGACGGTTGCAATGTTCAGGAGACGTCTCCCAACAGTAGTGATAGCGGTAAATGCATTATTGTAATTGGAATATGACGTTAACTAAAATTACATCGAAAGTTGTTTCATTCTTTTCCGATTTATTTTTATCTGAAATTTTTTTAAAGCCAAAGTCTTGTTTATTATAGTTTTTGGCAGTCGGGAGTTTGGAAAATTTTAAATAATATTTATTTCATACTTTTTAAAGTTAGTTCAATGTGACTTTCTACAGTATTTTCATAATTCCTATACATTATTATAGTTATTATATTTTTTGGAACTGAAACAGCTAAATAATTTTTTATATTTCTATTCTATTTAATCGCTGAAACATGTTGATACTCTTGTATTTTGAATCAAAGCAACAAAGATAATTAGAATAGTGTAAAGTGGTCATCATTTTAATAAATTTTCTTTATTTTATCATTCAATCATTTTTGCACTCGTGTATTTAGAATTGAATCAATAAACGCGATTAGAAATTTCCGTTGCGTTTCTATTAATTTCTAGTTTTTAACAACATCTTTCATGTACAACAAATTTATTAAAATTGATATGCTACTGAATAAAATATATATAGAAATATTGACTGAATCCCATATGCTGTTCGTCTCACTCTACCGTGAGCGCTCTGAAGTTAGATACAAATGAACGATTATAGTAAGAATGACGGCCATCTTGTGGCATTTCGATAGATACAATTTTTGATAGATACAAGATCATAAAATTTTTTTAAAAGCTTTTTTCTTTCTGATATCTTACCTAATATATTCAATCTGGGACAAAAATGGAGGTTACGATGTACAGAAGCTGTGTACCTAGTTCTGTTAAGATTTTTTTTTAGTCGATTCGAAGAACATCGGACACATAGAAATTGGGATATTCGATCCATGCCAATGAAACGCGTACTTCCTTCTTTTTGCCCTACGGACAGTTGGGAATAAAAATACATTTCTTATCGGTTTGTAGTCTTTCGAGTGTCAAAACAAGTCTCAAATGCCATACTTAAAAATACTTTTATTGTCAATCTGCAGCCTTTTATGTGCCAAGACATAACATTTTCTAATAAAATAACGATATGTTAATAAGAATGTAAGGATAATGTACAAAGAATTGTAGAGCGTTGTATAATTTAATTTTCCCTTCTATTTAAGTTGAAATGACACACGCTTGCTTCACTTAAAAAATGCAATTTCCATTAATTTTTTAAAACTTTATCAGAATGGATTAAACATTCGTGGATCAACGCAGAATAAATGCATAAATGCATTTCATCATCGACTCATGAGTCATCTTCTCAAAATTGATAATAAATCTGTAGATACGTTTCCAAAATTGGGAAAAACCCAGAATTTCATTCCTACTTATTTTAAGGTGCATTCTTATTTTTTAATTTAATTTCGATAGGTCGTCTATGATAAAATACAAGTTTAAGTCGTGTGTCATTTAACCTTAAAATTTACATTTTCTGAAGATAAATAGACACTAGTACGCTTAATTAAGTTATCACGTATGGGAGATTGCGTGCCGGCAGCGTACGGTGCCGATTGTTCTTACTAACGACGATAGTACAGATCTTTGTCGTGAATTTTTGTTTGAGCCATCATGGAAATAATACTTCAAGGTTGCTCTGCTTTTTTTTCAGGATCTTTCAACCACGGTTCATAAACAAACGAATAATTTAAAGGTAATGACCGATCATAAACGCCCGACATACGTAAACGTCGCCCGTACGTGAAGGGTTAACATTTAATAGTATCGCGGCGCTGGATCTAATGTTATTTAATATTAATATTTTTAAATACTTGACGGTCGAGACGAAATCGCATTTCTTGATGAAAAGCTTATTTTTATTTAATTTAAATCGCGATCAAAGCATAAAAACAGCGGATCGTGTTGTCCACACGGTGGATAAACGCAACGGGTGCGGCCTAGGAATCCTGGCAACGGGCCTCGACCGTTGAGTCTTAAAATAAATTTTGTTGGCGAAACCGGAGGCCGAATCGTGCCGACTGCGGTATAACGATCGCGCATCAAACAATTGGAGACATGGAAGTGTCTCACGACGGTTTTTTTCCTCTCGTAGACTATAAATCATTAGAAACGTGAGAGACGTGAGAGACGCGTGAGGTGTTAATTTGGCAGTCTGTCTCGAGTAATCAGTGTGCTTTTCGCACGGTTTCGGCGTCACCTCTCAATTGTCAAGTATCTCGCACGTGTTAATGCAAACTACGAAACCGGTGAGGTCTGACGAAATTTCGTTTGGTTATTGTTATCGATATATTCTACGGTAAAAGATAATGAACGTTGTGAAAGAGTCATTGACTTAATCTGTTATATTGATTATTTACGGCGACGATCCAGATGTTAGTAACGTGAATAGCGGGGGAGGGGAGAGCCAAGTCGCAACCTCAATTGGATTGCTGAAATGTTAGCTCAAATTGGGTGTCTCGTATTATAGCAGTTTTTACTTTTTCGAAAAAAAGGTGTATCTCTCTAACTTTCGTAAATTCGGAGTGGCTGAGCTAAAGCTTTGTACAGGAATAGACTGGGGGCAAGGTTATTCCTAATGAGTTTGGCATCTGTGTGTGTGTGTGTGTGTGTGTGTATGTGTGTGTGTGTGTGTGTGTGTGTGTGTGTGTGTGTGTGTGTGTGTGTGTGTGTGTGTGTGTGTGTGTGTGTGTGTGTGTGTGTGTGTGTGTGTGTGTGTGTGTGTTGAGCTTGGAAAATTGAAAATATTACATCTTGAGAACGGATGGATTTAACCCTTATCGGTTTTATTGCAATTTTCGCCTAAATCGCTAATAAGAGTTTTATTTTAACGTTCGTAAATTCTGATCTGGCAAACTAAAACTTTCTACGTGAATGGGTGAGGGATCAAGGTTGTTCGGTATTGAGTTTCGTAAGAATTATTACAGGCGTTCAGATCTTATGGAATTATGAGTTTTTTAGGCACTCAAACACTTAGATGAGGGCTTAATATTATCGCCTTCCTGAATGTGTCTCGTCGATTGTCTGCCCGAAGTGATATCTCAGGAACTATTGAATAAATTTAGTTCTCCTTGACAAAGTTCCTTCGTCTTGGTATGAACTCGTAACCCATGGAGTTTAGCCTGTGCGAAATTTGGAATTCCTAGAAAAAACAATGATTTTTAACTAAAATTACCACTTTTGTCTTCGTACAAAGTCGGAACTCAGCAAAACTTCAACGGATTAAATTGTGCTGTAGACTGTTATCTTATATGATGAAAATGAAAAGGTTAACACAGTTTCAATCATTTCTGATAGCTAGAAATTTACAAATTAATAAAAATATGGACATTTTTTGTTAGCACAATTTCTTGAAGATACGCGATGGAATTTTTTCTATAATCACATATTTTCTTCCTTTCAATCTAACAAAACTATTCCTAAAGTGAATCACTAGCCAGACAGTTTTAAGTGTGGTATTTTACAAAAAAATTATTGAATAAAATGAATGCAAATAAGAAAATACAATTATGATAATAAGATATTTAAGTTAAAAATAAACTAATACTCGCAAGATGGTAAAAAATGTCCCAACGGGAAATTTTATCGTTTTACTCGAGTTAAATTTTCAAATAAAATCGATTTTCCCTCTAATTTACGTAAATGTTCACCTATCAAACTAAAACTTGACATAGAAATTGGCTAGGGGACAAGTAAATTTGGTCTTAAATTTGGTGGGAATCGATCGAGGGGTTTAAACTTTATAAAATTTGCAATTTTACTCATTTTTCAATCGCATTAAAAATGTTAACACCACTTCCTCTATGAGGAAGTCAGAATTGAGATAATCGTTACCCGAAGAGGAGAATATGTGGATGGGTGAGAATAGTGTGTAAAAGTAACAAGCAAATTTCAAATGTACACACTTTTCTTTTAGTTATGGGCTGGCTCCGGTTATAACCTTACGGTTATTTTATCCATAGGCTATGTAGTGCGGTTTTATATTCCGTTGTCCATTACGAGCGTTCTTCGCATCTGTTTCGACGAATAGGTGAATACGGGATCAATCAAATAACTAGGTTCATCGAATACGTGGTATTCGACTTTATTCCGATATAAAATAAATATAGAAATTTTATGTTTATACCTCTTTTTATCATTTTACGGTTATGATAAATTGTTCTGGACGCTGATATTTGCGATTTGGTATTTTGCAACATAGAAAGTCAAGTTAGTAAATTAACTGTACGTTAGTTCCATGTCAATCGCCATGGGAAATCTCTATTTTTAACTTGCACACAAGGAAACGCAATGTGATATCCAAAATGAATGGCACAATTGGCCGTTAGCCCTAGCACCACGCGTAGGAAAATCAGAACAATTGCCTAAAGATCCTTAAATATGGGTTAGAATGGAATTTGAAAAAAAAACCGCGACATTTGCGCGATTAAACAACCTGACATTTTCGTAAAAATCTATCTACGGGTACATTATTTCTATAGGCAATGTTCATCCATAATGGCCTCCGTACAGCCAGCACTCAGGCATGAACCGTGACCGTATACTACACGAGATAAAAGCATAAAGGCTTTATAAACCTCGCTCTTCCACTTTTATTACGAAAGAGCACTTCCACTTTTCTCCCGGCCAACAACTTCCGCTGGAAGAGACGCGCAAGAGGGCGCGTAAGGTGCTCCTATGAACCCTGCGGAAGTACCCGGTTAGGTACCCCCTCTCCACCCTGAAGACAATTTAAGCATTTCGCATTTTTCTATAAATATTTGGTCGCGTATTCCGCGACTTGATAATTCGATTGTTGAAGATGCGGGAGGGAATTCAATTAAATCGCGTACCGTTAAATATAAATATAATTTTTTATTTATATTAAGAACTAAATTACAATTTCCTTTGTAATTAAATAAAAATGTTTTCTCGACACTACATCATATGACGAAACATTGTAAAAAAAAATACGAGTTACAATAATCGACGGATTCGTAAGATCAATTGTTTTTTCTTATATTATAAAATGCATTTTGCGGTTATTTATAAATAAAACAAACAACGTGTTTAATTGATAAATGGGGTAATCAGTCAGACCACAAAGAAAATTCAACTGGAATCATTTGCTGTTTCTCATTTTCCTTATACACTGGACCCTCGTTATAACGCTGTTTCTCGGATCCATGGTAGGACCCGCGCTATATCCGAATCCGCGTTATAATGAAATTTTATTTTTTCATTTAAACAGAGGAAATAATTATTTTGTGTGAAGAATAAAATAAAATATTAGATTAGGTATGAAAGAGCATGTAACTGAATATTTTTTTTTGTATAGTAGATAGAGTATCAGCGTGTTAACAATGAAATTGTTCATAATACATATTTTGATTTTTGTTATGGGGTCCAAGGCCCATCCCGCGTTATAACCGAATCCGCGCTTTATCGAACCGCGTTATAACGAGGGTCCAGTGTACATCTACAATTGTCTCCGTGTCTTTTCATTCTTCAAGATGCTTAACTTTAATAAAGATCCGCTGCCTTCAACTCCCACAAAGATCGATAAATACCGCTTATATTTTTATTTCATACATCTTCCACAAAGTCCTGGCAAAGTGCGTTATATACCGATACGTGATATCTGCCCTGGAAATGTTATTGTAAAGCACATAGATGGTGTACATCTATGAAGATGATACAGTCGTATGGGAAAATGGTTAACGACGTTTTCTCTATATTGCACAGCGATATTGAGGACCGCGCCCTTTATCCTGTCAGGATATCATGATACGCGCAAAATGCCTACTGCTTTCGTGAATCAAGATCATCTTTCTTTGGCCCTCCATACGAAACGTCACTCAGCGATATATCATAGGCTTGTCGTGTCTCAGACTATCTTGTACTTGCATAATACGCCCCAACTAGTACCAGCTAGCTATGTAGTAGTCTTAGCAACCCCGAACAACCTCGTTTCCGGCAACGTCTTCGACCTAGTCGTTGCCGCTCAAACAACGCGATAACTGTAATGGTCTGTGCACTTTCATGGCTGTACATCAAGCGCGCCAAGCACGTCATTACCGTCACTCGATTTTGCTGGCGATACCCGTTGGCCCTGGACTCTATGCTCCTGTTGATGTTCCCCGGAACATCTCTCTCTCTCTCACCTCCCACCTTGACCGAGTCCATCCTTCGTTACTGTATGTGGTTTTCCAGAGCTGATAAGCGCGCTCGAATCGTCCCTCTGGAGAGACGCCGTGGAACTAATTGCAAGTTGGTGTAGACCTCGGGATAAGTGGAAATTAATTATGAAAGATAATAAAACGAAAGGAACCAACCGTGCAAACACATGTGTGCAAAATTCACATGCCTCGTATCTGAGAGATATGAAACAAATACGTTTCATTATCTCTCATAAATATTGATTTGAAAAAAAAGAGATGGTTAACAAAAAAAAAAAAAAAAAAAACAAGCCGTGTACATTTGAAATGTTCAAATTGCTTCCTCGTAATTCTCGCCTACCCACGGATTCTCCTCTACGGGCAATGGTTATCACAATTCTGAGTTCCTCATAGAGGAAGTGCTATTAGAGTTTTGAATAAAATTGAAAATTTGATAAAATCGCAAGTTTCATATAGTTTAAACCCCTTAATCGATTATCACTAAATTCAACCCCAAGTATCCTTCTCCTCTAGCCAATTTGTATGCACACTTTCAGTTTGATAGATGTAAATTTACAAAAGATAGAAGAAAAAAATATATTTTTTTAATTATAAATTCATGTTTCAATAAAATCTGAACGCCTTTATCGTTTCATGCGAAACTTAATATCGAACAACCTTGCCACCTGGCCTACACTTGTAGAAAGTTTTAACCCGATAGCTAAAACTTTACGAAAGTTAGAGAGTCTACATGCTTTTTTCGAGATATTCAAAGAACTATGAAATGAGGCACTCGTTCGCGATTTGGACGAAAATTGCAGCAAACTAACGGAGTTAGCAACCCCATACACACACACACAAACTCGTGCGCGCGCACATGCTTAGACATTTTTTCTAAATATGATTTCTCGACGTTTTGGGACTTTTTAAGGATTTTAAATTCAAAATCTCAAGCACATTTTTTTTTCACAAAAACAACCTCGATGAGGAAGCAAAAAAAACGTTCTACAAAAGGGTTTAGCAAACAAATTGGACGTTAAATAAGGAACGCAAAAGATTCACGATGTGTTCCACAACATACATTCACTAGAAAATTGTTATTCCAATACCATTCCTTCATGAGCTTTTTATGCCTAGATCCAACGAATTCCGGGGAATTACAATTCGTGTACTGATTCGACAAGAGTTGGATATGTTATAGATCGAATTTTTTGTTTCATTGCGTAATTACTGTTAATAGTATACGCACTTTAAACGGCGATCTTTTAGAATCCCACAGGGAACAATTAATAGACAAAATATATTTCTCATATTTTTGGCACAATGTTGTATAATTAAAATATAAATTATCTATCAGCGAAAAAATATATTTCGTAGAATATGTTCTGATTCGTGTTCGGACAAAGAAAAGATTAACATTTAAGATATATTGTTGCAGAGAAATGTTTGATGATAAATATGTATTTGAATCTTCGTAGCGGATTATCATTAGAATAACAGCCAGGTCTAATCGGTTTTATCATTGTAAATAGGACACGTTTGAACAATACTTATCGCATGAAATCCAAAGTCATTGTATCTTTATCTGTGTTTCAGGCTGCGCACCGATCGAATTCAACATCGTGGCCCAACGATTCTAATATCGGAAAATATCGATTGCTGTGATAAAGAAGAAGACTGATCGCGAGGAAGCAAGTGCTGTCCTTTCCATACATTCCAATTTATTTTGTGTATTAATTTGTCGTGACGATTTGAAATTCTGGACGAAGGGAGATGTACCGAGAATATTTTACGGCCGAGAGACAAGAGGAAAGAATATTCAGACCACCGGACATTCCGAGATAACAACTGTAATTATCGAAACGGCCTAATATCCCCAGCTTCGATAGTTGCGGATCAAGCTC
Organism: Cylloceria caligata; assembly: GCA_963942595.1. Lineage (NCBI taxonomy): Eukaryota > Metazoa > Arthropoda > Insecta > Hymenoptera > Ichneumonidae > Cylloceria > Cylloceria caligata. The sequence goes on along the minus strand of OZ012707.1, from coordinate 60,530,046 downwards.
GTTCGATTTCACCCGTCGATCAAGAACGACACGACAATGGCATCGAGTCTGATAGTCCAGTTACCAATAACGAAAAACCCGACAACGAAACGAGATCCACGCAAATCGGTAGAAGCGACTCGTTTCTCAAGAGACTTGTTAAATCATCAAAGGAAAACATCGGTGTGAGCTGCGAAAAACTTGTGCGCAACATTCGAAAGAGCCCTCGCGTCATCAGAAAAAAATTGTTCTCAAATCGTAGCAGTGGCGGTGTGGAAATAATTTCAGCAAATTCGGAGAGTTACGAGAACGAAGATAAGCCGATACCGCCGACAAGAACAAAACGTATTCGGAACGAGTCCCTCCCAGGTTCGGCTCTCGTTTCCGAAACTACGTCAAAAAGTTCGTCAAAACGTAATAGGGTGGAAGAGGAAAATTACGCGAGTTCCAGAAGCATTTCCGTCGAGGATGTGGACGAATTGATTAGATCGGAAGATAATTTTCGACTGTTGGAAGCACGAGCTTCGGTTAAGAAGGAAAGCCGAAGGTCTTGCGGCAGATACCAACCTAAGGGAAGACGAAGAAGATCGAGAAACGAGAAAAAATCGTGCCACAGCGAACGAGTTAATTATGCGACAAACGATTCATCGGACGAGTCGATAGAGTCGCCGGAATATCGTTTGATCTTCGACCTACCGAGGATCCACAGACGATCGAACCAATGCCCCCCGGAATCGTCATATATCATAGTTGATCGAGACGCTGACCTTCCAGATCAAATCAATGAGACGATTCAAGGCCACAAGTCGTTACGAGCTAAGAAATTAAAGTTCTCTCCACCTCCCGACGACACGAGGCCAGCCCCGTACTCATCGGATGTTCAAAGGTCAACGCCTAAGAGAGGCTCAACCGATAGCAACGGGTCAAGAGATAAGGTACCCGTGTGTACGGAGGAGAATCATCGGCGACTGACTCGTCTTCACCGCAGTGACTGCTCCGCAACGCAAACTTGCAGCTGTTACCAGCCTCGGCATTCTGTGGATACCGAGCGAGTGAGCAACTGCTACTACAACGACGACGACAACGACGAGCTTAGCTCAAAATGCAGAGTTGCAATTTTTACGGATACACTGGAACCCGACTACGTGGAGAACTCGCTGCTTTGGTCAGAGGTGGGAGAAGATAAGACGACACGTTGTAATTTACATACGACGGAAGTATGGAATAGCGTTATTGTAGCTGGTCGCGTTGAAACGCCAGGCGTGCGTACGTATCTCTCGTCGAGAGATAGCGACAAACGGATTGGCGACGAGGACGCTACGCAATTTTTGCTTCGAGATCCGGTTGAGGTATCCAATGTGAGACGAAAGAGAGACGAGTCGTTCAAGGAACGCGACTGGGGAAGTCACCGGCTGAATTATCCTCATACGCACTGCCGAAAACCCTCGAGAAGAGGTAGCAGCGTTGAGCTTATCGCAGCGAAATACGTCGAGAGATTTGGACAGCGGCTCGTGCCACTTTGTAGCCAGCGCAAGGCACGATCATCTGGAGCTTTGTTCAGCCCCGCCACCTACGCCCCGAACAGTGAAAGTGAATTCGCGGTCAGCGGACTTTCTGATAATTTTGTCAGGCTCGAGGGAATCTCGAGAAGCGATAAAAGTACCGAAGCGGAACCGAAGGGAGCAGCGTCATTGATCTCGCGGGGCAACCCTCACGCGGCATCGAACGTCAAGAGAACTCGGGAGAGAAACAAGCCTCGACGCTCCAATTCCTCGAGACTCGATCGAAGCGAATCAGCGTCGAGAAAAAAGGACTCAGGCTTAAAATCCAGCGCTAGGACTTTAAGAATAAATAATCATTGTAGCTTAGTAAAATCAAGAGGCAAAGAAGGCAACATGAAGATCATGGTGAGAATGATAAGGATCAGGGAGAAGATAATATTTGGCTTTAGCGCCTTCGCTATACTCTTCACCCTACTACTGGTGATGGACCTTCAGATGAATCTGGGTTACAGTGGTCATCACCTCGTGCCGAGCCACGGACAGGTCAGAGTCGGTGATGAGCCCAATCACGACACGGTTTACAATAACTTTCGTAGAAAATTTTTGCAAAGGGTCAATGGTAGTCGCGAATTATCCGGTGGTGACAATTCAGCAGCGACTCCGAGTGTCAAGGAGAACGAGAGTGTCGATTCTGGTGGTGCACGCACCAAAACCGAAAAACCGGAAGTTCACGATGACTTTTCCGATCTTATGGATTATGTTGTGCACGGCGAGGGCATTAATTCTGAGAGCGGTGTTGTTAGAATCAGCGGTGAAGACATCACGGATAATCCGTCAATCGGAAGCATGAAGCGTCTCTTACCCAGGTGAGTCTATCGAAATTCATCTTAATGAATTTCACATTTATCCAAACGATCCTCCTATACTTTTGGACAATGCGTATTTTATTTTTATGTAGGTTTATAAAGAAAAAATCTACATAAAAATAACTCGAAATGTCATGCAATTACATCGTAAGCAGGAAATAATTATAATTTAATACTAAAATTAACAAATTTTTATTCTAACAATAAAAACGTAAACAACTGTTATGACTGTTACGACTTTTTACTCTTGATTTAGTAATCATATCAATGTGCACAAAATGCCCAAATTTGCTGGTTACTCAGCACTAAAAGTTTTACGTTTTTTCACAATTAATTTTGCACACAGTAATGCATTCTAAAAAATTCCTGAATCAAATTGATTGTCGGATGGCAAAATAAATAGTTTAAAAAAAATTTCATTAAATTTAGAAATATATTAGATTAACGTTTTTTTTTTTTTAATATTCTTATAATGAATTGTACATGCTATTCGAAGTTGATATCAGGCTTAAATGTTAAAATGCCGAAGCTGTTATTCATATAACAAAAAAAAAACTTTATTTTCATTCGCAAATATCACCAACTGTGTAAGTAAAAGCTGATTCGACTTGCAGTTCGTCACCTTACATCATACTGAAAGTAGTGTACCGTATTATAAATGCTTATCGCAATAATTTCCTTGATATGATAGAGAGAGAAAGTTGGGAACTCTATGACTGGTGTTTTAACATTCACGATAGCGCAATGTTTGTTTCGTTTCCGAATATTTCTCGTAATTGTTTTAACAAGAATGAAAAGAAAAAAGGGAAGCTGTATGCGGTTGATTATCGAATGTTATTCGTAACGGTGGACCGGAACGAAAAAAAAAAAAATCATTCGAATCGTAATGAACGTAATATCATGGCGTTTGACATAGTAGGGTGGATTCGCGTGGCTGATTACAGAGTTATTACGATTACAGTAGATACAGGTGAATGTGGTCAAACGCACAGCGTTACGTTCGATTGTTAAATTTCGAGGGACCTCGATCTAATTCGGTGAAACGATGGCTCATCAAAAAAGCCGAAAGCATTGTTGACAAACCGTTTACGAGTTTCGCAATCGTACTCACGCGCTAATAACGGAATAATTTCAACGTTAACCGAAGAGTAAGTCGAGCGTGATGAAACAATGTAGATAGTGATCATAGCCTTCAACTTGTATCGCAACAAAACAATTCTATGTTCCGACCATAACCTTCCTATGGGTATATGCTTGTAGCCTTGTGATCAAACTTTTGTCGATAAAAGGTAAACAAGAAACACAAATACGTTCTAAATTCATAAATATGAATGAATACAAAAAAAATGTATAGTAAAGTTTTGTATTTTTATCGACGTTTATAGTGGACATGTATTATTTACATTTATTTTTACTCGAAATTTGGTAATTTGGAATATTGAAATAAATATTGAACGAAAATAATATTATTTGTGGACAACTAGGAAGTATTTTGGGAATTTGTGTACCTTTTATCAAAGTTGCAGTAAAAAAATTTCCAACAAAGATGCTAAGTACAACGTCGCACATTGCTTCTTGTTCGTTTTCCACTTTTGACAAAACTTCTTCTATGAGAATCGATGTCCAATCTCGACAAACATATAAACTTCCTCGTAAAGTTTTTGAGAAAGTTAAGATCGATGAATAATATCTATTGGATCACTCAGTCACTAGCACAAAGAATTATATCCATCTCTAGTCTCTTTAGCTTCGGTAGAAAAACGAATCGACGTGGAGAGTGAAGGAGATGAAATATAAACATAAACAATATCTCTTGAGAAGAAAGAATAAAGCATTCTTTGAGCGACGATATTCATAAGGATCTTTGTGACCAGTCTTCTAATTCTTAGATAGTCTTCTACAGATATTCGAATAAGAAAAACTGTCCTCCTCGGGCATGAAAATAAAAGTTAAAGTTTAAGTTGATTCACTGCGTTTCTACAATATTTACCTTCCAATTTCCAATAATATCCTTCTCATAGAGTTTTTGAGGTAGCCAAGATCGATAAACACATAATTTCTCATAGAGTTTTTGAAAAACTATGTTCATCAATTTAGGATTTAGGATTCTGGGATCGTCGTGTTTCAATTTCTTGTTTCTACATTTTTGTTAGATAAGGATGAGAAGTGAAACTTTTAACATTCCTTCTTGATTATATTTCGCACCTTCCGCAAAAGCACATTTTACAAAATTGTCACTTAGAGAAAGGTTAACTCCGTTATGAAAGTCCTAAATAAAATCACCGAAATAACAGTTAAAGTATTCAACGATAAGCCGTAACAATGCGTTATTCTCACTCTGGACTTTGTAGTGCGATGTCGGGATGGTTTCGGGCGGTGTGACTTGTAAAGGGTTAAAGGATATACTTGTCTACCACTGGACGCCGTGAATTCATGCTCGTATTATCATTCGCGTCTGTACATATGTTAGTAGTTTTGCCATAAAAGTGTTAGGACATGTGTGTTAGTTGTATGAGTGTCTCTCAACAATGTCTCAAAAGATAAGGATTACATTCAATTGACTAGATATTTATTTTACCACCGAACATCAACAATGTCTCGAAACGGAAAGATTGCATTCAATCGACTAGATATTAAGTTTACCACCGACAACCCTGAATTTAATTCATTTTTATTAATATTTTCTCAGTACATAGTTTACGCTCTCAATGTAATATTCTTTTTATAACAATTGCGACATTTCCGTCAAATCAGAGTTCATTTTTTCTTTAATATACTTATATAGCATCCGTAACATTTATAGGAAATAAGAGAAAAATTGCTATAGGACTTTAGATGCACCTACGTAAGTTATTGGTAAATAGTTGATCGACTTTAGTTTAAAATTAGATCTTTAACGGATATTCTTGTCTCATTCCGAACGCTGTGATTTCATGTTCGTATCATCATTCGTGTCTGTGCATACTCTGTAGTTGTACGAATGTTTGTAGCTTTGCTATAATAGTGTTAGGACATGAGCGTTAGTCCGTACGCGTGTCTCTACACACTCGTCATCTCGTTGCTACGAAATGCTGGCTACAAACGTAATTACAGAGATGACCCGGAGCAGTGGCGTACGGTCGGATGGAGTATGTATTTCTTCACGCATATACATTAAGGTGGACCGCGGCATACGCGTGCGATCGGATGCCAGTTTGCTTGGTAGACGAGTGCGCCGGACGGGCCGTGTAACTGCCAGGCTTACCACTATCATGGGCACGTGCGTTCAACGTACATGCGATAGACTCCGGTATAGAATAATAATGTTCTTAAGTGAATGTACGAGCATTGATACTCGACACTACAATCGTGTACGATGGTACACCTCTTAGTTTAGCCACTCAATGTGCATGTAACTCGAGTTCCTAACGACAGAACAAATCGGCTCTTATCATTATCTCGCGTGACTATAACAGAAACTTTTGCATAATGAGATTAGGACAAAATAAAAAATTGAAACAACACAATATCCGTTCTTTTGTTATTCTCATTCGCATGTGGAAGAATCTTTTGAGTTAAAAAAAAAAGAATAAAACAGGAAATAATCAGGTAAACAGTTAATAATAACATGTGTATTTATAATATTTAGATATATTATTATATTCATAGAGATATATATTATCTAATTATATTTTTCTCTTCATATCTCATCATACTGCAATTAGTGTTTACCCGAAGGTGATTTTTTATTTACAAACAAGATTTGAAAATATAAGATAACGAAGTAAAAAAAAGAAGATTTTACTATTTGTGAAATACAATTTTGTCTTCGTGATTATTAAACATTTGAGGGAACTAAAAATTCTTTGGAGATTTAAAAATAATGTCTAATCATTTTTATGTCGAAGGGTTCATTTCTTATAGTCGTACTCGAGATCACATGCAATTTTTCGTTGCAATTTCTCGCTGGATGTATTTTGGCATTCCGTTTTGATAAACGAGTCGACAAAATTCTAGGGAGGATACAGGTGAATGATGCTGGAGGCTCGCCTCAGGTTCTCTCATCGTCTCTTGGGTATACACTATTGTTTCGGTACAAACGAATCTCACAACAATAGGATGGTATCCTGTGTCAGGGGAATGTCTACGTTGAATATTGCATGTACGGTGTGCGACGAATAATGACACGGGAGCTTCGTACATATACACAGACGGATGGTCTCGCATTATGTGGTCACAACGCGTGACACTAAATTAGTGAGTTAAAAAAAAGTTGAACGTTGCACATTGCTTCCTGATTATTTTTCATTTTTAACAAAGCAATCTCTACCGTGGACGTATGTTGATCAATTTTAGCTTCTCAATAGAGAAAGCTGCGTTGAAATATTGAAGATGACGAAGAATGAAATTTTAAGTTCTCTAAAATCTCATTGCTTCAATATATTTTTATCAATATTGGAGGAAATAACGAGAATTTATTGCTCAACTGATGTAACAAATTTCAAATTAGTTGATCAAGTTATTTACGTCTTACCAATCGTGAATATAAAAACGTAATGTTCTCTTGAATTTAAACAATTTCAAGAAATGTCAAACCAAATATTCGTTGATGTTATTACCCGCGTGTTTCAATTTTTGAGCTCGTTTCGTGAAATGTTTCAAAAGTAACGATGATTAAAAGTTGAACTTTCAAACTGCTATAAAATCCGTAGTCCTGTACCGATTTTCGTTAAATCAAACATCCGGCATCACTGAAGGATCGGTAGTTTCTATAGAAAATTTGAGTTCAATTGATCAAAGTTCACGTGAGTCGGAGCGACAACGTTAATTTTTCGAAAAATAAAGAATTCTATTAAATCTTAACGTCTTTAACGATTTTGACGAAATTTAATATTAAATATTCCAGAACGTTACTCCAGTTATTAACAATTATTCAGATCGTTTGCTAAATATTTGCAACAAAGTGTGTAACCACAGAGAACATTTTTTATAAATTCAAATTATTCATAAAATTCTAAATTATTAATTAATTATTGAGAAAATGATATCGAAAGAAAAATGCACTTCTCCTTTATTTATTTGACAAATTTCAAATCGTTTTTTTTTTTTTTTCTTTATATAAATAACGCGTTCTCTGTGTAGAAATAAAATTACAACATTTTTCGATGCGTGTTTTGACGTTGTCGGTACCGCCGCAGATCTGAGAATTCTCGTCTCGATGTACAGATGCATGCATCGACTCGAGCTATTGCGACATGTACATTTTTCACTCAACCAACCCGTTCGTCGAGTTGTCCAGCATTTGAGTTGCAGCGGGGCTACTCACCTGTACGCTTACAGACATGCAGCTTGCTAATCCCAGTCTCTCTCTTTCTCTCTCTCTTTCTTTTGAAACTTGAAGTCGAACCCGCCATAAAAATACTTCTCACCCGTAGTGATTCAAAGGAGCTATATAAATATATCTTTACCAATAAATTCTATACTGCTGCAAGGCATCAGGCTGTGCTGATGTGCATAAGCAAAGGCGTAAATATTTAAGTCTCCTACTGATGCGGATCAACGTTACATAATATCGGTCCCACTGAAACTACTAAGTATAAATATAATAAAGTACAGTTGTACAGTGAAGGGCGGATATGATGATAGATATAGCGTCAACAGTAACCAGATCCGGATGGATATTCCGACGGCGTATCAATCGCCGTGTTTTAATTTCTTTAAATGTTACCGTATGTACTGTTTCCTTATAATTTAACCTTTCTGCTAGCATATTTCCATAGCCTTATTGAGGTGATCACCAAATATTAGTTTAGAATCAATTGACTGTTGAACAGCTAGAGTAAACATGTTGTAGCATAATTGAGATGAATATTTTCAATTAATAGTTTGCCGAATTAATATTGAAATGATAACGAGAGAAATTGCTATTGTTTTTTTTTTTTGTAATGAAAACTAGTATTTAACACCAGACAAAATTGTGAATACAGGTGCGAATCTTTTTTAAAAAAATTACCACGATCAAGTACACTGCGACAGAAAATCAAGTACTTTGTCGCGATAACCAACATCTTTTTTAACTTATTTAACCCAAGCACTTGGTACGAGAATTCTAACCAAATCCTTTTTTCCATCTACCTTTTCAATTTTATGTTTCTTGTGGACGTATAGATTATTTATTGATAACACCCTTGTTGCCTCTTACGTAAAAAAAAAAAAACAATGATACATCTTGAAACTTCGTTCGCCTGAATATATTAAAAAATTTGATATCCCATCAGCTTGTTTACGATACTGCAGCTCCCACGCGACGATCCGTAAACAGGACCTTAAGCATTTACTGTACGTGAACCGAGGCTTTGTCACCCTTCGCCTTCACACTCAATCATCTATAAACGCTTAAACGTTGAAACATCTAATGCTATATTAAAACAATGATGGACAATAGTGAAAGAGCAAATGACAAGTTAACCGTGACACGGTTTTCATTTGTCTGATATCGACGCAAGTGTTCGAACGAATCGTCGCGTGCTCTTCAGCCAAATAGCTATATCGTATATCTATATATATAGAACTGTATTGTTTCAATTGAAAGTGCACTGACGATTGCAATTGCAGTAGGATCGCTACTAATTGCTACCGTTAAGGTGAAGTGGAAAGAGGAGGGAGGCATTGGACTTTTAGCTTGACAAGTGTATTTTTCCAGAATGGATGTTCGATAGCACTCAAACAATCATTATATCACTTACGTCTATCCTTGATCTTTTTTTGACGATAAGAATACATAAAAGTTCAATTTTGTATTTATCTTCGTTACCGAGTTACGGTGGTAAACGGCTCAAATATAACTTTGTCAGGTAACATTTTAAGATAATATCAATAACAACGCCGTACAACAATTTATTAAATTTGGAGAATATTGACGATGCAATTTTGTCGTAATACGATTGAAAAGTTGACAATTTCGAAGAGAATATTAGCATTCCGTACATGGAGACGTTACGTTGGCAGTGCTTATCAACTTTTCGTATAAAAGCAAACAATTTTGCACTTTGGAAAATTTGCATTTGATTGATTAGTCATAATTGAACGTGCAAACAAATCTGCAAAGTAGATTATCGCATATTGCTACCTCGTTGCTTTCTACCTTTCACTGATTCAACTCTACGAGGATATTGATCGAGGTATATCGCTCGATTTTCGCTTCCTCATGGAGGAAGCTTTGCAAAAGGTGGAAAATAATGAGAAAGCAATATGGAAGGTTCTATACATTGCGCAAGCTTTGTTGAATATCGGATACCTTAGCTTTTATCAGCTGGAAAATAGCTTGTTGTTAACAAATCGATAATGTAAAAGAAAGAGCTATTTTTATACCTCAAGGTTGAGTCGTTACACAGGGTAACATTATTCGAAAAATTCATATCTAAACAACACGGACGATTTTCTTTAAATTCAACAGCAAACAGTTTTTCTAAAAAAAAAATGGTTTACTTGTATAAAAATAAATGTTAGTCTGATTTCTTCAAAATTGCGATTGCTAGACGTTTGATAGATATATATATATTTTTAATTAAAACTTTTTAAATTGGAACTAATTTTCCGAATTTACTAAAACTTTTATAAAATTAATTTTGCTTTACTCGCGTGCAAAATTGCAGCCTGATTGGTTAATTCATTCCAAAGTTATAGAAATTTCATCTTTGCGATCTTTTTTTTAATTTTCTCGAGTGAGTAACGTTGAACTATAGATATCTGATAACGAATCCGGAATCTTTGAGTCTCATACTTCGATTTTCAATTAATTTATTTATAATGAAGTACAAGTTTATCCGCGAAAAAAAAAAGTATTTGCACGATATGTTTCGACTTAAAATTCTTCGTAGTGGATACATATTGGAATATATACGAAATATATGAATATATAATATATATATATATATATATAATATATATATAATAAACCAACGAAAAGTTCTATATGTCGGATATATTTTTAGATACATTTGATTTACATGGAGAACTTCGAAAAAAGTAGGCGTAAGAATGTTATCTACAATAAAAAATACTAATATTGTGATTAGCTGCATTCTTTACTCCGATTTTCAATTACATTATTTTTAATAAAGTCACAAATACGTATATGCAAGATATATTTAGACGAAAAAATCTACATAGTGAATATATTTTAGGATATAAACGAATTATCCATATCTGCGATGTATCCAAAATATATTAAAAATCAATTTTTTATATATAAGCCAACAAAAAGTTCTACATATCGAATATACTTTTTTATATATGTGGCTCTCATGGAGATTTTTGAGCAAAGTAGGCATAAGAGAGTGGTATTTGCAATTAAAAAAGCCTAATATTGATGTTCATACGGGACAGCTGCAGTTAAATTTATTTCAAACACATGTTCGACTCCAAAGTCGTGCTTCCTTAAGTTAGATCTACATATGTTCTGCACACTTTGCTCGTCGATTCCGACATGAAACGTTAGGGGAACGTTTTGAGTTATTTTAATGAAATTTATCGGGCACGCTGGAACCGTAGTGTGCGGCGCTATGACAGGTTAATTCTTACAGCGAACAATAACAGTTTTGTTATTTATATATTGACTTTACTTGTAAAGGCATATCCCACATACATTGTTCATTCTCTTTCGCCGTAAGCAATTCCAACAATTTTCTCGGACGCGCAACCCAAGGGGTAGTAACTTTATCAGCTCGGTGAACCGTGAATGAGTAAACTGACACAAATTTCAAGGTTTACGGTTGCCTTCTTTATGAGTCTTACAGAGCGATGAACAGAGAGTCACAGGAAATGAAAATAACACCGCGTCATAACTACCGCATATATGTATGTACATCTGTACAGAGAGTCCACAGAGTGCGTAGAAAGTAGACTGCGGTAATCACTGTAAACTTTACCACAGATTCACGATCGCAACTAGTCACATCGCACAGACCTCTGACAAATGCAAATTTGTATTTCCAGCTCGTTCTCCCATGGGGGATATATGCCCGTTCCGTTTGCTGGAGTAACGACTAACCGCGCTTTAACCGATTTAGTACCATTATACCCCTTCGCGGTCCTGCCACCTCATTGCGATATTCCGTCCGATCGAATAATACTCCCGAAAGCATCATCGTTAAAGCAGATTCAGTCCCTCGTCCACTCTGCATTTGCTACTGAAAACGACAGCATCGAACCCGTTGCTGTGTATATCGCGACATTGACTTTTGAATATACCTCGAAATCGACGGCCTTGTGTACGCACAACATACAGAATCGTTCCCCAGAGTTGAGAGTACCGCATGACCGTCGCTATTCGTTTTAAAACTAGACAAACGTGTGCTCTCGCAGTGACGACATACAGCTATGCCATCCAGTCAGTATTCATAAATGTTAGTTCTGCGAAGAGGGGAACCATAATTAAAAAGAGTTACGCAAGAGCAATTACTGTAACTCGACATAGAGGAATTTTTTTTTTTTTTTTTTTTTTTTTTTTTAATTATACATATTTTTGCATGAAATACTTTTTGTACACAGTTTCCGACTCAGTGAATTTTCAAGATAACTGTTCCCTGCTCGTTGGTGCGGAATTCAAGTTGCAGCGGGTCACTCTTTCTTCAAACATTTCAGATTGGGTACGGCCGGGTCTTTTTGTATCTCGAAGAGTGAGCGGCGAAACTCTTGTTGACTCTACACATCCTACCATTCAAGTTCTTCAAAGACTTTCAGTAGCTTCGAAGTAGAGAGATGCAGGGTTCATCATCTGGCGCTTACGCAAGGGCGAGAAGGGTAGCTGAATTTTTTTTTCTTTTGTATTTATTTATGGAACGTTTTGGGCCAAGTCCAACTGTCCTTGACCCTATTTATATATTTTTCTATCAAAGATAATAAATAAATTCTTGAATACCATTGGCACGATTTCATTCTCTTCAAATTACAAAATACATTTTGACTAACATTGAAACTAAAAGATCAAACGGTATCAATTGGTTAACGTACAAATGTAATCCATTTTTTTTGTTTGTTTTGTAACATTTGTTTATTTCTAACATTTAAACTGAAGAAACATTCATCTTCATAGAGATTTAATAAATGATTTTATTTTAGCACACAACGTTTCGTGCAAATTTGAAAGAAAAAAAAATCGATAAAGACAAAAAGATTTATTTTCTCGATTATTTTGTTTCCCGTCTAAAATCTGAGGCAGACAAACTCTCAATTTCAAAAACATTTCGTAAATTACGTTTTTACGTGAAGAATTTAACGTTTAATATTAAAGAGAATTTTGAAGTAAGTAATCGATGTAAAAAAATAATTTTTTTCTGTTACCGCACGGCGATATTAACTACGAAAACAAAAACTGAAAAAAAAAAATCTCCATACTGCCGCATCGTATTTATTTCAACGAGATTTATGTAATATAAATCGAAATAAAAAAAAAAACAATACAAACATACGAAGAACATATAAACGTGACCTGGCGCATCCCATACTCGAGAATCTGATATTTCCAGCGAATTATATTTCCCATAATATTCCTCATGACTTCTGATAATATTTAGAGTAGTGTTATCGCGATAAGCACTCAGAGTCAGTTGGGACCGTTTGGGCATTGATTCTGATAAAATGCAAAGAGATGGCACAGCAAAAATGGATTCTGCGGAGTGTAACTGCAAAACGAATTTAAATAAATATTTATTATTCATAGAAGTTGGGGCAAAGGGGTCTCTGGATGCAAGAGCCTCGTGTGCAATGATAACGTAATAACGTAAATTCAAACGCGCGACTCCGATTGGTTGAAAGCGTAACTACATCTTCGTACCAAAGTAAGATTGGATAGCATCAGGTTCGTTCGAATTCGATTACCGTAACGAATATTAGAGCGCGTATGCGGTCTACGACATACGCGCGATACAACATTACATAATAATTCAAGTTGCGCACATCGGAAACTATTTTCGTACGATGTAACGATCACTGAAATACACATAGTGCAGAAATAAACAGTTTCAACGTCCGTACGCTCGAATGATGTCGGATCGGCGACGACGTTGAGACGCCAGTATGTGTGGGCGCATCGCTCGTTAACCCTCTCCATTGCTCTGATATATATATATATATATTTCATGACATTGTCGTCGTTCTGTCGTCTATGTTCAACATTCTCTTATCCGGTTGTCGTCGCCCAAGTCCGCGCCTCCGACCTTACCCTGCAATCTCGGCGGTTAGAGAGATTGTTCGGCGTTGGTCCACACTCGACGCCGGAAATTGGATACCGGAACAACGACGTGAATTCTGTGTAACGAGAAGATGTAACTCGACTCGGCACTATCTCTCTCGCGCACTATCAATTTGTCAACGGCCATCGAACTTCGTCGATGTGTGCGACAAATTGCAAGAGTATTGTAAAAATGTTATGCAAGCATTTCTCTCTCATTAATCGTGCTTCGGATTTCAGTGAGAATTCTCAATTGCGGTAAAAATGTATTTCCTTTAGTCATATAAGTTCCAGACGCAATGTTCTTCACGTACATGAATAGTTAGTTGTCAGAACTGATTACATTCATTATCATTTGGATCTTGGAGACAGTTTATTTGTATTAACACAATGCAGTCGAACTCGATATAATCGATCTCCACGTATTCGACGAATCCAGCCATTTGATCTTATCCACATATTCGACGAGACGCAATGTTATAGAAAGTGGCGCCCTCTATCCTCGTCGTAAAAGCGATTCAGACTGGTCCTGAGCCCATCGTATAGGCGGGGCCTGATTGTAAATTGTTTCTGATAGGTAATCGATTCGTTAGTTGACACAAGTAGTCTAGAACATAACTAAATAATTAGACGTTTCCACAATCAATCGGTTGGTTAACCGATGAGTATTAACCGATAGATTGGTACAGTAAAGATGGTACACTGAAAATTCAAGGGCGTTACGTAGCGTAGAGTTTTTTATCCTTCCAATTGTAGTAACATTGTACACGTTTAAAGTGCGTTAGACTAACGTAACAATAGTATGTAGAAATAACACACTTTAAATGTGTCAAATGTGACTACAATAGGAAGAATGCAGAACTACACACGTCGTAACATACTTGGATTAACAGTGTAGAGCAACCTAGAGCAGAACTAACTATGAGGAGGCTTGCAAGACACTTTGGGAATGTGAAATCTTGTATCATCTTAAATACTTAAATGGCCAGGTAATGGGTGAGGCCTGGGTAACACATAGCGATCCTGGGTATGATCCCCGGCCGACACCAATGACATTTTTCTAAGTGTTGTTCTGTAATCCCGATAGTTCGAACCCAACCTTTAATTAATTCTTGCCTCTCAGTGACGAGTGGGCGTTCGGTGTTCGAGTTGCGAGTGTTTACCGCGCTGGTTCTCTCGCGCGGACTGTGACCCCCTGGCCACGTACTAACTGGCGCCAGTGGTTCCAGACTGTCGCGGAGTGGAGGGATGTCACCGACATGGAGTGCGAAAAAAAATCCAGTGACGGGATTATCCCGCCGCTATGGCAAGACAGACTGAAGCACTTGAATCATTCGGAAGAGGTGCTGCTATAAACACCTCTGGTGGTCTTGCTGGAGTTTACTGGCATTGCTATCAGGGAAATTAGGAAGATGCCGGCTGTATCGGCCGCAGGTTTTCTGCAGTTTCTCTTAACCTCGGTAAATACGGTATATTGAGAAAGTCGGTTGTAGACGTAGGAGAAGGGATTTGTCAAAGAGGAAGAAACTCTCACTGAGGAATAATTGAAATCTTCATAAATCGCTATAATTATTACCATAATTCTGTATAAAGCTACTTTTCGTGCAGTATTAAAACATAAACTTAAAATTCAATAACCTTCAATGTAAAAGAATACATTAAAATTAAACTACATCGGTTGTTATTAAATTTTTATATATTTTACATTACATTTTTAATGCTAACTTTTTGTTTAGGAATTTCGAAACATTATTTGAACATAATTCTTACGTGGAACATTTTCAATTACAGTGCAATTTAATGTAGATTAATGTTAAATCTATGCTTAGGATTAATGGAATTTAATGACATCAGCGTTACAATAATTTCCATACACGTTTCATTGAATTTTACGTACAAGATGGTAAATAAATTTCACGTTCCTCACATCAACTTTCCGATAGTAATTTTCTACAGTGTAGTTGGATGATTTTTCAACTGTTTGTTAAATAAAATAGAAATGGCCAAAAAAAAATCATTAAAAATTGGTGAAATATTGTTAAAATACATTTTTTAGCTCATTTTCCAAACATATTTGTTTGTTTGTTTTAGTTATAAACGATAGCAATAACTAACACTGTTCATCCCAGCAAAAGAGTACATAAATGATTAAATATAAAGATTGAAAAAATTATTAACTCGAAAAATTTACCAATCTCATTAAGAGTTATTAATTATTGATATCTTTGCTCTGATATGTTATTTTACAACACTTTTTTATAATATATTGGTTAGCTCTGCGATATAACTCTCGCACAACCATGAGGCACTCGAACGAGTAGCGTGGTCGCGCGTAGTCTTCCACGCTACACCGAGTTTCGCGTGCTACTAATTTCCATAAACGTTGGAAAGTATACAACAAGAGATATATAGGTAACATTATATAGACAGATATACTATCCGCACGAGCTGCGTCAATAATCGAATTAACTTAAGACCCCCCGATCGTCTATCGCTATTTATATCGGAGTATATCTCGCGTCTCACGGTACAATGACTTTTCCGCGCTATTAATTTTTTCCACTCAAGAAGATCCCCGTGACTCTCTCGTCAATCGCCTTTTCACTATTCAATGAAGAAAATATTTGTTTTCTTTCGTATGACAGTGCACTTCAGTTTGCTGCGAGGATCATTGAAGATGCTCACCGAAATCCTCGAGTTCGACTCATCACTGTTGGTATAAGAAGAGTAGACGCAGATCCATGATAAGTTTACGCTGGTTAGGATTAACGTAACCCAGCGCGGTTTACGTACTTACCCGAATTATCGTCGCAGCTCTTTCGCTAAACAAAAGATAGCGCGAGTCGTAAAACAGGTTTATTGCCCTCTTCACCCTTTCTCTTTCATCCCAACAGCAGCAGCAGCCTCTTTTCCGCTGCATAGACCCTCCTCGCCGGCTCTTGCACGGATTATATTAATTACTGCTCGAGAACTCTAGCATTACACCGGTTTTTAACGGCAACTCGTTCCCGCTCTTTTCACGATGCCCGTGCGCCATTGGAAATTTATTCCAAAGCTTGTGGCTTGCCGCATCGTGTGACCGGAAAATTATTGGACGCGCGTGTCGATGATATCGTCGATGTGGGAGCAACCTCGATGGTACGAATCACCATTTTTTACAAGGACCACGCGGGTGTTAATCGACTCGCGTCTATCTACTTTGGATCCCTGGTCCACTATAGATGACCGTGACGAATGACCAAGAACATCCTACGGCGTCAAATACACTTGAGACTAATATGCATTTAACTATTCAGTGCATGTCGTACGTGCCGTGTTGTCTTCGAGGAAGAAAACGAACGCTCCGTTATAGTGTATAGATATATATATACTACTCATTTGTATTATTGCACTCAAGTGGAATTTCGATAAAAAGGTGGGACGTGTTATTGTATCCAGATATTCGACGACTTTCACTATTCTTTAATGGACGTTCTTTGTTTCTTTATTGATAAAATTGTTTAACGTATTCATTTTTTTGAAAGATGCGATATGTGAAAATTAGTTTGAATCATTGCCATCGGTGCGACAATTAATCATCGATGCGAAGAATTTCCATTTCCGCGCCCATTGTGATCTCCCCTGTTGGAAGTTTGTTACGTCGGTATCGCTACTTTGATTGTACTCCAAAAATTTCACAAATAAATATCGATATACTTTATTATCAATTTTCTGACCTTTGGTATTGTCAAAGATACTAAAACATGTCTTACATTCTCAGAAAATAGTTAAAATTAAATATCGATATCACTAACTATTTAATAAAATGAATTAAAATTCGCCGATGTGTTGTGTGTCGTGTGTCTCTCTCTCTCTGATCGCCGTACTTGCGAGAGAGATAGCAGCATTTTCCCAACGCTAATTTCTTCACCATGATTGATCTTTCGGATAAAAGATGAGAATGGTTAACTGTAGAATTATGAGACGCGGTACATTGTTCTCCTCTTTCATGGGAATCCGACCGAGGGGTAACACATCACATTAAGGAATCGTCCGCTGCGTGACCGAGCTAGAAGGGGATTGACACCGAAAGTCATTCGTTTTTGCGACGAATTACAAAGTCTAAATAATTTTTACACCAAACTCCCTGTGTAGGTTGAATTATCTAAGTACTCTTTACATGGCCCTCCCCCTTCCTCGGCCTAGGAACATAGAGTTGATTGATAGGGTCGAGAGCCACGTGTCAATGAAAGGGACAGAGCAGGTTCAATGATAGATTAAGAGGTCGCGTAGCGCCTAACCGTACGAATCACTAGTTACGATATAATTAGATTTTATTGTTATTTGTTACAGAGATCTATTCTCTCAATGTCTATAAGCGAATCTGTAAGCTTTCTTTATATAATTCATTTTCTTATTTCTGCACAAGGTTTCATCAATCATTTTTTTTTTTTATAAATATGCAATCTTTCGTGAATTATAGGACATTAATTTGATAGATTTCACAAATAAGGATTCTCGAAATTCGAATCAACAATACTTTCTTAAGGAAATAGTGACGACGAAATTTCGACGTTTTTTCATGATTTTTTTTTAAATAAGAAAATAAAATGCGATCATTTTGAAATTTTTACATGTTTTTATTGTGATATGAAGTGTACAAAAAAAATTTTTTTACTGAATTAGACATTAATTTGTTTATGATTTTTTGTTAAAGTGGAGTCTTTGAAAAAAAGGTGGGTTGCTTCGGCGAAGCACACAGCCTTCCGTAGTCATCTGAAATAAAAAATTCAAAGAAATTATTGTTCTGTAGGCTTAATTCTAATGAACTAACTTATAATATGTATATTTTTTTAAAATGGCGGTCTTGTGAAAAAAAGTTTTCAAAATCGAACTTTTTTTTGCGAAATTGTTTAAAAAATTAATTTATTCTTAAATAATTGAATATTTTAAAGGTTAGGTATTTAAACTATGTGTGTCTAAAATAACGGGTCAAATTTTTAGCCAAAACGGTTGAATATTTTTTAATCAGTGCTTCCCCAAAATTTCGAAAACGTGGTTTCAAGAAAAACGCGTTTAAGGTTTTGACAACAGATTTTTTATAAAAAAATTATACTCAAATTAATCAGCTATGCCTGGTGCATAGAGCGATCCTTCCGTTTCCTCAAAGTGATCATTTTCACCGGCTTTAAGAGCCCTACGTAAGGTTCTGGCCTCTTTAGAGTTGGCTTCTGCAGTTTTCTCCGTCCACAAAATTCGTGTATCGTCAACGGTGTCAGCGTTCTCTTCTTTTGGCTATAACTTTAGAAATATTTTCAATTTCGGTCTGAAACTTTTACAGTATATTTTTAAGATGTTTTTTTTTTGCGAAAAATGTAAAAAAAAAATGAATTTTTTGAACCCGTCACACCGGACTACTTCCTTAACATACTTCGTCTTTAATGATAAAGTAAAAAATGATTTCCACTATCGGGAAGATATATGGATCGTGTACTGGAGCGACAGAACATAATTTTTTTTTTTTTGAGAACGTCCTCGAATTTTGTTCTGCTTGATACACAAAAAAAGAAAATGAATTCTTTGAATTTTGAGTGTCAGTATACTAATTCAATATCAGACAAGAAGTAGGTGATGAAAGGGTTAGCCACAACATCTTACAGTTGATAGTTAAATAAACTGAACTTGCTCAAGAAGGCAGAACTTAACTAACAATAACGACAAACAAGTTGGTAGTTGAGCAAACTGAGTTTCATGAATTATTATTATTTTTTAAATAATTGTAATGGAACCTTATGTAAATTGTATGCAAATAATTTCATATTTTTTCTCTGAACGTACTTCGTATGTAACGAGAAGCTAAAAATAATTTCCACTATCGGGAAGATATAGGGATCGTGTACTGGACCTGCAGATAATTGTTTTGTTTTGTTTTGTTGGAAAGCGTCCTCGTCTATTGTTCCGCTTGATAGAACATAAAAGAAAATTAATTCTCTTTGAATTTTCAGTGTCAGTACACTAATTCATCACCAGACAAGAAGTAAGTGGTGAAAGGGTTAGCCACAACTTTTTACAGTTGGTAGTTGAATAAACTGAACTGGCTCAAGGAGAGATAATTTGACAAACAATAAAAACAAAGATAGGAACGTGAGTCTAACCTTTACTCATAGAATAGTGCGACTGGTGAATGATATGTCGTGAGTCACACTAGGTAAGTAAGTGTCAGTAGGAGAGGAATGCGTGCTGTTTTGTAGGTGATAAATATAAATGAGGAAGGCTCCTTGGGTCTGATAGAATAAATCACGCGGAACGGAGGCTGCAAGAACAGATGAATATTTGGGTATTACAATGACTTTACCGAATCTTTCTCGAGAGATCGTCGAAGATAGTTCCGTTACAATAACGAATAAAAGTAATAGTTACGTTATTTTCGTCTTAGTACCGGATCTAGACAGAGTACTTTGAGTATTAAGTATTTTCTGCATGAAGCACTTAGCACTCAAATTATTTTCTGCACAAAGTGCCTTATCTGATGAGTACACTTTTCGTGCAAGGTGCTTTCCTTGCAGAATACTTTCTGTGCGAAATATTTTGTGTAGAGTTTTTTTGTGTTGCGATCGGGGTGTACTAAGAGAAACCGGCAGGATATTATAGCATTTCACGTTACAATCTAGGTATTAGAGTGTACAGAAATCATATTTAGATAAAGATCCGAACGTACAATAGCACGCGGGCATGTGGATGTTTATGTGTGTAATGTCAATGTATGTAACTAGAGAACAGCTTGAGTTACAGCGTTGTAATTTCGCAGAGGAATAAATCAATACAAACCCTTTGTGTATTGTAATTCGTGTAACAATTTATACATAGCCTCAGATTTTATAGCCTTTTGAATGTTTCGAAAACTGTCCGTAAACTACTCTAGCTTTACATATTTTATTCGGAATAAATTTCTTACATGGATAAAGTATTGTGAACTAATGGTTGATATTAAATTTAGTTATAGTAGATAAAGCGGTTACGATTTTATGAAATTTTTAATATTTAGATAAATAACATCGAAACTAAGAAGACGAAACGATGTGAAACAATATGACAAATATGACGGAAAAAAATCTGCAAACTGTAACCTGCAAAGTGCTTCTACCAAATGTTACACAATCAACAAACTTTCCTATGTGAGGAAGCCACAAATGATAAAGATCGTTTCTCATAAAGGGGCTTTGTGGATTCTATGAAATTTGAAACAAGTTATTTACAAGGTTCAAAGTTATTCACATGTTTGCACACATTCATCGAAAGCGAAAAAAACATTTTCTTGAATGAATAAACAAGCAATCTTGTCACACCAGAGATCTTGAGTCGAGTGAAGCCAACGTGTATATCCGTTAAAAATCTATGATAAGCGTTGGTGGTAAACAGAAAAATAATAGCAAGACACGTGCGTTCGAAAATATATCAGTACGCATTGATATAAAAAACAATAATTCGTGTCCCTAGTGTTGGCGTTGATTAGGATAAACGAGAGGGGAGTTGCTTTGATTCTGATCCCATTGTCTCGGTATTTACTATCGTTGTTTACTAATACTTTAACTGATCGCATTGTCAAATAATGTTGTAAAATACAGTTTGAGTCAACTTCCTAACATCGAAATATTAACTTAAACGTATTTATGAAGATGATTGTAAAATTTATTTATACTTTGTACTTCGTATAACATTAAAGTACTTGAAGCGCCGAATAGATATTTAGTACTTAAAGTACATATTTCAAGGCGATATACATTTGATATGTGGCACCAAAAGTAACTTCGAGCTGTACGAAAATCGTTAAAATCACAACGTGTGTTGCCACTAGTATCCTCAACGACGAAATTAATAATCTGTTGTTGACGATGCGAGTCATAAATTTAATCATCGGTTCAAACGCACACGGAGCTTGTCAGGATTTAGCTACGAAAGATATTACAATCGAAAATTAATGTTAGTCCTTTAAAGGGTTACACCTAGCTCACGACTCGATAAAGAGGAATTTTCGTGAATTGTTTCTGGAAAAATGTGGGGAGGTTTTCAAAAAAATTTTTAAACTCAAAGAGTATGGTTTTAAGTATCTTTTACAATTTTTCATATTGAAAAATATTTATAAATGTGGTAGATACAATGGTTTGTGCAGACCGCTGTTTGAAAAACGTCCTTCGCGGTGACCACTGCTTCTCGGAAACAAATCGTCTGACATAAAAAAATCAAACGCATTTAGTTTTTACATGAAATTATCTAGTGCTTGGATGAAGGATTTAATAAAATATTGATTTTTGAAAAAATGGCCGCAGTCCAAAGTAAAAGTATCGATTTTCGGTGAAAAAATGCTATATTTTCGTTAATAAAAAAAATTCCTTCGTTCAGGCACTGTTTTTTGATATGTAAAATTTGAAGTTGATCGGTGCATTGCTTTTTGAGATATCGTGGTCCCCGATTTTGAAAAAGTCATTTTGATAGAAACGCGATTAAAATTTTAAGTTGGATTTATACGTGGATGATATATAATTTTTAAAACTTACATAGAATCATTGATGCCAGGCCCATATAATAAACCTTCCGCAGTGGTAGCAGCGTCCAGAATTCCCATCTACTGTTGTCTATGGAGAATTTTTCCTTCTCGCGTATTAGATTGAGCACGGCGCTCGGCCGTCCGCACGCGATTCTCATCTTCTTCCGTCACGTATGTGTAAACGTTACGATCGCGGTGTACCCCCATCGGTTACAGCATATTCAATAGCAAAATATAGGCAGCTATTTCCACTGGGATTGACCCATTCTCGGAATAATCTTTGGACTTATCTTCAAGATGAGTTAATTATAACTTTCGTTGTTCTTTTTTGTGAAACCACTTCTGTATCTTTCCAATAAGTTATCATTGCTAAGGTCTTCGTAAATTGGCTTGATTGCTTCCAAGACATTGGGAGGTAGAGGATATTATATTCATAGTTATATAGCACCAACCCTCACCTCCGATCGGACACTTGTCATGGTTCGTATCTTCGTCGGTTTCATATCGTCGACGGAATTATGATTACGTTTTATAGCTAAACCATAATAAACGTTTAATTTGTCGATCATTTTTCCGATTAGCTTGTTTCTGCCACTGATTTTTTTTATTTTTCGTCGCGAATACTGATTAAGTTTTCAGTCTTGATTCAATAGATAATGCAAATTATTTAACTTTGATAGAATTGAAGCATTACACAGTCCTCGCAGACGACTCGCTATCGTACCTTTCACAAAAAAATCTTATCCTGTTCCGTGCCTTTAGACAAAAGACACATTTTGTCGACTTTTTTTTAAATTTAACCTGTCGTACTGGAATTTCTCATAATAAAATGATGTGCAATATTACATATTGAATTATTTATTCTATTGTCATCGCTTTAAAGAGCTATTTACGCTCAAATAACGCAACAAAACGTGATATATACTGATCCTCACAAAACATGTAAAATTCATTTATCGCCACAAAACACTAATGGCAATTTCAGACTTTGGCAAATTTCTCAGGCGCAACTCGCGCAGAAAGTAATCGTCCGTAATGGAGTCCGGTCAGTCAAGGAGAGAGAGTTCAGGTTAGACAATAGAATTTGATTATACTACTATACAATCGAATTACATCACAGAGAGCAAGCAACAGATGCTACTCTCGGGCCTGATCAGATTTTCAGAAAACAAAACTGAATTATCGTAACGATCCTGAGTCGATAATGTCATTTTCCAACACAGGAAATTAATGTGATAATCATCCGCGGTAGATGTCTGCCCCGGACGTGAATTCTTGAGTTAATAATAATGTAATTATAGTGTTAGGTTAATCTGATAAAACAATTACGATAAAATTAATTTTTTAACCAAGAAAACATTTTTAAACGCAGCGAACGTTGCAAATTTCTGATTACCGCAGACATCTATCTGACCGCGTCGAACTCTGTATCGAATATAATGTTGAAGCGCAAAGACGAAGCAAATTAACAAA
Source organism: Cylloceria caligata (assembly GCA_963942595.1). NCBI lineage: Eukaryota > Metazoa > Arthropoda > Insecta > Hymenoptera > Ichneumonidae > Cylloceria > Cylloceria caligata. Next base: position 60,506,490 of record OZ012707.1, on the reverse strand, counting down.
GGGCACGACATTCATATATTCATCGGTCGAGACTTTACATATCCATGCAATTCTCCCGAGCAAATATCGTTGACGTTGCGAGTTTACTCAAGCCTCGTTGTCTCGTCACATTGCTACTGTACGTTAGAGTATTCCTACCTGCGGTATCTATCATATACATATAGTGTACCGGTGCTTGTTCTGTTCTGTGTTTGCCGCGACCTCCGACCTCTCAACCTCTTCGGCAACGAGAGGCGAGAGATGCAGCTGACACAGAGTTCGCCGCACTCTCGAGAGACAGAGTATCTTGAAATCAAGGCTACGAGATCCTGGCATCTATCTGCATATTCTCATGCTTCTTTTTTCTCTCATTGTACAGAGTCGCCACGATTGAAAGAACGTTGTTAAGATTCATTAGATTTTTTCAGAAGATTTTCAAGTGACACTTAAAGAGAGATAAGGAATTTATCTCCCTAGTGTGAAATACCCTCCGCATATTCGTTCCATAAATTAATTTAAAGTAGAAGCGCGTTTTATATAAATCGTATGTTTTCCGAAATTATTCAATATTAACTCGTTTTTTTTTTTTTTGGGACTCGTGACAATATTTATCTTTTGGTGAAACATCTGGTAGAGAATATTTAACCAACGGGAGAAATAATTTCATTGAAAGTATTTCAATGTAAAGCCAGGATAAAAATTAATTAAAAGCTTTTTCCTTAACTACTGAGATACTGCTCTCCTGGATATCAAAAAAACTTTATTAAAAGAATAAATGCAATTAGAATTAATTTTGTAATTTATTTCAGTACAAAAGTAATATTTGAAAAAAATTAATAACTGAATATTAGATAAACAGTGAATAACCACATCGAAGCGGCTAAAGGTTTTGAGTTGTACACTGAAATATGTATTGAAACACAATACAGATTTTTCCATTATCTGGAATTAATTTTGTAATTTGTTTCAGTGAGAAAATAATATTTGCAAAAAGTGATAAATGAATGTTAGATAATCAGTGAATAATTATATCAAAGTAGCTAAAGGTGTTATTTTTTACACAGAAACATGTATTGTGAGACAGTAAAGATTTTTTTTTTACTTGACTGACTAGTTCTTTTCTTTTAAAAATTTTTTTTAAGAATACAGCGGCTTCTCGAAGTATCATGATCAACATAGCGACGGGACAAAGTGGAAACAATGACTATAAAAGTACGTTAATACAACTATACAGTTGTATTATCTATCGAATTCTTGAAAACATAGCGGAAATTTATCTTGAAGAAGATAGCGACGGGGATCAGTCATTTCGACAATACACAATAAACAATCCCGAATTTTTTACGCTGTTCACTCTATACGGCTATTTTGAAAGAAAAAAATGAGAATCCTTGAAGGAGAAATGCGGCGAAAGGAAAATAAAGCAAGAGGCTCGGCAAGTGACTCGTTAATCGAACGTAAAATTAGCAAGGTGGGCACAGTCTGCTCGCAGTATATATTCCTTCTTAGCCTTCCGTCTGAGAATGAACAAGCGAAGAAGCCGGCTATGAGACTGCTCTCTCGTCTTATTGCCGGCTCTACACTCCGCTGATCCTATGAATAACGAATGAGAGTAGCGTCTCGTTCTCGCCCCTAACACAGCCGCACGATGCTTCTTCATCCCTCGGCCTCATTCTCCCATGGTGACAGTATCTCTTCGAGGGGATGAACTGTTTTAAAAAATTCATTGAGAAGCAGGATGACACCATCGCATCGAGAGCCAGAGGTGCAGCGCGGTTGACCAATTTTTATTGGTGTTGTTGTCTCTCAGAATTTCTCTCACACCACATCTTGCGAATGTTATTTTCTTGGTTCTTGGCATTGTGAGATGTTCGCAACGCGTGCTCCTCTCGTGTACCTGACACTGAAAATTAGTTCCAGGACAAGGTAGTCACCCCCGCTTTATCTCCCATGACAATTTTCGTTGCTGACAGTTGAACCTGTATCCCTGTTGATGGAACTACGGGGCAAACCACGAGTCTGCGGGTGATGCGTTTGATTATAATCCCAAGTATGATATGGATCGTGGAGCCCAAAGGTGCGTCACGTGTGATATACCTTGCGCTGTTATATTCCCAACGTCAGAGCGTCCTGTACCCGACGTCAACGCGATCCCCATACCACCGAACCGAACGTCGTACAAAATCCATTGCTCTCAAGCGTATGTAACGGGTACACGTTACTGCTCTATATGCATCTACGATTATTACGTCCTCACTCGGAATCTGGAAATCGTATACACGCACTTGACTCAGCGTCAACATGTTTACTCTCACGCGTTTACTTACGATTTCTCGGGCATTGTTTACTCGAATTCATGTTCTCGGTGAATGTACCTGCGTATCCACTGGAAATGCAGTACCTTTCAACCGAACTAGAAAAAGCATTTATTCGCCGATCCAAATATTCATTTATCCTTTGATATAATTGCCAAAAAACGGCGATTTGTCGTACTACCGTATGGCGGTGCTATTTATATAGAAAATAAATCTGTGACTTCGCATAGCCGTACTTCATAAAATATCCTCTTTACGACATTACGGATATGTGTATTTTATGCAATGTTGCTTCGCTCATCCTCTTTCAATATTTGACGACTCGCTGGAAGGTGTGTCGGAAATATGCGTCGTCCCGTATTCGAAGAAAGTCATGCCGAGTTTAATGCCAGATGTAGATCTACAACGCATTCTCGAACGCTCCATTCACCGGGTTTTCAAAGATTGGAAGAAGGTCAGCGAAACAAGATTACATAAAATATTTCTCACAAAAACCCGGATACGGCTCAAAACGTCTTAAAGAAAACATTTTCTTAGATAAGAACATCTGAAAACTCAGCTTCCTTTTCATGTTTTTCCTTTCTCATATCACTAGTCCATCGGCCATTGTACCTACAACTTGGTGTAAATTATACTTTGATACAAAGATAACCGTTTTATTTTACAATTGAATTCACTTTTATTTTAACTAAGCAGTAAAATATTCCAATAATAAAGCAGATAACATCTTTTTCACAGAAATATTATTTACATACAAAGAATATAAATTAAATTTTAATGTGTAAGAACAGAACAGACGCTAATAACAAGAGAATCCTACATCCTTTTTCCTTTTCTGAATTACTATTTCGACAACCTGATTCTTTAAGGGATTACGTTACCAGCGTCTAAAAAGACTAATTTTTGGGAATTGATTTTAGAAAAACTATAAATGCAGTATTAACAAATTGTTTATATATATTTATGTACACCTTAAGAATTGTGTGTTAAAAATGTTATTAAAAAATATTAATATTTGCGTGCGTTTTACAACTTCGCGTTTCATGATATTTTTCATGGGCGATCGATCAGCGGACACGATTTTCGAAATGGTTGGTCTGAAACAAAAAATATGTATATATTTACTCATTAACTTTATTGTATCAGCTACCGGATGACGTAGGATTTTTTTTCCTCCTAGGTTACGGAAAGAAAATTCCTGAATTTTTTCCGCCATTTTCGGGTGAAAAAACGCGTACTATTATTATTATTATTATTAATATTAATTGCACAAAATCCTACGTCCCAAAAGTACCGTCCCTCTGAAAATTTGTGCCGAATTTCAAGTCGATTTATTAATTACAGCTTGAGATATCGCGCCCGCTGTTTTGAAAATGTTTGTTTCGAGAAAAACGCGTTTAAAATTTGAGCACTAGTTTTTTCAGTAAAATTATTAGATATTCATGTCTTACCGTTAATCTGCCATTCCTGCTTCGTACAGTGGACCTTCCTCCATATATAGAGCCTCTTCACGGGCTGTTCAAAGGTCGATATAACGTGGTTCACTCTTATCACGACTCACGACTAACTTGAATTCAAGTCCGCGGATACTTGATTCACAAAATGTTATATTTCCGTAACAAATAATGCCTTCAAATGCTATAACTCAAAATATACTTCGAACAACTACATCAAACCATCCGTATATTTATTTCAATAGTTCAAACTATTTTTTAAACACAAAATAAAATTTGGTTAATATCGATAAAGAGATTAAAATCTTATACGAGACTGAATTCTTTATTTTCATATTGATTTTGTTTGAAAAAATTTTAATCCTGGACACACGAGTAAAACAGTGTGAACCTCTTTATTTATTGCAGTTTCGTGAACGTATATTGAAACGAGTTAAAATATATTTGTAGAAAATATATTTGTGCAGAAAAACTGCTCATTTCGATGATAAAAAAAAAGTTTGAATGTATAACTTTGCAAGTTGTTTCCTTATTGGTTCAAGCCGTAATCCCCAAAGCTTCCTGTGAGGAAGTCAAAATTGATAAACGTATTTTCTCACAGTGGTAGTTGTATGGTAGACGAATCGAAAGAATGAGGAAGCAATGTGCAAGGTTTTACTTTGCGTCATTTTTTGTTTAAAAAAATTTTTTTTTTACAGCTTTACAGCTTTACAGCTAATAAATGCATATTCCTCTGGTATCCGTCACGCGGACCCCAACGAATGGATGGATAATTTTTAAAGATTTAGTACCGCATCGTGAAGTGTTTGGTATGCAACCCGGTACCAGCCGCGAAGTCCTCGGTTATATATCTCGCGTTTTCGCATGTACTCCGCACCGTTGGCGTCTCTAGCGAGAATGCGCGAGACCGAAAGACAGTTACCGAGAGTCAGCCACCTTTGGTCGAAGATTTTCCGAGGGAGGATAGCCTCGCGTCGCATTTTTCATGAAGCCCATCCCCTTACCTACCGTTACCAACGTTACGTCGCGTGTGCTTTCCATGCACTTTCTTCGTGTATCTTCCGGTTTCGCTTATCGAAAACCTATACATTGGCCTATCTATAAAACTTGTTGTGTATATACTCAACGAGTATCTATATATCTATATAAGATTGCATATAATGCAGTACGATGCGCTACCTGCAAGGAAGGTGGTGCGATAGAGGAACAGCAAGGCAGTCGGGCGTGAGGAAAGGTATTCCATGCATTTTAAAAAGGTCTTCGAGGTGGAGCACGAATTACCCCCATCGGATAAACCGTATTGAAACAACCTTGTTGTGATATAAGCAGCACGTGGCGCGCACTGATGTAGCACAGATATTCCTTCAAGTTTTCTGCATATACAACGCTCAAAATCTCGACGAACGCATTCGATTTGCTGCGATGGCTCATCAATCATTGATTGTTTGTTCTGCTTTCAGAAAAAACGGCACTGCCCTCGAGAAGTTCCACCTGCAAATATCAAGAATGGAGCTATATCCGCAAGACTCGATGTACGTGGATCGATTACTCGACGAAATGTCAACCAAGCCTATTCTTCATGTCGGTAAGATATTCATGATCGATGTACGAAGATTCATAAATCGGATTTTGGATTACACACTCTCTACCTTCGGTAGAAAATTCAATTGATTGTACAAAGTGAATAATTGCGAGAAAATTCGTTTAGATTTTATAATTGTTTATACCATCATCGATAGGATTAACGTAATACATCTCAAGTGACAATTGAGAAGATTTTTAACTTGTGTCTACATGAAGAAAAATCATTTGTTGCAAAAATGAAATTAATGGTTGAATAGATGCTTCAGGCAAATCACACGAAAAATAAGTGTACGTCGGCGCATTTACACTTTGATCATTAATTAATCTACCAACAAAAACAAATTTGCTGCGATTTAATTCTGGAAAATATCATATATCTAATGCATTACACATCCACTATGATATAACACCACAAGATTATAACTTTATATCGAGACAACTTTACGTTTCTGATAATGATTTTAAGAAATGTATTAATGAATCCTAGAGCGGGGACGCCTTAGCTTCGATTAACATTTTTTTTTGTCTGAAAAGAACATGACAAACATGGAATTACACGCCCTCGAACTCGGAACTGTGGTTTAAAATTTTTTACTATTTGACGAATTATTTTGGAGAACGTTTACAGATTTTTCAAGCAGATTGGTTTTTATTCTAAGGAATCGGAGAATAAAAATATTTTTTATTTATTAATTCTAAAACTTCCGACTGCAAAAGACTATAATAAAACTTTAGCTTTAAAAAGTTTTCATGTGAAAATAAATCTAAAACGGATGAAATAACTTGCGATGTAATTTCAGTTAATTTCATATTTAAATAACAATAATTAATTTTCCGCCGGCACTATAGTCGGAAGACGTCTTCTTCTGCGTTCAAAACGTCCATATCGTATACAATTTTACTTTTGAATTACGGCTGCAATGGCATAGAGGAGTTTGAAATGTATTTCGATGCATAAATAACAAATGCATGTTCGACTCACAGAACGGTATTAAATTCGATCAAAGACAATAATAATTCGGGATAAATGCAATCATGTATCTTTGAGCAGCCATATTTACTTAAGCAGAATTCTTTACTTTCTATCAAATGAAAAAATTAGGGTTGTAAATGTTCCGGAAGGCAACCGGTTCAACGAAACAACTGTAGCTGTCACACCTTCGATATCTCTCGCCGTCAGGGTTTTAATTCATTTTCCCAGATAAAGAGGCAAATGTATCTTTTAGTATCGATGTCTCCTTATGTAAAATTCTTTTCTGCACAACGTGTAAAAAAATTAGAGTTGTAAGTATTTCGGAAGGTAACCACTTCAATGAAATAACTGTAGCTTATCACACCTTCGACCTGTCGATGTTGGCATTATTATTTTTTTTACTTAAATAAAGAGACCAATGTATCTTTTACTAACTACGTCTCCTTATGCAGAATTCTTATCTGCATGTCATATAAAAAAATCGTCGTAAGTATTCCGGAAGGCTACCGTTTCAATGCAATAACTGCAGCACGTAAGAGGTTAGACACGAGTCGCCGCTGGAGTTTTAATTTATTCTCTTAAATAAGGAGACGAATGTACCTTTTAGTACCGATATCATCTGAAGGAGGATTATAATTTCAAATATTCTGAAATATATACCAGGTCTATAAATATGAAACCGGAATTTTCCCATAAATGGCCCTAGCTGTCAATGTAGTTACCGTCAAACCGCGTCATTGGCGCCATTTCCTTGTTGACACCTCTGACAAAGATTTGTAACTCACAACAATACAAGTTTCATACAACAGCATAGTTTGTAATAGCGTTGAACATGTCGAATTTTGTGCCTGGAAACTACGATTTGCGGACAGCATTGATTTTCTGTTACCAATTGAAGAAAACTGCTGCAGAATCACATCGAATGCTTGTCGAAGCTTACGGTGAGCATGCTCTTGGTAAATCACAGTGCTTTGAGTGGTTTAAAAAATTCAAAAGTGGCGATTTTGACGTGAGAAACGAAGAACGTGGAAGACCACCGAAAAAGTTTGAAGACAGCGAATTGCAAGCATTGTTGGATGCGGATGACGCTCAAACGCAACAACTCGCGGATCAATTAAATGTGACTCAAGAAGCCGTCTCCATACGTTTGAAAGCCATGGGAAAGATCCAGAGGATGGGAAAATGGGTTCCACATTAACTGAATGAAAGACAGCAGGAAAACCGAAAAACCACTTGCGAAATGCTGCTCGCCAAGTACAAAAGAAAGTCATTTCTCCCTCGAATTGTGACTGGCGACGAAAAGTGGATATTTTTTGAGAATCCTAAGCGTAAAAGATCATGGGTAACTGCAGGCGAACCATCGACATCGACTGCAAGGCCAAATCGCTATGGACGGAAGACAATGCTCAGAAGGGTGATCTATTATGATCTATTATGATCTGCTATGTGATCTATTATGAGCTGCTAAAACCTGGCAAAACCGTTAATACTGAACGCTAGAAACGACCAGAATATCAAAAAAGGCAACACAAAGTGATTTTGCTTCATGATAATGCACCATCACACACAGCAAAATTGGTCAAGGAAACGATTGAGGCGTTTAGTTGGGAAATACTTTGGCATGCGGCTTACTCACCAGCCCGATTACTACTTATTTGCATCGATGGGACACGCACTTGCTGAGCAGCGCTTTACTTCTTAAAAAAAATGTACGAAATTGGCGCGATGACTGGTTTGCCTCTAAAGAGCAACAGTTTTTTTTGGCGTGGCATCCACGAATTGTCAGACAGGTGGGAAAAATATATAGCTAGCGATGGGCAATACTTCGAATAAAATATTTTTTATCATTTTCATACAATAAACGTGTATTGCCTATAGAAAAATTTCGGTTTTATATTTATAGACCTGGTTAAATATACAGGATGGAGAATTTTAAATGTTACAGAGCAATAGCAATCACACTATTGGTGATATCTAAAAAAAGTTTCAGATGACAATTGTATTGTTCGAGAAGGACATCATACGGGACCATCGTAAATTTTTTTCGGTATAGGCGCTAAAGCTGTGTCAAGGTTAACTCCACTTTTTTTACTCGAATCATTTTTTTTTCATGACGTCATTGCTGGCCTTGAGACAAGTTCAGTTATCTACAGTACACGGTCATTCTAGTCATGAAAAGTATGAAAATAGACGACAAATCGAATAAAATCGGAATAATCACTTTTAAACGATTTACAAACCTTGGTTTAGGTCAACCTACGAAAGATGCTCGAAATGATGACCCCCGACTTGTGACCACTCGTTTATTCTCTGATGAAAAGACCGTCTAACTTCAGCCACCATTTGTGGTGTAATTTGAGCACATGCCCGGCGTATTCTATCTTTTATGTCGTTTGGCGTGTTTACTCGATCAAGTAAATGTTATCATTTATTTCGATACCCATACAAAATCTTATAAAATTCTCATAAAACCTGTGGCAGGTATAACACTTTTAAAGCCATAGCTCAGAGTGGGCCAGAGCTCGGTTTTTCTCGATATTTATTCCAGTTGCTGGACTATAGCTTAAAAATTTGAAACGTTGTATTATACAATTCAAATGAGATACCCGTTGTATTATTTAATCTTCGTTCTGGTTCAATTTGAACGAGACACTCGGTGTTAGACTTCGCAATTCAGGTACATGACAGCAAGATATTTTATTTCAGTTTTCATGTAAGTTCCTCAGATTGAAAGTGAACCACGGGAGACACCGCCCTCCACCCACCCCCGTAAGATATGGTCATCCGGGAGTTCTCTCTGAAGAGGGCTCTCTGTATTTTCGTACAGAGGCTCGCTACTTGCAAGCTACAATATAGAGATAGAGAGAAGTGAATAATTAATTAATCGATTAATCCATTTAGGTTATTTAGATTCTCTTCGATTCCATAACTAACTTGACACCGCTCATACCAAAAATAAATATTTAAAATGACATTTGACATGGATTGCCGTATATATTGTTATTCTTGTACACGGTAGGAGAGGCAACGGTGGCGAAATATATTTATTATTTATACATATTTCGCTTGAAATTATTTTCTATGTGGAAAGTTATTTGCTTGTGCCCACATATTTTATAAATATTTCACTTATAATTATTTTCCACGGGGGAAGTTACTTGGTTGTATCAACTAACTAATTGGTCGAGCCAACCAATTATTTCTTTGGCACTGATAATTAATCCCGTGGCGTATACGAACATTTTTTATTGTCTTCGTATATACAATAAAATAAAGTTTCCGTTAGCTGAATTTTGTTTTCTCATATATTGATAATAAAAAGTAAATTACTGGTTACCAAGCGACCGTTAAAAGATTAACATCCAGCTATATTTATAGTTTACAGTGTACACTTGAAACGTTGTTGCCGGATGCAACCGGCAGATCAAAAGTTCATCGAGTCCAGTGTACTCCGAACCTACTATACCCATTATCCATTTTATATAACTCGTTTGACGAGCGCTTCACTCTTGAATCGGGTCAAACGGAGCTTACATACAAGAGGTTGAATTTAATTAATGATGAGGCAAGAGACAATCGACAGTGCGACCTCCGTCATTAATAAAAACTTAGGCATAAATTTAACGATTGGCTAAAGTATAATAATCGTTTAACATTTTTTCGGTTACAGTTCAGAAGGAGGGTGGTACACAGCTGAAGCTCGTCATTGATTATCCTAATATGATGCAGGCACTCTTCAAACCCATGAGGTGAGTTTAAATAAAAAAAAAAAAAAAACCAATTCGCTCGTAAAATTCTCTAAGCGGATTCAAGCATACGTTATGCAATAACAACAATTTTGTTATATTTACGGAATAAGGGAGATTAGTGCTAACGGATACAAAGGGTGAATCAGCAACGGACTCAAGAGCATGAACTATCTTTTGGTGTCAAAACGAATGGAGAATATGAGGTATCCCCTCTGCTTGTAGTCTGGACTAGTGAGAAACATCAGCGACGAGGTCAATTCGTATATGATATATATCTTTGTCTCTTTTTCTTCCTCACACCTTTTCTCTCTCGCACTCGCCTTTGTACTTTTGTACGAGATTCGCATTGTGAAGCAGATCGAGTTGACTACAATTTCTCGCAGAGTACGTACCAGAGATCGTAGCAAGTAAATCAGCTTCACTGTAAAGTGAAGCCGGTACGTTTGTTCTCACACGGCACGAGGCACTCGGGAGACTCCACTTATGTAATTGTGCACTCGTAATCTCATCACGCGCCCGTTGCACTATACGAGATGCGATAGACGAACCAGGGGAATCTACTATATCGAATCAGGGATCGTCAAATCCATCTAGAGTACCTCGCATAGTCACAGCAGCCACGAGTCTAATTCAATTTCGGTGGTGATCTTTTTGAGGGAATAAAATATCGAATATCTTTTATGGAAAAGAAAATGAAAGGTAATTTTGTCTTCGGATTCGTTTGGATTGACGAAAACGTACGGAATATTTCAAGTGAATGATTCAGTTCGAGAGATATGTGAAAATAGGGAGAAATGTGAATAAGCGATTATTTTAAACGAGGATGAATCACTAAGAAAATTTGTTATCGCGGCTACTGAAAGAATAGACAATGCTGACGTACTGTTTATCTCTGCATTACAATTTTGGAAGAGAGCTGGAATGCTGGAATTTGCACCGCCCCTGATCCTCCTCCTCCTCCGCCCTCCGATGATACTTGGATAAATCATAAATGTCGTACGTGCATAAGTAACTCTTGAACAAACAAATACGTGGCGACACGTACACAGTTCGAATAAAGATAATACGAAGAAGAAACAACCGTTCAATCACGAATAAAAAAACAGTTCTACCTTCTATTGAGAAATATTCGTTGTTTATGGACATTTGAAACGTGCAAGAGACATAGCAATAAGCCTCGTATAAATTTGGTATAAAATATTGTCAGTTAATTGGGATTCTGTGTCCAGGGTTAATTTGATTTACATTTTTTAATTTCACTTTTTCATGAAGAAAGCTTTGTTTTTATAAAATGCTTCAGCTAGCTGGTGGCTTAGATAAAGCTAGTAAATAGCTGACGAAGCAACGCCACGTGCGAAGAATTTTATCCGATAACGTTTATAATCGTGTTATATTGTTGTGTGTGTGCGTGTGTGTGCGCGCGCGCGCGACGATATTATTGGATTAGCATCAGAAAATACATCGAGTGATAAAAATAATAAAATTTCCTATTTCCGATGCTCATAACCGATGGTGGCGCTGCGAGCGACTTGATCACGTGAGACAGGATATGACGTTCGTCTCATATGACATTGGTTTTACCACATTGAAAAAATGTATTAACAATCATATAATTAATTGCAACAATGTTTCTAAAAGGTGATATACATGTACAGTCGAAATATTAATAAGATCGAGAAATTATTAAAATTTGGTCAAGTGACTGCAGCTAGCTATTCCAAATTTGTTGAAAAAAGTTTCAATTGTGATTTAATAATATATTTAATTTATTTACTGCGTGTATAACCTAAAACGTATCAATAATCGATAAATATTCGATGTTAGGCGAAATAAATTGCCGAGTTTATTCCGTATGAGTAAAAAATGAGCAGTAAAAGGCTAGATATTTCGTTATTCTTCCTACAAAAAACAAAAGAAGAAAAAGCGAAGATCGTAAATTACTTCGACAATATCGAAATTATCAACTGCAGGGCACACAGTCACATAAATATATTTAAGTGTTCAGCAATACGTTTTTGTATCATTATATAATTTTTTTGTAACAATATTCAGAATACAATTTTGATCATTCATTTAATAAAGAAGTAACTAAGCTTTCGTTCCTTCCCCTGTTCTGGTTCTCATTCGTTTCCGTGCTATGGTAGTTGTATTAGATTTGTCTGTATTATTGAATTAGCGGTTAAAAACTTATGTATGCCAAACCAAGTATTAAGGAAGTAGTCCGGTGTGACGATCGAAGTTTCGACGTTTTTTCATAAATTTTTTTAAATAAGAAAATTAAATGCTATCGTTTTGAAATTTTTACATGTTTTTATTGGTATGTTGAAGTGTACAAAAAATTTTTTTTTACTGAATTTGACATTAATTTGTTTATGGTTTTTTATGTTAAAGTGGAGTCCTCGAAAAAAAGTAGGTTGTTTCGAGGAAGCACATAGCCTTCCGTAGTCATCGAAATAAAAAATTCAAAAAGATTTGTTCTGTAGGTTTAATTCTAATGAACTAACCTATAATATGCATATTTTAAAAAAATTGCGGACTTGTGAAAAAAAGGTTTTCAAAAACGAATTTTTCTTTTGAGAATTTGTTTTAAAAAAATGAATTCATTTAAAAATGGAATGTTTTTAAAGGTTAGGTATTTAACTATTTGTGTCTAAAATAACGGGTAAATTTTTTAGCCAAATAGCTTGAATAGTTTTTAGTCAGTGCTTCCCCAAAATTTGGAAAACGTGGTTCCGAAAAAAACGCGTTTAAAGTTTTGACAACAAATTTTTTATAAAAAAATTATACTTACATTAATCAGCTATGCCTGGTGCTTAGAGCAATCCTTCCGTTCCCTCAAAGTGATCATTTTCAGCGGCTTTGACAGCCCTACGTAAGGTTCTGGCCTCTTTGGAGTTGGCTTCTGCAGTTTTCTCCGCCCTTTCATACACACTACGACGCATTCTCTTTTGTTGGTTTATAACTTTAGAAATATTTTTTATTTCGGTCTGAAACTTTTACAGTATATTTTTAAGATGTTTTTCTTGCGAAAAATGTAAAAAAAATCGATTTTTTGAACCCATCACACCGGATTACTTCCTTAAGGAACTTCACCAGGTAGTGAAGGCACAGAAAAAAAAACGAAAATTTGTATCACATATTCTCAACTAGTGTAGAAATATTTGCGAATTATTGTTTGCATCGTTCAAAATTTGTATCTCATTAGACATTTTTAACTTACATTGCTATGGCGCATGCGCACAAATGGCATATTTTACTCCGTCATAGCTCTGAAGAAAATGTAGAAATTAAAAAAATTATATTTTAACAAAGTTCAGGTGAATAAAGCAGCATGGCGAAAGTCAGATAAATTGTGTATTCGGTTCATGAATAAGACATCGATAACAATCTCGCGTTTTATAATCTTCTTCTTTTCTTCAACTTATTCCTGGAAATAGTTTTCGTTATTCTTCGCTTTTTATTTTCAAATGAATTGTGCGAGCGGAGTTTCTTTGCGCAAACATTGGGAAGAAATAAAATCGATACATGATATTAATTTAATTTGTTAGCTTTGATGTTTTTTTTCTTTTTGCATGGTTGCTCCACTCCGAGTCTCAAGAAGTAATCAAGAAAATTGGCCGCAACAAATAAAAGAGTAACATGCAAAACTGATGCAATTTGTCAAGAATATATTTATTCGTTTTTTTACTTAATGGTGTTGTACGTCTCGTATACAAATCGGCATAGATTATTGTTCTGTAGAACTTATTTAAGTTGAAATGAAATGATATCTGATGAGAAGAAAAGTGGAAGAGGTGTTTTCTGACGATAAAACGTTCGTTAGAGCAGCCGAAGATTCGCAAAATATAAATGTTGATGATGGGCTTAAACTCGGTAAATAAGTTTTACCAGAACTAAGTTTGCCTGTAGATCATAAAGAAGTTTCACTGGAAGTAGTATACATCAACCAAAATTGAGCACTTCTCCATCTTCCACGCGATATTTCTTATTAAATATGAAATCTGTCATTCCTCTACTCTCTCTCCGGAATCGAGCTTCTTCATTGCTTACACAGAACTTCGTTGTCTAAGAAAAAAAAAAAGAAAAATAAAAATGACAATGGCTACACGAAGGATACTTTTTTAAAATCAACTCCCACGAGAGCGGCTAGAAAATTAGAAGCTCGAAACTATGGTTTGTCGAAGCAGTCAAGACAAGAAAAAACTTTTATACTGCAGTGAAGTGTGCGCAATCTGTGCAGAAGGTTAGCGTTAACGTACGGAAAAGTCCTCGTGGATTGGATCTACTCGGTTTTGCGACATCCAAGAAAAGTTTCCCAGCCTCTCTCTCTCTTTGTCTCACTCGCAGTTTTCGCTGAAAACGCCAAAAGTTCATTTAGGGCTCCTAAGGGGCAAACTCGCGTACTTGTTGGTGATAACGCAGGAGTCGACGCAAGTGTCATAGTCTCTGTATTAAAACTTAAATATTTCGCTTATGCGTTGTAGTCGATTATATTATCACGAGAGAAAAAAAAATTGTCTAAGGTTTTGCAGGGGTGTAAGCGTCGTGAATTTTCACTGAAACACGCAATTACTCTGGCGCTAATCCCTCAATCATGGTTAACGCTCCGACAGTATTCACAGTTGCTATATAATATATACCAACTTCATCACCCTGCAGCTGCTTCGGCTCGAGTCTCGATTCCGTAAAAGCTATATTTTATACACACTGAAGTGGAGACACGAGTCTACCGTTAAACTTTTAATCAGATGCAAATCGGGCGCTAATTACGTAGCGGCGACGTATTATTAATTAACTAGAGTTTCGACGCTGCAAAAGCACAGAGCGCCCTGGAACTGTTTCGAAATTTTCACAAACACACGTCCTAGCCGAGTGAATGACAAACCCTTGAAAACTTTCCGACTCCTGGGTTACTCGAGTAAAGTGTGTGTGTGTGTGTGTGTGTGTGTGTGTGTGTGTGTGTGTGTGTGTGTGTGTGTGTGTGTGTGTGTGTGTGTGTGTGTGTGTGTGTGTGTGTGTGTGTGTGTGTGTCATCGGGAGGTTCAAGTTTTACAGTCGCGGTTGAGTAGCGTGGGTCTTTATGGAGCTTTTTTCGCGGTAAAGCTATAGGAAGGCGTCTTGAGGCAGACCGGGGTCGAGGCTTCCGCTCGTCGCCTAAGTAGCTGTAGGGACGCCTACGTGTCACATAATACTAGCGAAAGAGTGATGTATATCCTCTTGGTGTCAGACAGTCATTACTGCCTCACGAATGTGCAGCACGCGTCGTGGGTGTTTAGCGGGAGGAAGCACTGCACTTACCAACGGAATAGGAGGAAGGCAAAGTGTTATAGCAATGGCAATGAGATGATATCGCAACTCTGTCTATTTGTATAGGCTCCATTAGACGCGTCGAGAACTGAAACACGGACGTAGGCAATGACTGTACGCTATAATTAATTATATCATTATTATTGTGCTATTTAAGGGAAGGGTCAACACACTATCTTTCGTACTCGCGCGAACTCTCGATGATGCTGTTTCTCTCGCAATAATGCAGCTTCAATCGGTATTGGGGCTCACCTTAATAGAAATTAAAAAGATTCATCTTTCATTATCGTAATGAGATTTAAATATTAATTTGTACTATTCGGATTGTTTTCTTTCTCAAATATATTTCAGATTTAAAAGTAATTCATTGAATTCATTTTACGATGACTGAACATAACATAAACAATGAATGCATGAAACTTTTAGGATAGTGCGATTTCGCTTGATGTACAAAATTGTTCATTATTGCTTTCTCGTGATTGATGACATAGTACTTAAAAGTCCCAAAACGTGGAGAAATCATATTTAGAAAAAATGTCTGTTCGTATGTGTGCGATGTGCTTGCAAAATTGCAATGGATATATCTCGAAAACGGGTTCCTCGATTTCCTGAAACTTTGTACACGGGTCGGGTCGCAACCCCAGTCAATTTGTCGCAATTTTCATTCAAATCGCTAACGGGTGTCTTATTTTATGGGTGCTTGAATTTTGTTTATAAAAGAGTTCTCTAGCTATCGTACATTTTTGGCTATCGGGTTGTAACTTTCTAGGAGAATAGGCCAGGGAATAAGGTTGTTCGGTATTGAATTTGGCATGAATCGATTAATGCGTTCAGAAACTATTGAACCATGGATATTTGTAATGTTTGAAAAAAAAAAAAACACATTTTTGCTCTATCTTTCTTAAATTTTTATGTATCAAACTGAAACTTGGCTTTGAAGTTGGGTAGGGGACGAGGATATTTGGTAAGAATCAATCGAGGGGTTAGAACTTTCTGAAATAAAAAATATAACATATATATTATATATATGTATGTAACTTAATTTTCAATTTTATTTAAAATTGTAATACCACTTTCTCTATAAGTTAGTCAAGATTGAGATAATTATTACGCGTAGAGGAGATTCTATGGGTTGGAGAGAGTCACGAGGAAGCAATGTGCAAATTAAAAATTTCCACGCCATGTTTACGTTCCATTACTTTTTAACCCTTTGCACTCCAGCCTAGTAGGGCATAGAGGCTTTAATGTCGCAAATACGGCGACAACGGAGTGCAAAGGGTTAAATATCAGAGAATTAATCGTCAATCTCTCGCTTTCACAAGTCGTACTTAATTTATTTAGATCTCTCAAGAAACTCGTTGGAATCTCCAAATATTCACGAATTGTCGGTGTAGCTAAATTTAATTGATTGATCATTGCAAAGACGTAAAATGATAAATTTTTTTGTAACAATCATTATTTATTAAATATTTACTATTATAAATCATCATAATACGATGAAACAAAAGATATTCATGAGAAATGATGTAAATTTATATTAAAATATTCTACATCTCAATCGACTTTACTGATTAATAACGAAATGAAAAAAGCAGAATGTGATAGGATGCTATTGACATTGAGATTACTAAGAAAAATGCCACATTGTTGCACGGATCAACAATCCTGATAACCAAATTCAAAGACATTAATCTATTCGTCAACAGAATAATATTAGCGTAATCGTTCATTTTGTATTCTGTTACAGATTTTCACGAGAGCAACAGACTCTACCGAATCACTTTTATTTCACGGATTTTGAGCGACACACCGCTGAAATAGCGTCTTTCCATTTGGATCGATTGCTAGGGTTTCGTCGAGCTATGCCTGTCGTAGGCAGAACGCTCAACATGACTAGGGAGATATATCAGATCGCCGACGGGGAGCTTTTGAAGACATTCTTCGTCAGTCCCGTGGGCAACATGTGCTTTCACGGTCGGTGTAGTTATTATTGCGACACGGGTCACGCTATCTGCGGAAATCCGGATACCCTTGAGGGTAGCTTCGCGGCCTTTCTTCCCGATAAAGAATTGGCGGGACGCAAGGTGTGGCGGCATCCATGGAGAAGAAGCTATCACAAACGCAGGAAGGCTCAATGGGAACACGGTGAGAAATTGACTGTATTACATCTCACATTTATCGCACTGACATAAGAATTTTTTTTCTTCTTCATCTTCTCATTTATTTTACGTTAATATGTTTTTTTTTTATTTTCTCGTAACTTCTACATTTCGTTATGGGCAGGTGAAATATTATGTCATTTGTGGTGAGGTTGCTACGCGTCCCCTTATTCCATAATTTTTTTTTATATTAATATTTTTCAATATTTTATATTAGTAACAAACTCTAATAATTTGATTAAGCATCGCAGTCCTTTCTTTCTATCTGATACATTTTACTTGCTGCAATGACTTTGTGTTTAATTTTCATTCAATCAATTAATTAATCATTTACTCATTTTCATAAAATAAAAGTATTAAAAATAAGTGTTTGTTACATTTAGTATTTAATCATTTTTCCTTCCTCGCGTTTTCATGAAAATAAATTAGACTGAAATTTGTCACGAGTAAAATAGGAACCGCTCTTTGATCGTTGAGATTTTCGATTAAATCTATTCATTTTTTTGCGGCGGGCATTTTATGAGCGTCAAGTTCACGTTCTAACTTTCGCTATTTTTCAACAATAGAGCATCCATAAATAAAGTGAAATTCAAAGAATTTAGCTATAAAATTTAGCCAACGTCGATCGAGGAATTCGAAATGTTACATTAGACTGAAATTATGATGTCGACGATGATTTATTTGCCAAAATACATAGACCTGTAAATTAAAAATAAGTTGAGCAATCATTGATTGAGCACTGAAATTTAGCACACAAGTAAACAAGTAGAAGTTCCTTATGTATTGAAATTTTCGTTAAATATATTGGAGCTATAAGATTTTTATGGAACAATGAATATACGAGTTATGAATTTTTATTTGTGTCACGTCATCATTTTTTAATTACTGATTATTTTTATTATCGTAAATTTTAAGTAATTAAGCATAGCTGTTACGTTGATCCTTGTAAATTAATTTCTCATTACTTTACACCCTTGACGAAGCTTTCTCTATGAAAAAGTCAACATCGATCAACATACTTCCTCGTTCAGGTTGTTTTGTGAACGTTTTAAAATACTGGAAAAGCAATTTTCAAGGTTGAACTTGTCGGACTTTGTTTTTAAATGAAAAACAGTAGAAAGATTTGAAGAACAATAATCACCTACTCTAGCTTTATCTATTTAATATCGTTGATCCAATATCTTAGACTCGGAGTATTGTAACCTGGTGAGAGACATTCCACCGTACGACGAAGGTCGCCGACTTCTTGATCTAATCGACATGGCCGTTCTCGATTTTCTCACCGGCAACATGGACAGGCATCATTACGAGACTTTTAAGATTTTTGGTAATGACACCTTTACCCTTCATCTTGATCACGGACGAGGCTTTGGCAGGCCGTTTCACGATGAAATATCGATTCTCGCACCTCTTTTACAATGCTGCGTCATAAGACAGAGCACACTCGGTGTCTTGCTGAAGTAAGTACATTTTTTTATGCCCCTCGTTACACATTTTTTAATGCCCTTCATCACATATTTTTACATTAAATTCACTTTAATTATCAATAAGTCTGTCAGTAATTTTTTTAAGGGATAAATTACTTTGTTCCGAGTTTTCATCTGCGGACCCAACTACCTTAACCCACCTATCGTATTCTACAAAAGCTTGCTACTCGACTCTATGCCGGTTCGACTATTTTTCGAATCTGGCGCCGAGACTCGTCGTCTCCTCGCTTTTATCATATTTCGATATAATTTTGGTCAATCCAACCACCAAAGGGTTAATCAAGGGATCGTTCTAACGTGAAATTGAATTAATTTGATGAATAATAAATTAAAGAAATAGTTTCAATTCCAAAATTTTGGTAAATTTGTTTAATCATCATGCACGTTAAAAAATATTAAATTGTTGATCAAAAAAAATGTTTCTATAGTCCCCACGATAATCACTTAATATGCTGAATAACGTGAAAAAATATGAGATCGATTGGTCAAATAGTTTTCTTCCAAAGATCTGCGTCCATTGAAAAAATAACGTTTTGAGAAAATCGAATTTAAAGTTGACTGCGCACCTCGCCGGATGCTTCGCCTTCTCTCAAATTATCGGCTGTAGCAGACAAATCAATTCGAATCAGGATCGAAAACTGCCAGTACATTCTTAAATACTTGTCAACGTTAAACAATATTTTTGAAATCAATCTTTTGAAGATTTCACAGGGGAAAGAACCCATTGACCCTTCTCAGTCACACTTTCGTAGAATTTCACGACGATCACACTTGGCAAAATGTACCCAGCTGAGATTCAAATGATGACTGTGTGAAAACTATCCTATAAAACGTTCGATCGGGAACAAAAAGTTGTGGAACATACTTTGAACATGCTAGAATACATAACAAAAGTCGATAAAATGAAAAATTAAGTGACAACATGTTCAAATAAATCATCGAAAAGTTTATACGCCATAAATACACTTTTTTAATAAAAAAAAAATCATAAATTATTCAATTTTCAATATTTATAAGCAAAATTTGGAGACTATACTCCTAAGATGTGATACTTTGAGAAAAAAAAATAGTGGCGTAGTGCGCATTTGAAAAAAGGTATTTTTAAATTTACCCGAGTCCGCGCACAATGTTGTAGTCACCGGTTGCAATTCGATACCGTCGCTTTATTCAAACGTCTAACGTTCTATAAATGTAGGGGATACTTAAAACCCTTGGTAGATGATGGGACAAGTTCCATTTGAACCATGCCCTTAATATAGATATTTAGATTCAAACTTGATCGACGGACGAAATTTACCCAGAGTGACCGCGAAGGGTTAAAAAAAAGATGCTTAGAATAAAGTAAAATATGAATAATCGATATGAAAAATATAAATAAAATTAAAATACTTCGATTAATCGTATGGAGCCCTTAACCCTTTGTAAGTCACACCGCCCGAAACGGAACTATGAAGAGCAGAGTGGGGGTAACGCGTTCTTACGGTAGAGCCGAGGAGTGGGGATATTCTTGTGACTTATAAAGGGTTAAAGCTCGAATAAAAATTTGCAACTTGAATAAGTTGTCAGTTGGTATTTGTTGTTCGTGTAAATATTGCAACAAGACGCGTTGAATCAAAATTTATACAATCTGCAACGCAAATACAATCAAACGAATTGTTATTTAAATAAAAAATAATAATTGTTCAGCATAAAGTTAATATTTTGTGTTTTTTCTTTATCGTAGAAATAAAAATAAGAAACATCTGGTTTGTGCTGATGACGGTGAAGATAATAACCATTTTGCTATTCAGATTTCACAACGGACAACCTCGTCTGAGCGCGGCGATGCGTCGAAGCATGGTGGTAGATCCAGTAGCACCTGTCCTGTGGGAACCCCACCTGATTGCGCTTGACAGGCGAGTTGCCCTGATCCTTCAGGCCGTTCGAGACTGCCTAGATCGCAGCCTTCAACCGGATCAAGTGATGCAAGACGATGCGAACGAAAATCTATAGCAGCTTCTCAACTGATGGAAATCGCCTGGTGCGTTTTCCGAAGAAACGAACTAATATAAAGAAGTGATATGTACCGATAGATATTTTTTAAGTCAACGTCCGCGAATAATATACGACTTTCGCATAAAGTGCTATGCTCGATCAACTCGTAAAGATGATGTTCCTGTATCTATGTAAATTATGTAAAAAAAAAAAAGAACAAAAAGAATAAGAATAAGAAGAACAAGTAGCACGAACACAAAATGTCCTCGTAGGTTTAGGCTTAGCCGTTTTTTCTATTAATTCTAAGTGAATTTGGGGTCATGGAGGTATCGTCTAGCCAAGCTTTGTGGGGCCATTCGTACATGCACAGTACATTTTGTAAATTTATTTCGAACGACATTACTTTCGTTCAGTAAAAAAGAAAATAATAAAGAAACCCACAATGAAGTGCAATACACGTTGTACGAATAATTGAAATCGCAGGAACGATTATCATATCTGTAGAGGCACAGATTGTTTCAATTTGTTTTAAACAATATATTTTTATTAAAATCAAACTATGAGCGAAATCACGTATTTCTCATTAAGAGATTTGTAGTTGCGTGAAATCGAGATATCCGCGAAATTGTGTGACAAACGGTTTATACATCAGCGCCAAAGATATGATAGTCTACCCAATCTCCGAAAACATCAGCAAACAATATTTTATCGTTTACGAAAGACTGACAAATTCATTTATCGATCAATAGGATCTTGTAACTGATAAAAAAAATTTTTTTAATGAAATACATTTTTCGATAATAATACATCGTAGAAAAACAATTTATTTTCTAAATCTTTAAGAAAAATATTATTTTTTAGTCTCATTAAATTTGTCTTAATTAATAAAATTAATTGTTTTTTGCGATGCTTTCGGGGCATTTTCTAAATCTCATAAAGCATCGCTAGTTTATCAAGGCTCACAATTGTCGAACGAATGTATGGATTGCACAGTTATTTTTTAACATCCTGTATATAAGTGTGCTGTACAAATTCTTGTATTCATTAAAGAGAGATTGTAAGAACGAGCGAAAATCACTGACGTACCCTCATAATCGAAAAAATTCATCTTATCTTCTCGCAACGTCGTCAAAACAAAGGAAAACTTCAGTCTTACGATCGAAGGATATAAAGTTCAATTTCCGATACCACAATGACAAGTACCACTACGTTAAAGTTCTTCTTCCGGCAATCGTGAACAACGATAAGGGTCGCGATAAAAATTTTCCAATGGCGCATCGAAGGCGAAAGATTTTCGAACTTAAAGCGAAGCTATTAAACCGCTGCGGGCGTTCGCGACGCACAAAACTCGAGGAAATTCAAGAAGAATCGTCACGCAAGCGATGCACGGACCGACACTATTTGTTTATTGGAAAAACTGGAGCAACCGAATGCTCTTCAATACTGAAAGGGATGAGAACAATTGGTAGGAGAAGATGAAATGGGGAAGGGTGAAAAGTTTTTCCTCGCGAACTATGCTCCTCTCCCTCTCGGGCCGGATTCACCGATGATGCCACACACGTTTGTTGACTCGGGGAACATCAAATGGGATTATTATTGTTATTTTTATGAGTCAAGTCTTCCGCCAATGAGAGAATCTGTATCGATCGTAGTCTTCGGGCAAACATCGTGAACGTGATAAAGCTAGGAGGGCTTGAAAAATTTCTCGGGGATTTTTTACCACGGCAAAAGTAAATAAAATGAGTTAAGAAAGTTAGTTCGCCACGGGATTTCGATAAAAGTTGTCGCGTGAATTCTTACATTGATTTTCCACAGACATTCGAGTGAAGGAAATTGTAGTTAACGCGTTAGTGAATAATCGTTTATCCGTGTTATCAAGTAGAGTTAACAAATCAATTTTGAAAATTGAATAAAAACATATAACATGTGGAAAAAAATTGTAAAATATTCAAACATATTACAAAAATTTGGTTACAACGATAGATCGATCAGTCATTTTACAAAAATTAACAAATAACACGTTTGGTACAACGAGAACGCAAGCGAGGACGCGAGCAAGAGCGCGATAATTTATTTTACAAAAAAAATGTAAAATCTAATAAAGTGTAAACAGATAAAATCTTAGCAAGTTGCCATTAAAAGTTGTCGCGTTAGTTTTTGACATTAATTTTGCACTGATAACAGACACTCGAATGAAGGAAGTCGTAATTAGCACGTTAGTGAACAACAATTGTTCCGTGTTATCGAGCAGAGTTAATAATTAATTTTAAAAAATCAAACAAAGACATGTAACTAGTGGAAAAAAATAAAATAAAATATCCGAACAAACTGCACAAGTTTGGTACAATAAGAGCGTGAGCAAGAGGGCCATCATTCATTTTACAAAAAAATGTTAAATCTAACAATCGATAAGTTTGGTACAACGAGATCGCGAGGAAGAGCGGCATCAATGAATTTATTTAAAAAATATAAAATCTCATAAGTAGATAAAATGTGAACAATTACTTCAGACGTTAATTCTAAATTATTTTTCTGAATGTTTCAATTTTAATTAGCCTGACATTGCAATCTGGAAAAAAACGTCGAAATATTTGTTTTTCCTTGAAACAAAGCTACTCACAAACGATTGAGAACATTTTTTTAAAAAGTAGAAAACCGTTTCGTCGAGAGGAAATGCACGAATTTTAAATTCATTGACGTATTGCGCTATTGTCACAGGCTGAATTTTCATTTCTGGCGCCTTTTGTCCCACATTTTCGATGAGTGGAAGCGAGAGGGAAAGATAGGCCCTCTTGCTCTAATGCCTCTCTCGCTTTCTGTTCCACTTACGAGCACAAAAGGACTATGCGTCCAAATGAAATTCCAGGTTTGTGTCGACTTCGGTTCTCTATCACCGGGATACGCTCGATTTGTCTTATCGCAAGAGAACAAGAGAAACAGAGATAGCAACGGTATCACGGGGACCGTCCCCATGTCGCGGACTTGGAATAAAGTAAAAGAATCCATAATCGAGTCCGAAAGCTGAACAGGAAACATGTCCCGATAGTTTATCTTATTCAATATGGGATGAACGAATACGGTACAAAACGTTTATGCTGCACCGAAGATATTTCAATGGAATAAAAAACAAAATAAGGAGAAAATGTGGACATTTGGAGTCTTGGAATCGTCTTGTTTGCCTGTCTGTCACTTTTTTTGCTTTTCTGTGCTGAAACAGCACGCAACAGCCGTGACCTCGGTTCTGACTACAAAGCAATAATGATAATTCCGAAACGTCTGACCGAAAAGTTACATGTTTATCGCAATTGGTAAAAGAGCATTAATTATTATTATCTACAAAGTAACGTGGGGATGTTTAGCAAAATGGAAACGATTCTGTAACTGGTTGTCAACGAATAAAGATCATAATAATACGTGATCCCCCAGAGGCGACCGTCGATTATGAAATAACTTCACACGTAAAGCACGTTCTCAGAAAGAAGAAGAATAGAGGAAGACATTGCCGTCCGCTAGCAGAAAAATGAGGAAATGAGTCTCCTCGTTGAGGGGAAGCCTTTTCAAGAAGATGGGAACTTTCGGATCGCTCTGCGATGGTAATTAGCATTGAAACGTAGGCTCTAACCATAAAACGTTGAAAATAAATAAAAGTAAAGAAAAACAATTGTCAACGTCCGTCAGAATAACTTTTAACATTCGGACGGATATTATTAGGTATATTGTCGATGTACCAAATGAATAACATTTAGAAAATCGCCATCTTTTGCTATTTGGGGAGCAGTCATAGAAACGGGATGTCCGTTATTTTTTTGGCTATCCATCGATCAGGTTATCCATAGATTCTGGCTATCCATCGAGAATACTAAACCATTCGTCGCACCGAATAAAATTAATCAACCAATATAAATATATATAATATATATGGTCAAGGGAATGGTACAATAGAATTTTCGATGGGTAAACCAAAGGTCCGCGATGAGACAGTCGAATTCTAGACTCGGCCGACGGTCATCTCTATTAAAAAAATAATTAAATTAATGAAACAATACCTGGCCGGCTGGATGGCATAGTATTCTTGATCAGTACCAAGGTCCGTGACACAGAGATTTTTTTAGTCACAATGAACGGTGTGACGTCTGTCTGTCTAGTGTTCTCGTGCATTAGATGCATCGAGTGTAGCGAACCGAAATCAAAATTACAAAGTGATGAATGCGCATGCGCAAATTTTCAGTCTTTATATCGCGATAAAACGCGCTTTGTTGTTTCTTGCCCGACATCAACTGTCAAACTGTTTAAATCATCGCGTTAAAAATGGCACCGCAGCCGGAACCGACTGTCCACGATATGGCATATCGGGGAAAAACGGCGGCTGTTAAGATTCTAATAAGCGAAAACGAAAAATTAAAGACTCAGACTGATTCAGTACGTATCGAGTACCGGACCTAACAAAATCTTTTATCTCATTTAGGTTATAAAGATGTTAATCTCTTCAACAGAACGGACGTACGTTGTTGCATTGGGCTGCTCTAGGTGGCCATGAAGACCTCGTTCGATACCTTATTTCTCTCGGAGTACCTGTTGATCCACCAGATGACGTAATTACTTAAATTTTATATAAAAACTTAATATATTTTGGGTTGCATCCTTTGCGTATATCGAGTGACGCAGCAAAGTACGCTGATTCGCCGCCATTACTACCGATCATGCGCAGTAGCTCAGTAGTCTTTATTTCTCTCTCGCTCATCATGGCAATCGCCAATGGCGTCAACTCACTTGCACTCATAACGGCTCAGTCAACTTGGCAAATTCATTTAAATACTTTCAGTTATATGAATAAATAATAAATTAACTTAAATCTTATATATTCTAGTCCAATTATAATATATTTTGATTATTAAACAATTGGAATAAAATTTTAATATTTGGAGAATTGATATACCATCGATATGCATAAACCGATCTATTAAATTAAATGTACAATTGTAAAGTAATATCAAAGTACTTGTATGTTGAACATAACATTTTTTAATACGTTCAGTAAACCGTTCATTAATTTTACATCATACTTATATATTAAATTTTATGTACACGGTAACTGCAATAACAAAAAAAAACAATTTCTTATTAAAGTACATTTTCAGTTTGCATAAATAAGAAGTTTTTATTTTAATGTAAATTTTGATTGATCCTATACTGAATGATTCAATTTATAAAAATTGTAAATCAACGTTCTCCTCTTTGGATTCATACTATGAAATTATTTTCTCATACTGCAGTACCGAGGTATCAAAGATTGCACACGTGTAACTATAAAACAACAATGTTCTCATCGTTACAGACAAGCATGACTCCCCTTATCTTAGCGGCATCAGCAGGACGAGAAAAAGTAGTAAAAATTCTATTGAACGAGGGAGCAAATGTGAATGAGAAGACCGACGAGGGCCACTCGGCGTTGCAATACGCAGCGAGCAAAAACTGGGCCTCGATATGCGCGTATTTAATTGAGAAAAACGCTGATGTTAATATAACGGATAAGCGAGGTGCAACACCGCTTCACAGAGCAGCCTCGAAGGGAAACTCAACTATAGTGAAGATGCTTCTCGATAATGGAAAACGGCTGAGCATCGGTGATTCAAATGACTAATCATCGTCGACAGTTTTTAACTGTTTTGTTTTTATTAAAAATTTTCTAACGATCTTCTTCCCTACATTTAGATCAAGCTGATATGTACGGAAATTCAGCGTTACACTTGGCTTGTGAGGAAGACAGACGCGAGGAGGCAAAACTTCTCGTTTCCAACGGTGCAAATATCGAGCTCACTAACAAAGAACGTAAAACTCCGCTGGATCTGGCGAATCTAACGCTGATTCGTCAAATTCGCGAGGTCAAGGAGAAAATGTCTGAACCAATTGTCAATTAATAAATAAATTACATTTACCGACACACAACTATTTATGATTTAATTGTTTATTGTAGTTTCTCTTGTATACACAATCGACCATTGTATTAAATTCATGTAAAACGTATCAAAATTCGCTAGCCACTTTTCATAATTACTTTTTTTCTTTTAATACGCTCAATATGCTCTTTCGTATCCCGCATCATTTCACAGACACCCACTATCATCTCACTTCTTATTAACAAAAATCGAACCAGCTCTTGAATCGACATACTCGACGTTTTCGTCGTCCAGCCACTTTCCGAGATTCCGGACAATCCGCGAAGCACGCAATGTGTGCTCCCTTAATCTTGATCGTTTTATATACACAATTCACAATTGTACTAAGAATTGTTGGATCAAGAGATTGAGCACGTAATTCGCAAATTATCGTTTCACCCCATGGAAAGACTCGCAATCTCTTGATTTGTTGCCTTCTCTAGATCCACCAATCCCCACGATAACAATCCTTTTAGCTCGTGATATTCGAATCGACTTGTCAACGTTTTCCCTGCATGGTATAATCGGTAATTACGCTTTTTTTCCTCCTTGCTTTTCAATTCTCATGATTCATCATTAAGGCCTATTAGTAAATGTATAATCGATCTATACATGTGTATACAGATTCCATGCGCTCTAGTTATCGTTTTATTTTGAAAAATATACTAGCTCTCACGTTATACAATATAAATGTCTCGAATTACACAAAGAATTTGATAAAATGTTTACAAAATTTACGTACAAAATTCTTCGTTTTTGTTTTTTTTCTTCTAAAAAATCTTCGCATCAATCGGTTTCTTTAATTTCAAATACCACATAGATACGCCAAGTGTCTCAATCCATTTCCATTTGAAAAGGTTGGCACAAACGAAAACGACAAAGCAAAAGAAAAAAACATTTTTTAAATTATAAAACATTTATCGCAATAACTTTAAGTACAATAAAATAAAATAAAAAAGAAAAATAATATTCGAGTCATGTTTATTGTGGATTATTATTGTTTTTTTTTTCTCTCAAATGCAATATATAAACTGAAGAAGAGGAAAGCTTATTTTATATGTTCAAATAAATATATATTATATTATATATTATAATACTACAATATTATGTTATATAATATTATATATTAATTGTTGATATAATATTATATAATATTGTATATTATAAATATAATATATAATAATATATGATGTCGAAAATACGTATATTAATGCATATGCCGGGTACATTATATAAGAAGATCGTTTACATTTCGTTTTTATTTTCGTTTCTCTATGGTACTTGAAAAATAAAAAATAAAATAAATAAAAAATCATTGCTTGTAACGTTATGGAAAGAAATACTGCGAGAAACTAAAAGTTGAATACCTTAAAAAAGAAACAGAAAAACCTTTTAAAATGAAAAGTAGCTTGGTAATAATTGTTTGAAGTTTGATCCTTATTTTCCTCTCTGCTCTCCGTGTATAATTAGTTAATTATTAAAATAATTAATATATAATAAACGTTAATTATCTTATCTCTACCTAAGTGTGTTATTCGTGTAATCTTAATTATGCAGCGACCTGACATGCTTCTTTTTGTTCTTGTTGGTTTTTTAAATCATTCTAGACTTCTTTTTTTTGTCTTTTTCTTTCTCGTAGTTTACCGAATCGCATTTACAAATTTCAATCGTGTTTTCCTTCCTTGCTTTTTGTTTTTCTCATTTTTCTTGCGTTAGAACCGCTCGGCGGTAAGTTAGTAAGCTGTAAAGTTATGTACACATTCTTTCAACACTTTCTCTTGATGGCATCTTATGGGAAGTGGTAAATATATATTTCTACTTGAAAATAAAAAAGAAATAATCGCGGTTTTGTTTGTTTGTTTTTCTTTCGTCTCATTACCGTTCTACGATTTCACTCGAGTCGGTGTCATTTTGTCGCCGACTCGAGCGCGACAAAACTATTTCTAACCGTTCGAATGACTCATGGATTTGATATTCCTGAGGCTTGATCCAGCTATGCGTTATTATTCTTCACGCCGCGGTAGCAAATCGATTTTTGTCTTTTTTAAAAAAATTATTCTTCGTCGATCGCGTAAGGTTAAAATCAATTTTTCTTGCGTTCATTTAGGCGATCTATTATGCGTTATAACGTTATTGTTGATAATCAACAAGCGCGCCCGTTCAGTTTACACTCTCATCGCCGTCCATGCTCTCGTCTTGGGTCGTTAAATCGTCACCGGAGCCACCGGTTTGCACTGACCCCCGTTTCGTCAGTCTCGTCGAACTCAAACTTATCGGAGCTGCACCACGTCTGAAATATAAAAAGAAAATAAATTTTCAGGGATTTCTAATTAACTTTTGTAGGCTCCGAACTCATTTAAAATTTAATAACTCGATGTATACATTTACATGCACAGAATTTGTTTGGGGATGTCAGGTGGGAAAACTTTCATTCTTCCTTCTTCTACTCCTGGTACATATGAATTATTTATTATATTATTTAAACAATAATCAACATTAGGCATTACGCCTAATTCTTGCAAAATACTTGAATATTTAAATCTAGACGTAACGCCTGAATATTCAAATATTTTTAATTCTCAAATTTAATAAAATTCATTAAAAGAAAAACGCGTAATTAATTGCTGCCAACGTTCAGAGAGGAATTTTCACGTCTAAAGAATTTGTAAACCTTGTAAAAGTGTGCAGTTTATAGAATAAATAATGCGCTAGACGATGAATGACGAAATAAAGTTGAATGACTCACCTCAGTTTGGTCCTGAGATTAGCATTCTCGCGTGTCAAATTTTCGTGCGATTCCATCAATTCCTCCATTTCTCTCTTGGATTTTCGTTTTAGAACCTTGTGCGTGCTAAGTTCCTCCTCAGTTTCATCTAGCTGTCTCTTAAGGGTTTTAACTCTGACGTTAGCCTTCTCGACTTGTTCTTTGTACTGCTCAGCGTTTCTCCTCTCATCCTCAAGCTGGAGTCCCAATTCTTTAAGCTTCTTGTCCAATTTTCTGTTGATCTTCTGTTGGGCGAGACGTTCCTTCGCTTCGGTTTCGAGTTGTTCGTCGAGATTCGATATCTTCGATTCCAAAGCCTGTATAGTTGCTTTGGTTTTGGCGCGCTGATTGGTTTCCAATTCGGCGAGTTTCGCCTTCAATTCCTTATTCTGTCGTTCTAGCAACAATCTCTGCGATTCGAGTTTCTGGGTGGAGGTACGTTCCGTCGCGAGATCCGTTGTCAGCTGTTCGACGGTTATCTGACTTTTACGTGCACGGTCAGTCAGTATTTCGCCGTTTGATTGTTCCTCCTCGAGTTCTTCCTCGAGCGTCGCGATTCTTGCCTCGAGTCTGCGTTTCTCGTCAAGCATAAGAGTTCCCTTGTTCGCATTGTTGTTAACTTCTTCCTGAAGTTCATCCCTCTCGTTTTCGGCAACGCGTTTCGCTCGTTCGCTGCTCGCCAAATCTTCGGTAAGTTGCAACAAATCGGCTTCCAAACTTTTGACTTTCCGCTCAGATTCTTTAGCACCGGCAGCCAACTCGTCTCTGGCAGCTCGAGCTTCCTCCGTCTCTCGAGTGCAATCCTTAATCTGCACCTGAAGCTTCTTCAACTGTTTGAGGGCGTCCTCCTTGACCTTGTTATGCATCTCAAGTTGTTGCTCAATGTCCTTGTAATCGGCTTCCATTTTCTTGCGCGCGGCTATCGCCGCGGCTCTCTGTTTTCTTTCATCCTCGAGTTCGGCCTCGAGGTCTCTCAACTGTTTCACAAGCCCGCGACGTTTCTCTTCGGCTTGTTCTTCCTTCGCTTGAAGTTCTCGATCGAACTGCGCCTTGAGTGCTTGCATGTTCACCTCGAGTCTCAGTTTAGCATCCTCGGTGCACTGAAGTTCATCCTCCAACTCTTCAACCTGCGACCTCTGCTCTGCCAATTGCTGTTCGAGAACTCGCTTCGCTTTCTCAAGTTCGTGAACGTTCTTGTCCGCCGTACCTTGGTTGTTGACGAGTTCGTCCAATTCCGCCTGCAAACTTCTTCGACCGCGCTCAAGTTCCTCGACTTTGTCATTTAATTCGTCGAGTTCCCGGGTCAGTGAAAGTACCTTCGTCTCTTTCTCGCGGGCTTCCCTCTCAGCGGTATCTCGCAGTTCAGCGTACTTTTCCGAGACCGCTTTTTCTTCGGCCAGAACCTTGTCGAAGTTCTTTTGCTTCTTTTCCAATTCGATAACTTTCGAACGCTGAACCTCCAGCTCGATCGTGCTGTCCTCGAGCTCGGCTTGGATCTTCTTCTTGGATTTGTCCAACTTGTCGTTGGCAGCTTTAAGCTCTTCGACTTGTCTGAGCAGAGCCTCCATGTCTTTCGTGATGCGTTTTCTCGCTTCCTCGAGCGCAGAGGCAGCTTCGGCTTCGTCGTCTCCTCGTTTCTTCGCTTCGGCCAACTGAATGATCAAACTCTGCGACTGTTTTTCGAGCGCTCGCTTACTTTCTTCTTCTTCTTCCAGTTGATCGTGAAGAGTCTCCTTTTCACTCTCGAGAGCTCGTAATTTTGAACTCAACGCGAGCTTCTGCTTCGTCTCCTCCTCCAGTTGTTGCTGCATCTCGTTAAACTGCGATTCGAAAGTCGTTGAGGCTTTGATTGCCGCCGAAGCTCTCAATTCTGCGGTTTCCAGCTGCTGCGATATACTCTCGACCTCTTGCTGAAGCTTCGACGTTCTCTCGACGATTTCCTGTTTTGATCTCTCGTTTTCGTTGAGCTTTGCCGTTATCTCAGCCAACTGTCCCTCGGCTTGTTTTCTACGACGATCGGATTCCTGTCTACTGGCCACGACGGAACGCAATTCTGTGGCCAAATCAGCGCCTTCAGCCTCAAGAGTACCCTTCGCCTTTTCAAGTGCGGCTTTGGTCTTCTTCAAGGCGTCCATCTGCTCGTTGAGAGCCGTAAGTTCTTGTGTGTGCTTGTGTCGCATATCCGCCAAGGTCCCCTCGTGAACTGACGTTTCCTCCTCAAGATTTTTCTTGAGCGTCGCCAACTCCTGTTCCCGCTTGCTTCGCAATTCTTGCTGAGCCGCAGTAGTGTCCAAGGAGTCGAGAAGCTCGTTTTTCAGAGCTTCGAGTTCCTCGTTGAGGTCACGTTTCAGTTTCTCCGCTTTGCTTCTCGCTACTTTCTCAGCCTCGAGATCCTCCTGAAGTTCAGCAAGCTGCGACTCGAGCTCTCTCAGAGCCTTCTGAGCCTGTGCTTTAGCGGCAGCCTCCTCATCGATCTTCAGCATCACCTGATTGAGCTCCTCCTCGCGTTTACCCAACTGCAATTGCAGCTCCTCCACCTGAGTCTTGCGTTCCTGAATTTGTTCCTTCAGATCGGAAACTTCGGTTTCCACCTTCCTCTTTGATCTATCAACCTCCTGACGCTGTTGGTGGTCCTTCAGCAGTCTCTCCTCGAGATCGACGATAGTCGCCTCGTGTTTTGATTTCAATTTAGCCAGATGCTTCGCCTTCTCCTCCTCCTCGGCAAGCGTCTGCGACAAATCATTCGCCCTCTCCTCCAGAATCTTTTTCTCTTTGTGCAGCTTTTGATTTGTATCGTCCGAAAGCGCGAGATCCTCTTCGAGCTTCTTGATTTTGCCGTCGCATTGAACCTTCTCCAATTGCAATTTTTGACGCGCGGCCTCCTCCTCCTCCAGCTGTTCCTCGAGATCGCTTATGTTCAACTGAAGCTTCTTTTTCTCCTGAGTCACCGCCGTATTGCGCTCCTCCTCTTCCTCTATTCTCGCCTCGAGATCGTGCAAAATTTCTTCCAATTCTTGTTTCCTCGCCGCCAGACGGGCGCGCATCTCCTCAGCCTCGGCACAAAGTTCAACTTCGGCCTGAAGCTGCTCGGCCAGCATAGTTTTCTCCTCGATCGCCACTTGATACTTTCGCTCGTACTCTTGCGCTGAATGCAATTGCATCTCAAGCTTGTCTCGAACCTGCTTAAGCTCATCCTCCTTCTGTGTTAATTTTTCTTCTTGCTTTGTAACTTCCAGCAAAGGTTTCACCTTCGTATACAATCTCCACCACTGCCAGTTTCTGAGCTTCAAGTAGGCTGCGCAATTTCTTTGAATAATACGAATAGCGTTTAACTGTTGCAATCGTTTTTGATAATTTCGTCGGGCGAGAAAACCGCGACAGAAAGCTTGGAAATTGACGATAAGATCGGTTATCTTGTAGTCCCTTTCTTCCTCGAGGTGAGCCAGCACTCCAGCGCGGAAGAATATTTTCGACTGACCAACGCGGTAGAGATTGGGATCGAGTTCCAGGGCTTGAATCATTTTCTCGCAGGCTTTTTTTCCATCCATGAAACCTTTGGGAATGACATTTGGAGTGAGAAGTTCGTAGCGTTGACGGAACTCTTGGAAAGGTATGCGATTCGGGAAACCCTGTCGACATATACGGATGCCCTCGAGAACACCGTTGCATCGTAGTTGGTCGAGAACGAGAGGCGCGTCGATCTTTCCGGCCCTCTTCTCGTGATTCGGAATGATACATCTTACGAAATTTGGATTAGTGTTACGGAGTGTGACCATAAGCTTCGCTAGTTGTTCCTTGTATAGTTGAGAAACCGTTCTGAACATTCCCTTTCGGGTTCTCGCACCAAACTGCGTGTCGGTCAGCGCCTGCTGAGCCATACCGACGATCTCGGCGTCTTTCCATATATGACAGACGAAAGGATCCTGCGATGCTTGCAAAAGGCTAACGACGTTCTCGTTCAACGGATCCATGTTCTTCATGAGCCACTTGGTCGCCGAATAATCGACTTTTCCAGCGTAGTGAATAATCGCGAAATCAGCGACACCGCGAAAATCCGTTTTCATGAATTTTGGATGCACGCTGTGGGCTCCAACGAGTTTTTCAACAAAAGTTTTGTCGTTTGCTTTGGGGAACCAGCACTCCTCATCAAGCAGAGCCATTATTCCCATTGGTTTGTCGATGAGATCGATCGTTGGCTGGAGATCCAATCCGAAATCGATGAATTTCCATTCGATGCCTTCTCGCTGATACTCCTCCTGCTCGAGAATAAACATCGTGTGATTGAACAGCTGCTGGAGCTTCTCGTTCGTATAATTGATGCATAGCTGTTCAAAGGAATTGAGCTCAAATATTTCGAAGCCGGCCATATCGAGAATTCCAATGAAACTCGCGCCCTGGCGCTTTGTTCTGTCGAGCGATCTGTTGATTCTGTTAACCAACCAGCGGAACATACGCTCGTAGCAGGCTTTCGAAATAGCTTCAACAGCAAACTCGACCTGTTCCTTCGTCTGTGCTTTAGTTACGAAGTCTCTGCCGACTTTGATTCTGGGCTTTAGAAAAGCTTTCGTCATTTCAGTTACGCTAAGACCCAAAAGATGAGAGATCTTCTGGGCTACTGTGTTGTCCGGTAGTGTCGCCTGATCGGAATTTCTTTCTTGTCGAAATTGCATCGAACCGAAGAGCATAACCGCCGATACGATGCGAAAAATAGAAGCAAAATCTTCGTTTGTCATACCCATAATATTCATCGATTTTACGGTAGAAGCGAACTCCGCAGCATCGTCAACACCCGGAACTGGCAATGCTCCGTTCGATAAGAATGGATAGAGTTTGGGATCCTCCAATATGAATTCCTCTAAAGAAAAAAAAACACAAAACAAGACAAAAAGTTAAAGAACAGTGGTGGCATATAATTTTTTTAACTACTTCTCCAACCAGGTTACAACGGAGAGTTAAACCCTTTGTTATTTTGCTTCCTCATAGAGGAAGCTATGTGATGAGACATTTTTTTCGGAATTTTTATGCCACCGTTTTCAAAGTGTGCTTAAACATCCAGAAAACACATTTAGAAAAAAATGTCTGGGTGTGTGTGTGTGCGCGTGTGTGCACTGCAAAACTCGAACGTCTATAACTCGTTTATTACGGCTTAAGCTTTGAAAAAGTTTAAGAAATCAAACTAAAACTTTGTACACATATGTAAGGATGATAAGTGGCGTATATTTATTTTCTTCAATTATTTGAATAATTGTAATTAAAATTAATATTTCTCAACTCAAATTTATCATCTCGTTAAGTATTTAATTAAAATATTACTCTCACTGAATACATCTGTTTTAAACAATATTTCACATAGTTTTGCTTTCTTAATAACGATCAAAACTGTTGAAAATGTAATTGCTTGAATGCGGTAGAAAAATTGCCGATCTTGTGTTTTCTATTTAATATTATTGACCATATGGTCGTATCTCCGGAGCTTTGCTCGCTCGTGCGGATTTGGGGGAGGGGGGAAGTAAGACCCGAAACTCTGAAGTTATTCCGGTTCCCTTTTATCAGCCGAACTATGTGTTTTTTAGCTGGCTTCCACGCATAACTAGAATGAGAAACAAATATGCAGCGAGGCTTTTTGGAGGCTTTATGATCTTTGGTATCTTTCTCTAAGGTTAACTCTAATCTACTCTCAGTATCAATGAAGGAATTACACTTCGATCTTCGAAAAGTAACTTTTCACTTCCTCGCTGTTTTGAAAAATGCAATCTCTATTAATTTACGTTCTCTTCGATTACTAATGTGTTCGGTCGGTGAATTAAATCTATCGCGAGTATAATAGATTCCTGCATCAGTCTTAATAATAAAATGAATGAATTACTCTTTTGTTCTGGCGATGCGCCCGCCAGCAACTGGTAGAATATGTGAAAGGTTCTCTCATCCTTGGCTTGACGAATAGCTCTAGATTTTTCGAGAAGGTATGTTTCGATATTGGCACCTGCGATATAGCCCGAAGCATCGAAATTGATTCGGATGAACTTTCCCTAAATCATAAAAAAAAGCATGAAAAGTGAGTACACACGAGCTTTAAAATTTAAACATCTATTTGACAATTAACTTCTTACGAATCGAGATGAATTATCGTTCTTGACAGTCTTCGCGTTACCGAACGCTTCCAATATTGGATTGGCTTGAAGAAGCTGTTGTTCAAGTTCACCCTATGAGAAAAGAAAAATCAGTAGATGAGTATACGTGCGTTGAAGAATTTATTTTTTAATCAAGACGATGTCCTAGTGCTCGGTCGATAAGAAAACCTGTAATGAAAAAATTGTCGCCATGATTGATCTTTCAAATAAATAAGAAGAAGGATGAAGTACATCTTTCAATCCTACGATTCTCGTATTTTATCCGAAAGATCAATCGTGGCGGAGAAATTTTCGATGGAAAAGTTTTGCTATCTCTCTTGCACGTATGACGATACGAGACAGACGGCATATAGCACATCACCTTAATCATCTTTTAAATGCACCACAACATAAAAGAATAATAATCTCCCTCGCACACATTTTTAATTCACACGGAAAATAAACATTCTCTCGATTATTACCGCAAATTTTTCCGAGGTGATCCCAGATCCCTGGATCGGCAAGCAGCGGAAACACACAATTTAGGGTATGTTAGTATCTTGGAAATCCCATTAGTTTAGCAAACTGCGTATAATTAATTCATTCTTCAACACACAATCCAAAATAGAATTAGTTAGACTGGACAAAGTAACCAATAAATGATTGTATTTTTGTTAAAAGATACGCCAATATGGCGGAATATCGTTGCACTTACTATTATCAGTGCTGGACTTGGTGTCTACATGATGTCCGTCAATAATCAGCACCGAAAAGAAAAATAAAATCAATTATCAACGTAAGATTATAATTTAAAGCTTAAAAATCTTATAATACGCTTCCTCGTTATCTAACGCACTCGAGACGAGAGTACGATAGGATAAACGGAAATGATACACGCTCGAGAAATTACTTGGCCGATAAATCACGAATAAATGTCGCGAATAATAAAAGTTTTATCAATGTGACCAAAGTCCGTCTCGCGTAGTTTCTATTGTCTCCGACTAGTTTAAAATCATTTTGAGAGCACTCTGCAACTTCAGCGCATAATTGATTCAACGGAATGGCTGCACAGATACGTGCCCGTGCGTATTTATCTCAAGTAAATAGCCGATCCCCAAACAAGTACAGAGCTTTTTTAGGAGCTTGACTCACGCGCTCTAATGCTGCGAGATGAGTGGTTTGCTCCCGAGCCTCATCCGAATATGGCCCTTCGTCCACGCACCCTGACGCCTCTTTATTTCGTAATCTCTTCAACTAACAGCAACACTCTATGTACGTATATAAATAGATTGGGGACTTGATCGACTTGCGAGTATGGTTAAAACCATATGTTTGTATCACTAACGTTGAATTACGCGGTTTATGGCGATATGCTAACTGTGTTAAGGTTTTCATGGCCTTGATTCGTACAGAACATGGATTTAACAGGCCAGTGAGCTATTGTTAATCATTTTTATGTATAAGCAACGGCTCTGACTCTCGTTTCGTCACGGTTATCGCTGAAAATTCGTTTAGATCGCCAAAATGGTGGAAGTCGTGGTTGACGGATTTCCGCTCGTTCCACGAGACGAAACGATGGAAGTGGTTTTACAAAGACCGCAGAATCTTTGAAATAACGAGCGTGAATAACATTTCTTTTATTTTATATTCATCTTGGGTGATAATCGCCACGTCAAGAAAATTGAAAGATACAAAGCGAAATTACGAGTAGTTAACTGTTAGTTATTTAAACACGTTCTCAAATTTCGCTCAACGACTGAGTAATTCAATGCGTCAGCTGTCACTTTAACAAGATTCGCTGATCTTGGTGTTTTAACGTCGGCAGAACGATACCTACGTGCACCCGAGGTCGCACTGATGACAAATATGGAAAGATAAACGTGGGAACGATCAACTTACAGCGTTTGATTTTGGCTTCGATGCCGCTACGTACGCCAAATACTGAATTACTTTTTTTGTATTTTCAGTTTTACCAGCGCCGGACTCTCCTGTGCATAGAATTGATTGGTCCTCACGATCTGTAAAGGAAATTCTTTGTTTTAACGGAGAATAAACATAGTTTTAATATTTAAGCTACGTCGCAAAGGAAATGGAACGTGCCCACATGCGTTCTGACCAGATCAGCGACTGACACACAACGTTGTATGACACCCACACTGTTTGAGAGAATCTCCATATGCCATTGAGTTAAATCATAACGTTACTCGGATAATTGTCCCACATTCTGAACCCAATATACATTTGAAACAATAAAATAATATATCGATCGTTCCATTACAAGCCAAACTGTCTCGTGATCCTGATATTTAATTGCAGGGCATCGCTAGTACTAACATCATTTTTTTAGATATCACCGTAAATTCGTTTGGCAGTAATCGCTCACAATTACATTTTTTCATTTAACGAAGGATGCATAGCACACTCGAATGAAATTAAAAAAAAATACTATTCTGTCATAATAATAATTGAGAATAATTTATTTAATGACGATACAAATATCCTGATCGTGAAAATCGTTAATCGGAGATTAACGTCATAGATACTGTATGGGAAAATCCGTCAGACTGCCGGAATATATCCCAATTGTAACACGAGTATAACTGCAATTCATCTCTTCGTGTAGCCCTCAAACAATAATTGTGCCAAATCAATTTCAAGTCGGTCAAAAAATAGCTTTTTACTTGGAAAAATAATTGACAATTATTTTATCTGATTATTTTTTTTTTTCAGACATCCAGGTGTCAGACGCTGCTGTAGTTTAAGTATAGACGGTGTCATTATTTAGTTTTTGTGACATCCGAAGCGATTACCAGTTTTTTCTCTCACAAATATGATAATCGGTGTACTTATTTTTTTTCCACGGTGCCCTGCTGCAAATTGAATGTAGAAAGAAATGGAGAGTGGCGAGTAAATGTATTTCGACTGGAAGGTCCCAATACCGAATTGACAGTACGTCCGAATCCGTAGAATTCGACTGTTAATTCATAGCGAAAGGTCAGTGTCGCTAGAAATTTATTATAAATTTGAGTAATACACGTACGAGTCTCATAACGTTATCTTTGATTGGAATCGAGTATATGAAGCAAATTACAAGAGTCGAATACAGTAGCACGGTACTAAAGGTATCGTTGGGGAGAAAATAGGAGTAAAACTATAAGCAAGGCTGAGAGGCACGTTCGAGTATGCCTCCTGGCGTGATCCCACGCGCACGGTTGAGCACGATGTTTATTTATTTCATTGCGAAACGGCAACGAATGCCGAAGGAATCTCGGCTGGTTGTATGTCGATCGCAACTCGAAGTATGCTGACGGGCAACATTAAACCGTCGCGAAATTACACTGATACTTCCTCGATATTTGCACGGCGGGTTGGTTGAATGAAAATTTCATCAGCAACGATACGACAGGCGACAATTCTCTCTTTAGCATGAATCTTAATTGCAGCTCGAATCCTTCGAGAAGTTTGCACGGTTCAATGAGGAATAAGCATACGAGAGAATTGACGAGAATTTCGAAAGGCGCGAGAGATCGAATCTCAAATAGAGTCAAGAACTAGCGAGGGTCTCATTGAGCTCGGTACGAGCCCGAGAGGTTTATAATCGCGATCGAATTACCTTGCAGCATGGAGCGGTAGGCGGTGTCCGTGATGGCGAAGACGTGCGGTGGTACTTCGTGCCTCTTAATGCCCTTATATCTCTCCATTATCTTTTCTGTGTATATCGGCAGCCTCATGTATGGATTAACCACGACGCAGAAGAGACCCGAGTAAGTCTGCAAATGAAATTATATCGAACTTTAATTAAGCCTGTATACAACGATCAAATAGGAGGAATGGGAATCAATTGTTATTTTTTTAAAGATCCCGTTAAGTCTGCAAAGGCATCACATCAAACTTCACTTAAGTCAGTATCTTAGGAATAAAATTGAAAGAAGGGGAATCTATTGTATTTCTTTTTTAAAGATCCCGGTAAGTCTGCAAAGGAATTATACTGAATTGAATAAAATCGGAGGAAGAGGAATCAACTGTCATTTTTTTTCAGGCTCCGGTAAGTCTGCAGAGACATCACATCGAACTTTAATGAAGTCTGTATCTTAGGAATAAAATTGAAAGAAGGGGAATCTATTGTATTTCTTTTTTAAAGATCCCAGTAAGTCTGTAAAGGAATTATACTGAATTGAATAAATCGGAGTCAGAGGAATCAATTGTCATTTTTTTTAAGACCCCAGTAAG
The DNA here is from genome assembly GCA_963942595.1 of Cylloceria caligata. Lineage (NCBI taxonomy): Eukaryota > Metazoa > Arthropoda > Insecta > Hymenoptera > Ichneumonidae > Cylloceria > Cylloceria caligata. The sequence goes on along the minus strand of OZ012707.1, from coordinate 60,466,469 downwards.
TCTGCAGACAAAGTCGGAAGAACGGAAATCAATTACATTTTTTTAAGATCCTGGTAAGTTTGCAAAGGTATCACATCAAAACTTCAATTAAAGAAGAAAAGAACATTAATTGAGTTTTCACATAATGATAAAATCGAAGAAAGTGGAATGGATTTTAATTTTATAATATTGGGCAGTAACTAATCATTCGCAGGAGCATCAGTAAAATTTGTATTCCACTTAAAGTGGAAGTTGCGTCGAGTATATTATAGCTACGAACAAGAGCGTGAACGGATTAGAAACGTCTCGCGTTCGGTCATTAATCAACCGTCAATAATTTATGTATCGCTCTCGCATTATTCAAAATCGTCAACATAATATCAACAACCACGTGAAAGTTAAATGTTTTTAAATGGGAATGAGTAATCATTTGGTGTTGGAATATGCAAGCGATTGAAGCTGCCCACGTACGCGTAATCGCTGTTGTGCATCCTTCGCGCGTCCAACAACGCCATCTCGATTATTTGGAACAATGAGAACGTTCGAGTTTCAGGCCAGTCACCGGGACATTCGGCGTATAGGACATTCATATAGAATTTTTTAAATGCATTATCCAATACAACGTCGTCTTTGGTTACAAGTGAATCGATTACTGACACCTCGGTGTGTATAGTGGAATGTCAGATCGATGACGTTACGCATGGACTTGCATGCGTACGACCGATCCAAAGACAAGGAATGAGGAAGGGGAGAGGCCTGACGGTGATGTGTCCTTCTCTCATCTTTCTCGTTGAAGAGTACACTCTTGTATACCGGAAAACCGCCTACCCCTCTATCTCTCTCTGTGTAGTACTCTTCTTCACAGTGAGACCCTCATGACTTTTCACCTTGAAGGTGCTGTAGACACCGACATCTTGGATAGCTGCAGCGGGAATGGGAAGCGAAGAAGAGAGTTCTTCTCTCTTTACGCCAAAGGCTTCTCTCGCGTGCAAGCGAGAATAAAGATTCTCATTAGAATTCAAAGCGTGAATGAAGACGAATCAACGCAAACAGGTAGATACACAATCGAGAGACGGTAGGTTCGGGTGTGGCTAACGCGTTTCGACCAATGTATGCACAGGCAGAAATTTTGCTTATTTCTAATTCTCACCTCTGAGTGAGAGCGTATCGAACGTGAACTGACTACGTATACTCCGAGATATACACAATGAGAGAACTATTTAGCTAAATCAACTAAAAATGCGGCTGCGGATGACTAACTAAATATGTAGATAATTCAACGAAATTATTTTTTGATAAAATAAATATTACATTTTATATTTCTGTTCGAGTTACTAAATCAATTGATTACATTTACTAAATATTCAGTTCCCCATCCGCAATGACAGATTTAATCCAAGTTTTTTTCACAGTCTAAGTTAAAACTATATTTTAACCCAGAATAAGTTAAATACACGAGGAAAAATTCGAACCCGGAATTTTATGATCGTCAATCGACAGTTCTCACCACTGAGACACGCCAGGTCGCTTACCACGATTAATTCGAATTCTCCTCGTATATTGAACATTCCACCACTTTAAAATATATATTTTGTAGCTTGGACTGTGAAAAAAGCTATATTTACAGCGTAGCTTACGACTTTGCTTAATAGCATCGAACGTAGGTTCAAATTTGCTGTTATTTCGTTGCGGTCAATCCGTATATTTGACAGCTACGTCAAGAAATATGCAAAATGTAAGGCGACAAGTATCTTTTAATATCACAATTTACTCTAATTTTACGATGAATTACAAAGCCAAAGGAGAATTCTTGTCTTCATTTTTTATTCTCGTTGTTTGAATTTCGATTAATATATAAAATTGAGTAATCGTTTATCTCATTCAATTGAACGATATGCGATACTGCAATCTTATATATCGAAAAAGATATCAAGTCGGTAACTTACATTACTTTTTTTTTTCAGGTCACGATAAAGTTAAGTGAATTAATTTTTTTTTTCCAAGCTATTAGTTCATTTTATAAAATTTGAATTTTGATGATGCAAATTGAATAATAATTAAATTTACTTTCCGATGTGGTAATACAGAACGATTGAAGTTTATATAAAATACTAGTATCGTACCCGGCTTAGCCCAGGTTTATTTTTTAGTATCGTTACCTTAAATGAAACAAAATGCTATGATTTTCAAATAGAATTTGTATTTATTGAACGTTTAAACATTATCATTGAAGTATAGTTTACCAAAGTCAATCCTTCAACACCTGTGTATAGCTATACCTACTACGAAGAATAACTTTGCTTTTTTAAAAATTTAAATTAAACGTCAAAATTCAATAATACTCTTAGAAAATTCAAATGTCCGTAACTCCTTAAGGACTGAACTTGAAGAGCTGAAAATAGTTGTGTTGACCTAGAAATCAGGAGACCTTTCCAAAATGTCCAAGATCACCTTCCTAGCACGCTCCATCTAGAAGGAGTTTAAGGGACGGAAATCCAAACTTTAAGAATTATAGTATAGATATAAAATGAAGTTACTATTAAAAGAAACATCAGTGATGGAAACTTGGGATTTTTTTATAGTGGTGTCTATCGCATAATTTCCGTGTTTTTATCCTGCCGCGAATCGGGAGTTAAAAAGGATAATTAGGGTTAAAAAAGCTTCGAAAATCGACGACCCTATGTTGAATAATTTCATTAAGGTTCGGCCCATTGGTCGAGACCCTCTTCAAATGGATAATTGTTACGATTTTTTTTATTGTGCGATTTCAGTATAATACGCAGACGAATCAAAGTCAACTGATGTACGATGGATTCAACTTTATCAACTAAACGAAATGTATCTCAGTGTAGTAAGCAAAGAGTTATCTGACTGTCCAACAGGCATTTTTAGCAAGGCCATCCGTCAGTGAAAAAATAAATTTCAACTTCCATTGTCTCGGTTCGTTCAAGAGCACGTGTACCAGACGTCGAGGGTATTCGACGCGACGTCAAACATGAAAATATATAAAAAAAAAATATTATAAAAAAGAGGGAGAGAATAAAAGTTGCACGATGCCGCGTTGCCGTTTACACAAGTGAGCTATGAAACTCGGAAAGTTTTCTCCCCGACGTAGACGGAATCGACCGGTCATCTTTTCAAAGCTCTGACAGTCGCTCTCAACTCTCACAGCGTGGCATAAATATAACGTATACGAGAGTTGCTGCTCTTTTTCGCTTTCAGACATGCGCTTAATGTCGTTCGTCACGGATCCGTCGAGAGCTCTATTATACCAGACCCGACGACGTGTGTATATACAATGCGACGAGGAAACGCCGTTCAAAGGCCAATATCCGTAAATGGATTTATCATCACTCAGAGTCAATTAATTAGAGGGAAGAGAACCCTCGCTACGCATTGATTTGCGTGCATTCCAAAGAGCCTATGCAATGAGTATACAAGGCGATCAGTCAAGACCTTGCGAGAAACTATGTCAGCCGTTATCGGTAAATTAAGATCGCCTTAATCCTACGAATCGAATCAGTCGTTTCAGAAATATGTTATTTGCGTAGCTGACGCCCTCGAGAAGAATCGAGTGCCACGTAATCTCGATGATATTCGGCTGATAAAAATGAAATAAAAAACTTATAGATGAAACGAAGGCCGTGAGCGGTCGTCACGGTTCCACAATTTCTCTCGATAAGTCATAGAAGGAAGACCGTTGGAATTTCACCGCAGATACGTGTACAGTGAAGGATTCACGCCTCTTGCGCTTATGCACGCACAGCGTGAGGTCGTGACTAATAACGTCACAGAGAAGAGCGCGCGCGCACGCGTCCGTGCTCTTTCGCTCACGGTAGCTTCCTACAAAGTGATTCATCGGGCTGCGCTGCTACTCATACTTTCCCCTCCAGGTAAAACGTTCCGCGGGATATTCGTCATTCTCGCAAACGTCGCCGCTTAAGTTCACCCTCGGAGAAAAACCACTGACCAGTAAATTGCTACTGTACCGCAACGCGGTGGTATATCCTCGTGTTAAGCGATAAAGAATCTTTCGATGAATTTTAATAACACCAACAACGATTTCCTATTAAGGTGATTCACTGATAACTGGATGAATCTTTAGAAAATCGCACTAATAACTTTCTAGTTTATCGACATTGAGCAAATGAAACGGTCAATCGTTAAGTAAAAATGCATTTATGTTGCACTTTGTTTTTTTGTTAAACAATTTAGTGCAGCATTTAACGATTTTTTGACAAATGCCAATCTCGTCGTACAAAATGCTCAACGATACACTTTGCGAAATATATGAAAAACTTTGTTTATCACAAACATATTTGATCTTAACAGAATGTGATAAAGGTGAAGAATTCAGGACTTTTGATAAATTATTCATTGGAAGATTCCCTCAATTAGCATAAATTAGCGTTGATTATAAAAAATAAATTGGGGTCAAGTTATCAAGTATAGAATACCAACCGAAACCGAGAGAGATAGAAGAGAACGAGAGGCTCAACTTTATCCGTAATTAACGCAAACAGTGTGCGGTAAATAGCATTCTAATGTCGTTACACAGCTCATTAGAGGAAGCTCTAGTCAACTGTAAATTATTTTTATGTCCTCAAGTAGGTAGAATGTACGTAAAATCGATTTATTTGTGAGCTGACACCTCATTTCCCACAAAGAAAACATAACAATCGTTAACTTTCACCCAAATTATCTTTCAAACAGTCAACATTTATATTATTGGTCTCAAAGAATATAAAAAAATGTACTCGAGCATTAAAAACATATGTTAAAAAATGTAATTTCATGTCACCAGGATTTTTATTGGTGAAATTATTTTTGAATCAAGATTTTTTTAAACGAACCTTTAGTTATCGAAAAATATTTAGCTAAATGCATAAATATTTGGCTTTTTATGATCTTGCGAATCGAGTTAAAAATATATTTCTCGTCTCAAGTAAGAGAAAGTCAACATTTATTTATTAATTATGAATATAAAAAAGTTAACGCTAGTTCAAGATTAACATGACATCCCCAATAAAAATGTACATTTTCATTGAGCGAAAATAATTTTATTTTTAACCATGATTCGCGATTCCATTGAAACCCATAATTCTCACACCTAAACCATTACTTTCCGATGCATGGGGAGTGTCACCTATACATACCACTTTTCTGCGGTTGATGTTCGAATTCGTCGGGATATAAACACCGGTAAGGTACCTAAGTTCAAGCGAGGAGTGCGTTTTGCTCGCTTTTTCAACTGGCCCGAAGGTCCCTGAAACCGGTCCACCGAAGTCTCGCGTGTCGTCGAACCCGACTCGGCATTCCTGCCTAGCTTACGTATATCTAACCCGTATACCTTCGTCTACCAAAGACCGACAGCAAAACGAATAGCGCCCACAATTTTGTTTTCATCTCAACCGATGCAACGAGTCCCGGTTTTGAGATTATTAACTCTGCTGGATATACAAAGAATAATTTATCGGCGGGAGGATCAATTTGAAAGTGGATTGTGACCCAGCTTAATAATTAGTTGTCCCGAGTAATATATTGGACCGATCAGTCGGTTTGTCGGTATAATTAGATTAATTAATTAATCAGTTCGTAGATATAATACGTTGTGTCGTTCAGTTGGTTGGTATAATAAGTTGTGCTAATTCATTAGTTGTTTCCTGCGATTAATTAGGTAAATTCATCAGTTTAAAGTTATAATTGCAATTGTACACGATCAGTGGCTGACATAATTAATTGGGTCGATCAATAACTCAGCTGACCCGACCACATAATTAACTAGAGAAAAAAATCAACTGGTAAGTTGAATCTATGTTATAACAATTTTTTCTCTGCATACAAAATTTCTTTTTATCTTCACCTAGAGAGGTTTACAATTTGGTATGCGTCAAGATTTTGTATGATAGCGAGGACCGGTAATTGGAGTTACGGGATCACAACTATAGGGACAATCGCCTATCGTATCCGGTTATTACGGGCGATGTTTCATCCATCAGAATACGATATGCGATCGAGCCGTTTGAGCTACGAAGAGTTTGTGAGAATCGATTAGACGAGGTGGGGAGAATAAGCGAGATAAGCGACTCGATCGCTATAAATGGATAGTCGAACGAGAACAGAGCCTCGGCAATTCTACATCAATAGTTACTCTACTTATGTACGATTTATCTCGTATTATGAAACCAACTCATTAAGTACAGTCTACGGTACAATTAGGCGCGGTAGAAAGAATTAGCGAACAAACGAGGAAGGCTCTGGACGAGCTCCGTGGGTCGACGATCGATTTAACAACGGAATTCATAAATCCGACCCAATTTCAGGATAAAGGGTTTAACGAAAAGAGTTTAGCTCGTGACACGCGACTCGTCGAAGCCGAAAAAAACCAGGAGGCGACGGAGTAAGCGACTCCTCAAAGTTATTCGACTACGAGGCATTATTTCGACACGCGGTTTCATTAATTTTATTTTCTTTTTTTCGTAATGGTCACAGGGGGCGAATAGTGTATATGGGCCGGCCATAAATGGTATAATACCGCGACGGTCCCCGTGGCGCTTCCATTGATGCAATCTCGTTATATTTGCCTTTCGTGCACGTATATAGTTACGTACGTGTTGTATATACAGCATATTTCATGCAGTAAGCGAAGTGTATTACACACGACGCCGACGCCGACAACGTCGTCGTCGTCGTCGTCGTTCTCGTCGTCCGGTACTACTTCCAAAGCGGGTTAAGGACGTTCGTCCTTATAAGGACTCGTCTTTGCCTCGTGCCAGCTCAACCCTCGTTGTCTCTGTCTCTCGTACTTGCCAGAGAGCATTTACACGTTGTGGCCAAGATCGAAAGTGCGCGATTCACGCGTTCTTACCGGAGCAACACCGACACGGACGGATCAGCTCGATTCTCTTGCTGTGTATTTTATGTTTGCCGAAGAGCCTCGAGGAAGAATATCGATTAATTTATTGCTCCAAGTCTTTATCGCATTTAGCCGTTGGCGTAAAAGGCGACGCGAAATTCCGTCAACGAGCGACAAGAGTTATCTGAAAATGAAGTCAGAATTATTAATAATGTACAGCATATGGCAACACACGGGGAATGATATTCACATCGATACAGTGATTGTAATCGCTGCTTGAGCAGAGAGACATTGACGTCATTGGGTTAATTCCAGGCTTCGCCGGAAGTCTTGTTACTTCGTGAAACCCTTTTTTTCACCGTTCGCTTCCACGAATATTATTCTCTTTCCTTGCTTCATTGCTGCTGCTGCTGCTGCTACTGCGTAGCGTCTTCTTCAGAGTTTTGGGAAGCCGCTAACGCTCACGAATACGAACGCAGGTGTGGGTGTACAGGTGATACCAAGAGTTGGTACAAAGACTCCGGGCACTGTAGCGGATTTCTTGAAAGAATAAAAGATTACACAGAGTCCTGGAATAAGGCGGAACGAGAGGAGAAGATGAAAGAGTTCAAAGAGAATCGAAGTAGGTTGGTACACGCGATAACTACCAACGATAAACCAACATGGAATCAAGGAAAGCGACAGCTTGTGGGCGAGGTTCCAAACGGTTCCAGTGGACCCGCAGCAGTACACGAGCACCTGTCCCTCATCGACACCGGGCCTCTACCATATCGCTGAGAGCCGGAAAGAGACGGTACCCTCCAACAAAGGAGTTAGTCAACAATACAAAATCGAACACTCGTTACAAGAACTGTTACGTCGAAAACAGAATCAAAACACTCGACATGGATTAAACAATTAAATCTATACCCAATGGAAAAATTTATTTAATACTTGGCATCGAGACACGTTACCGCGTTTCTTGATACGTTGATGATATACATTTTTTTGTTGCTTTTTTTCATTGGCACAATGACACACGTCAAATATAATTTTCCATGTGTACATCGCTCAAATATATTTAAACTATGTTTGAGATATATCCGCAATTAGGGAGATGCCCAAAATATTTTTTGAATGAATTGAAAAAGTAATTCTGACGAATTTTCGTTTGCTCAATATGAATTCGTTGTAATAAAACTAAATAACAACAATAGCCACTCAAGATAATTTAAACTGACATAGCGCAGAGAGTGAAATAAGTTTAAGATGTACGCTTTGCTTGTTAAAGAAAAGAAATATCATCGAAAAAGAAATTGTTATCCTTGAGAAAAGCAAAAGGCGTCAACGATTATTATTTTTTTTTAAATTGTAAGGTGAAGAAAAAAAATTGCCTATAGCTCCGAAAAACGTTGTTATTCAGTCGGTGAATCCGACGTATATATGAGCTTGTCTCCTTTACTTAAATATTTACCGACAAGAAAAATGTGCAAACTGAATATACTTCAAGCGCGTATATTTTTGTTCCGCGAGATATGTGAGACTCTATCAATAAATCAACAGTGAAGGAGGCAGGAGATATCTATATCCGCGAAGTAGACATAGTACTCAAAGATCAAACTGCCAAATACGGTTGGCAATTGAACCGCCAACTAAAGTAGAACGAGATACAATGCTGAAAGAATTGCAAAGCTCGACGGGAAGAAACACAGGTAGAAACTGTTTTGAGCACGTGTTTCATGCATGTGCGAGTGTATTCGAGGATCGTTAACAGACATAAAGAATGGAAGAAAGAACAAACTTGAGAAAAGGAGCAGAGGAAAGAGAGGAACAGATTGAAAATAAAAAGAAAACGTGAAGAAGAAGAAGAAGAAGAAGAAGAAGAAGAATGAGAAGCAAAGAGAGACGTTTCTCGGTTCTCTCGTGGGGACTGGTGTGTATGACATCAGCCTCGAGCGTCCCCGGACAAGGCTTGCCGGTTGACACACATGGCTGGCCCTCGACTTCGTGGTAAACGGCCTTCGTTTGTGTGTATACGCTCCGAGCGTCTGTTCCTCCGAGCGTACAAACGCACCTGAAGTTCCTGTGCATTTGCCTGTATCGGAGGACCGCTCGCGCGTTCTCGAGAGTCGCTTACCGACGAATCGTAAGTTCGTTGGTAAGGAAAAGGAAAGAAAGAAACCCAGCCCATGCTCTTCTCTCCTCCACGTGAGTACGATTGTATCTTCGTCGGTGTATTTATCACGTGCGAGTATGCGCTACCAGGAACGTGACGTCATATCAAGCAGTTCGTCGGTTTGCGGTTAACTGAGGGCAGGCATAGACATAGCTTGATGTTTCCAGTCGTGTGGTTAGTATTGCTTGAGTCACATAGTAGCTTTTGAACTACACGGACGAACTGCGAATACGAGAGCAGTGAGTCTCGCGTATTCTTATTCTTTATCTTTTTTTTTTTTCGTTGCGGACACCCGGTAGATGAGATAGGGACGTAACCTGTACGTTCTCCTAATTTCGTTCATAACTATTTTGTAGTGTTGTAAGCAAAACGTTCTCCGAACGACTCAACCACGACAATTAGTCAAACTCGGGCAACTGATCTTCCTCGATCCCTCGTGTTATGACGATCCATACATCGAGGCTATAAGAATAATAACGCTTACACGGAATCGATTCGTTCGTCTGGAGTAGAAATCACAGAGACTGGAGTATAGACAGTTGCAGAATTGCTCTGCTCTTGACAAGCAATCAAGCTATCCGAACTGCCGAGCCCACTTTGCCTATCGGATTTTCCATCTGGTCAATTGACGACGGCAAATTGCTATTTCAGCAGTTTCCCTACTATCGTGCTGTGAAACTGGAAAGGATTGAAACGAACCTCGACGTTTTTTTTTTATATGGAGAGTAATATAGATTACACGAAACGCGGATCTACGAGTATTCGAATATACGAGTCGAGTTGACTCCACCCTCCCTCTCTCTGAAATGCATGCTATGTGTTTGGAATATATATATACGCAAGCATATATTTCCATATATGTAGCGTACATTATAAATAATGTATTTAGCAAATCATTTTGTAGACTGTTAAAATATTGTTTATGAAAATTAATATACGTTTGTAGAAGTTGTTTTGCAGACACCGCGTATATTAAATTTAACATCTAACAATATAATATACAATGTATATTATTGTCTTAAATATTTTTAACATTGAAATGAATTCCAATGTTCATTTACGAAAAATGCTTCTCCTTAAAAAATTGAAATTACATTTTTTAATTGCGTTGCACTGTTATTTAACATGTTGATCGTAGACTTGGAGGAGGTACTGGAAAGAAGGGGGCTGATATTAGGGAATAGAAGGGTGTACTTGGTAGGCTACATCGACGATGTCATGTTATTAGCAAATGAAGAGAAGATGGAGGTTGACATAAAAAAAAGGATATGGAGATACTTAGGGGAAAAGAAGGTGGAAGTGATTGTAACGAAAACGAAAATAATGAGGTTAAGGAAAGAAGGAGGGAGACATAAAGAGGTTCAGGAAAGGACGAGGAAGATATAAGAAGGTGGGTTGGAGGTTTGGAGGGAAAGGGATAGAGGAGGTGAAAGAGTTCAAGTATTTGGAACTCGTCATCAAAAGGAACAGAAGGCAGGAAGCACATATAAAGGATAGGGCAAAGAAAGGAGGAGCAATGATGGAAATGATGTAGAGTATGAAGTAAAGGAAGTTCGCAGAGGACATTAAGAGAAGGATGCGGCTGTTTCGCACATTAGTCTGGACTGTGATAGGGTGCGGTGCAGAGATATGGGAATGAGAAAAGAGGAAAGGGATGGAAAGGATGAAAGAAATATATGACAGGTGGACGTTAGGGCTAAACTGGAGAACGCAGTGGTAGATAGTAAGAGAGAAGACTTAGAGGGACTTCATAAGGATAAGGGATTGAAGAAGAGGGTTCTCAGGCTTGAGAAGCTGGAAAAAAGGAAAGAAGCGAAATGACAGGAGATTAAAGCGAGGGTGCGGAAAGTGAAGGGGAATCAAAATCGAAAAGAGGAAGTACAGCATTTGTGGAAAGAAGAGGAAAAGTGGGAAGGTATGGGAGTTGGGTACGAGAAGATAGAATATAAAGGCAGGAGAGGGCAGGAGTGAGGAAGGGATAAAGAATTCCATATATATCAGGTGATGCAGAGAAGTGGTAACTGGAAAAAGGATGGAGCGATGAGAGTAAGGTACGAATGGCGGAATTTAGATTAGAGAACGAGACGAAAGAGGGGTGATATAGGGAGAAACATGTACTGAAGTAGGGGCGAGGGGAGGGATAGGGGTGAAGTCAGGGTTATAGGAGAAAAGATGAAAGAGATACTGGATGAGACGGGAAAGAGAGAGGGAGAGAGGAGTGGATGAAGGAACTATTGAAGGTTAGAGGAGAAGAAGAGAATAGAAGCGAGGAAGAGAAAGAGTATGAATGAAGGAAACTATTGAGAGTGATAAGGAATGGAGAGAATAAAAAGGAAATCAGAGAGGAGAGGAGGGATGGTAAGAATATAAATAAATCTAAAGAATCGAAAAGTAAAAATAAAAATGAGTATGATATAAAATAAATTAGGAGAAACAATAATGTTAAAGAGGAGTGGTGTAAGGCGAGCGGCGGTGGCGAAGTCGAGGATAGGGATTAGATTAAGCAATTCACAGCGCAGTCGAATTATTAGACGGATATGTAAGAGGGACGGAAGTCTGTGTTGCCCTTAGGGGAGGCAATAAATCAATACAATGCAATTCCTCAATCGCACTGAAAAAATGTTATTTATGAAAATTAATGTACTTGGTATGAGAATCTATTGTGCATAAACCGGTATATTAAATGTAAAATTAATGCACAGTATACTAAACAGGTTGAAAATGTCATTTTTAATATACAATTACTTCAATAATGCTTTATAGTTGTATATCGAATATACGCAGTTTATGCATAATAGCTTCCTATAAAAGTACATTAATTTGCCAAACATTTTTAACAGTGTGTTGAAGGAAGTTTAAAGCACAGCTCCGATCGTGCTTCAATGTAGATGCTTTAGAGGCTCTAATAACAAAGTATCGAATGTTCTTAAAAGCATAAGAATATTCGAATATACCGAGATATTGATGTGTGTTTCGAGTATTCGCGATGAGCGGAGGATCGTTCGTTGCCACGAGAGAATTCGCGGGGACCACGTGGCCGAGTCGTAACAAAACGCCGACGGTACACCGTAAATAACAAACAATAAGGACAGGGAGGGTATATATTTAACCGCGAACTTGAGCGATGCAGCGCGTTAAAGTTCTATTTATAAAAAGCGCTACTCTATTTCGAGGCAAGCGTTTAAGCGCCCGCGCGCGCGAGTTTTGGCGCTTCGCGGAAGATGCTGTTCTCCGAGAGTCTCCCCACTGACTCTATGTACATACGATTTCACATTTCTGCAGCAACGACGGCCAAAACCTTATCCTTAACCTCGAGTTTTTGGTCGTTCAGTATCGCGCCAAGCGTTCGTTCACCCTCGTCGATTGAACCGACTTTGTATTATTTCGTTGGTTCGAAAACTATACTAGAGCCAACTGATATGAAAGAATTCGCTTCTTTTAATATTGTACGATGACGAATTTTAGTCAAGTCAGCTTCGGTCGAGCCACCAACGTCTCGACTCACTCTTTCTCTCTGCGCCTCGAGAATCTACGAGTTTGCCGAGAGAATTCCTAGATGTTCCGGGAGCCTCGGTGCTTATCTGTAACGCTTGCGAGCAGCTAGCGTACTATTATGCATACGTGATCGGCCGAGTAACTCGCTTCACCGTACGAGACACTTTTTCACGACATCGTGCGGTTGATGTACCACGTGAATACCGATCGGCTCTTTATTCTAGACGAATATCACCAGCTCTTCTGTTTCTAACGGAACATATCTCTGCCTCGGAATAAAAAAATCCTTTTTTCTTGAATTGTTATTGAAAAAAAAATGTAAATAAAAATAAAAGAAAATTGATTCGTTTTGAAACGTATATGCATACTGAAAAATTAATAATTTCTTATAATTAATAAATGTGAAAAAAATTATTCGTGAAAAAAAAATGAATCCATAAGTACGAGAATAAATGGATTTAATTTAATCATTTTATTGGATAATATTTGATTTCTTATACTTGAAATATTAATCTATTGACAAGAAGAAACTATAATTCAGCTATTTTTCAGCAAACGAATATTTGTCATAAGAATAAACTTTTTTGTTTTATTTATGAGGCACGCGATATCTTTTTTCGGCTTTAGAATTCAAGACAAAATTCACTGTCATAAAAATAATCTTGATTCTGATGCGAGAAAATAAAATCCATAGCCAAAGAATAAACTCCGTCTTAGTGTGCACTTGACTAGTAAATGTACATAATACCGGAGCTATAACTCCCATTGAGAGCTGACCGCGAAGATGTCGTCGACATCAGCGAAGCAACAGAAGCACCAAAGACAGAATCCTGGCGCCTCCGAGTTTTCTCGTCGCGTTTACATTGGCAACAGTCGCGCCGTATCCGCCGGATGACTTTCCCCGATTATTCGCAGATGTGCGTCTGCTCCGGGCACAAAGATACGCGTGTACGTTGCGTTTACCGCCGGCACCGTCGCTACTTGTGCTCCCGACCTTTGCGAAAACGCTGAAACTGACAGAGAAACTAGAAGGGAAAAAAAAAATGCTTCTTTCGGTTAATTTTTCATTCTGATATACACAGTGACGTTCGTCGAAAACTACGACGAGCCATTCATCTATTTTTTATTTCATCATCAGGAGAATCGATTGCTAATAAACGAATCCATTCATGCCACACATTTTCCAAGCTCGTTTTACGTCCCGAGAGTTGAGATTTTTTTTTGGAGCAGCAACGACCACAGCGACGACAACGACGACCTCGCGTTATACATGCATGTGTATAGTCACGCGATTCAATCTCGGAGCCTCGAGGGCTATGTAGACCAGTCATATACCCAACACGAACACAGAAATTCCGCAGGTTGTTTGAACAGGTGCGTGAACTCGCGTGTTTCTGCCTCCCACGCCTAAAACGCAGCGACCCACGTGTACCGAGTGTATTATACACCATTAATGGTTCACAACGCAGAGCGCAAGTGGGACTTTCCGATGCATAACGAGGGCTCGATAGTATTCTGAATTTCTTGGCTAATGACGAATCATCTGCTGGAAACATTTGGTTATTTGTACGAATAAATTTATGCGACGCGAGGAATGTCAGCAATTGTAATAAATGAATTTAAATGCAGAGAGATTTTTATTTTCTCTTTATTTTTTCAATACCGACGACCTTGCTTTGCTCGTACGCGGACTTGCGAAACATCATCGCCGTGGCATTCGCTGACACGCTGAAATAAGCGAGCGAACGATCGAATCGCGGTAGAGAGAATGAGAAACCAAGAGTTATACACGTTCCGTGTAACCCCTCTCGGTACATTTCGCAAGACCATAAACCAGCGTGCCGTGCATTTTGCGAACTCTCGGCTCTCACGAGTCGAATTTGCAACATGGCGTAGCTTGCAATGTCGAGGTGATTTTTAAATGTTAATACGCTAAGAAAAATCATTTATTTCTATTGAAAAAAAATGCAAACAATTTCATTCGCATGAATTTATGAAAATATATTTTATCATTTAATTCTAATTATCTACCGATATTCATATTTTATTCATATATTGATATTTAAATTTTATATTCACCCAAAAATATTAAATTTTAAAATACATTTAAATATTTTTAACATAAAGACTACTCCTTCAGGTATAATAATTGTTGATATATCATTAATTGACAAAGTCTTTGAGAAAGGAAGAATCATAGCCGTCGATTCACGATCAATTGATAATTTACCAGATTGGATAATACGATTGACGTTGCGATTTTTATTTGCAATGTAATCAGCATTGTTTCTAAATTTTCTATTCAATATTGTTTCAATATATCACAATGTCTAATATTTATAAATTTATTTTATAATAAATTACCATTTTATTTTGTTTTTATTTTATTTTTCGGTAAATAAGTAAATAACATTTATGTCTACCACTTTCTCGAGGACTCAGGGTTCGTGAATTTCGAGATCCGTGGTTGGTCTACACGGCATCGTCAACCGAATCAGTCGCGCGTGAGTCATTCTCGTAGCACGATCGACTCGAGGGTCACGTCAGTCATCGACGCCGCGCCGGAGAAATGCTTTTAAAGTTTCGTTATAGCTCTTGCTCTAGGTCGAAAGGATCCGATATGCTGACATCGATGACTCGAAGGCAATCGCCAAAGCGTCCTTTCGAACTTGTCTTGTACGAAGAAATATACATTCGCCGTTCATTGCGGCTATCTCTTTTGTACATATCTCGAGAAATCTATGCTGAGAGCGCTTTCGGTCACGAGGACCTCGCAAGAAATTAACATCAAGCGGGACGGTAAACCAAAAGAAACGGAGAGAGAGAGAAATAGAGAGAGAGAGAGAGAGAGAGAGAGAGAGAGAGAAAATAAGACGACTGCCTGATTTCCTCACACTTGTTTAAATCGCCATTTCAATCGCCGTTCGCGCATATATATGGTGACTTGTATAAAATTACGATCAACTAACGTAAACTTAACGAGAATGGACTCATGAAGATCCGTTTCAGACACAAACGCAGACCAACTAACCCTCGGAATATTCGAAAACTGCAGGTCAAGCTAATTTTATTAAATTAAACATTGGCAACCGGTATAACAGAAAAATATATCGTTCTTCAAATATATAATTTACTGTTGCAAATAAATTTATAGTTAACTATAATGAATTGGACCCGAGTGCTACATTAAAATATTCGACACAAACCTTTAAGTACGTGCGACGTACATGCACTCGTACGTTGGGAATTGTTTGTACAGTCATCGTTACTTTCAAATTATCCGTCCAGCTATAAAATAAGATCGAAAAATTGTATTCAACTGTTTTATTTTTTTTATGATGGCTTAAGCGGAAAATTAATTAACCGCATGCGTATCATTGTCACGAGAAGAAAGGGCAGTCAGCGCTGTACATGTCAAAAAAGTCTCCCGTACGTAAGGGGTTAACCGCACTCAACATACAAGAATAAAAAAACTTCTTTTAATGCGAGGCAAAACCTTAACACTTACACGGATTAGCTGTTGCTGTTACACACACGCACACGCAAACGCACACGCGCAGACAGAAACGCGCGCGCGCGCGCGCGCACTCTATGAAAGACCAATTACTCGTACCCATACATATTGTTGCCTTAAGAAGAGGTAATCAAAAAAATGAATCCATATTAGATGTGTTTTGGGTCTTGATAATACATCATTTGTATCAAATTACATCGAATTATTTTCATCACAATTCATTCTATATATTCACACATTCGTAGAAAAAAAAAAATCCCCAAATGCAAGACAAAAATATACGAAAACAACTTCCGATTAACGATTAATATAAATTATCCACGCATTGGAGCAATGATAAAAATAATCCAACAATTGATATAATAGAAATGTAATATTGGACTGTTTTTCTATGGACATTTTTTTTTAAATCCCACCTCATATCTCACCACCTGCGATATCTCTTAAACGTAAAAATTATTATTTTTAGTATCAATTTGATTGATTAAAGTAATTAATGTAACAGGAAAACACGCGGTTCCGTTAAAAGATCATGGACATTCTTGATTTTTCGTATATTTATAGGAACCTCGATATTTAATCTTTATGTTTGACATTTTTTACGAAAAGTATCTGAACCGTTTTAAATTACGAATGATTCAATCACGAGATATAATGTTATATTCAATGTAAAATATATGCACAAAAAATGAATTTATAAATTAACTAAGAGATCTATGAAGAATTTTGAACATTTTAGTGTCAAAATATTGTTTTATTTATTATCGAAAAAAAAAAAATGGTTAATGGATCTTAGTTCCATTACTTATTAACAAAGTAATGGTTAATGGATGTGAGTTCCTATACTTATTAATAAAGTAAAGAGTCAATGGATTTGCCTTCCATTACTTATTAACGAAGTAATGGATCTGAGTTCCATTCCTCATTAACAAAGTAACGAGTAATGAAAACGATAATGTATTTAAGAAAAAATGCATTCATCTCAACTCTGGATTCAAGGAACTGGAGCTAGGGGAGCAAGATCCCATAGGCACTGAAGGAGCGTATACGCGATATACGCTCTCGTTACCGGTATAATGATAATTGCACTTATTCACGCAGAGATCCATCGGTGTAGTAGACGTAGGCTCGCGTGGTTGTGCGCGAGTTTTAGAGAAATCGCATGCGCAGCAGGGGGGCATCTGTTCAACCGGACTTCGGTTGGGGTTCTCCAGATGATTTAAAATTCATTACATCTATCGTTTCTCATCCATTTTCTTCGTGTGATAACAAATACTATTGTAGATCAATACATTGTACTCGCGAGTGTTGATTGCTCCTTTCGAGAATTCATACAGCTTGCGCCATACACACGGGACAAAAACTTTCTCCGGTTTAAAAATTCGCAGTTTAACTACACGTGGGTGTACGAGCACGAGAGTTATTATTGAGAACGAAAACGAGGGTTCTCTCCCGCCAGTTTTCGGTCATACATTCACTGTTATGGGTTTCAAAAGAAACGAGAGTGTTTGTACAACTAATGGAGCGGGTGATATTCCGAGCGAAACTAAAATATGGGTTTGCCTCGTATGCCAAGAACACATATGCAATTTTAATATACATTGAGTAGGATAGAAAGAGGGACAAAGATCCAGTAAAGGATGCGAGTGAAAACCACGGGTGTTCTTTTTTTTTTTATTAATATTCAATTTACTACTTCGTTCTGAAACAGCTGCATACAATTTGCTATCTTATCGAGAAAAAAAAAAGAGCTTTTATCACGGCGTACTGCTTTACCCACCGAAGCGAACGAGTTCGTTCCTCCCGCGGCGGGACGAAAAGGAGGAATAAAAAAAAAAAAAGAACGACGGAAAAATGAAAGTCCGACAACGTACAAGCGATAGTTGGTCGAGAAGACGCGATACATAGCATAGAACTGCGAGGGACAGTGGCCTCTCTCTTTCGCTTCGACATAACAATTACACTCTGTGCCACGTACCAACAGTGATAAAATAATTTTTGGTGTTTTTTTTTCTTTCTTTTTTAGATATTTCCTCTCTTTCATGATCCAGTGGCTCGAGCTTAATCATTTCGGGCAGAATAATGTTTGCTTTTAAATATCCTAGGGTAGAAAAAGTATTAGATTAGATCCAAGGATCATACTCGAGTGAATAAAAAATAATTCTTCTAGGCAAATAATTTACAATAATTTGAGGAAAAATTGATTTCTATTTTTTTTTCTTTAGAAGAATATTTAATCATGTTTTGATATTGCATTGTTGTCTCTGCATTTCAATAACAAGTCTACTTCCAAGTACCCTTATGTGTCCGAAATGACGCAATTTAACCCCTAAGGGGGTGCACAGTATAAAGAAACCAAATTATTGCATTTCGGTTGGGTTTATAACGAAAAAAAAGGAGCAAAAGTAATTTCTCTGTACGCTTTTACTCCGGTTCGATATAAAACCCAACATGGTATCTCATTCTATATATTTCCGTTATACTAATATATCGTGCGCTATATCGTTGTTACTTTCTTTTTTTCTATTCATTATTGTATCTTTTTTTCCAAGGTTGAGTGGTTAGTCACTCAGAAGAAGCCATCGACACGGTTTCGCAATCCTCTTTGCAGGCGGCACACACGAGCTGATTCAGTCGTAGACTTTGTCGCCGCGAATGTACATATCGAGTGCAGGTGTTATCGTTGCATCGCTGATAAGGACACGTCCTCATAATCGATATAGCCACTTGGAGAGACAAGAACATTTAACTTTATTTCACTGGGAGGTATTAGGTGCAATAGGTTGAAAATTACGTCAAACTCCGTGAGGTATAGACGGAAGGCTGAACGATTTTTTTCACCGTGTGCGCATTCCTCACAGATGCAAAGATATTATTATACAGAGTTCATAGCCGGTGCATATATGCATGAGACGCGTTTACTTTCTCACGTGGTAACACCGGTAGCGGAGACAGAAGCGAGAGGGACCGAGTGAGACAGAGGACAGAGAAACGTCAGCGACGGCGCATCAGCGCCCGGTATGATGACAGCCGGCTGTCATAGCCTGCCTTCCACGTGATAAACTCTCGCGCCGTGTCTCTCGTACTACGACCGTTATTCAACACTCTTTATTTTCAAACAAATTTGTTACTACCCTACTACGTTTATACGTCGGCTATTCGACTGTCAACGCGATAACCAACATTATACACGCAGCGGTTACAAATTCGCGGGCGTGGTCAGAGCAACGAGGACAAACCTCAGGAGGACGCTGGACTCGCTCGCCCTTCAACAGAATTCCGTATCGCCTGGCGCGGCGCAGCCTCATTACCGGCCACTCAACTTTACGCCAATGAAAAGAGTATTTATTGTCGCTGGTGCAGCGAATAAAATAGCAAATTACCGGGGACAATTCGTCGAGTCTACGTTCAAGCTTATATCGCTCAACGATACATAAATTTTTGTGATTAACGCGTAGACACACCGTCGATATGTACAGTAGACAGTAAAGAAAAAGGAAAAAAAAGACATGACGCAAGCGAAATGAGCCGTTAGGAGCTCTCATCGTTTGGAATAGAACGTTCGAGTTCGTGGACCACGCGTACCTGGATCCTATCGTGCGGTTAGCTGAGCGCGTACTCAGCGCCATGTAATTTAAAGTTAGAACGTAGCCGGCTCTTGCTCCAACGACGAATCGAGTTAAATGTCATCGTCGTAGCAAGGTCGACAATAGATTTTTCGTCCACCTAACGAAGCTCGACTTTTGCGGGCTCGGTATTTGCGGCTTCGACAGTCGAGTTTACGCGAGGATGCAGTACTCGACGGTTAAAATGCGCAGAAATTGGTTGTACACTCGTAAACAGGTAGAGTATACGTTCGGCAATCGTAACTGTATACGTCACAGAAGTGAGAAGGGAAAAGGGAACGTTAAGTTTAGAATCTAGCTAGTGACAATAATCGAGATATACCGATATAAAGCGACACTCACGTAAATAAGTCCCGAATAGTAACGATCCTTGAGGTTATGAAGTACCGATGCCTCGTTCAAGCAGGTGAGCTCAGCCATATCCTCGACCTTGTCGAATTTCGGTGGATTCATCTTCTGTATATCGTCCTTGGCGACAAGGACCCGTTTGCCGGTCTCGGCGATTTCCACTTCGACCTCGTCGCCTCGCTCGCCCTTGATACCAGCAGCTACGAATCCCTGGTTTTCGTGCGGCACCCATACCAGCTTCTTTTGGGTCCATTCAGCTTGGGTCGCGGGATCGTTGAAACTGTTCCTGTCGACGGATAGGTAACGTAGCTCCGGATCCGACCGGTCTACCCTCGAATCAGCGTCCGCCATCTTTCTTTAGCGCGCACACAATGCGTCCGAAGTGCGCCGCCTGTTCACTCTCCTTTGCCTCGCGAAAAATAAGTAACCGTTCTGCCGTGCGCGGCTGGCCCGTTTGCTTGCCTTGCCTGTCCGTTCTTTCTGTCTTTCTCTGCTTGCTGTTTTCTTTCTCTCTCTCTCTCCCTGTGTCCGTCTTTCTCTTTCTCTCTCTCTCTTCTCGCCGGGTTCTCTCACTCTTCCTCTCGTTCTCTACGCCCCGTAGCCGCAGACACAACGTCTTCTGCACGGCTTCCCACGAACGTACTTTCCTCCCGTCTATCTATCACTCCCTCTCTCTCTCTCACTCTATCGTTCTTTCCGTGTCTCTCGGATCACAACCGTTTGTCTACAAATTACTAAATCGAGTAAACAAACAACCCGACGAATTCGACAACGTTCCAACAACCAACACCGCACATGTAAAAAAAAAAATTAACGTATCCGACGTGGACTCTGTTCCTTTCTCCTCACGACAGTCGACACACCGCGCTGCCACACTACTTCTGAAAGCTGGCTCCCGGCTGGCCAACTCCTCTACCCCATGGCTTGGTGTTCTCACTTTCTCTCTCTCACTCCTCCCAGTCGGTTATCTCTTCCCCGACCCGATCTACCCGCTTGCCACCAACTTCGTTCTCGATGGCTGGTCGTTGACGAAGCTCCCTCTACCAGCCGACAACCTCGTTGATCCTACCAGTATTGTTTTCATTCGCAAAACGCCTATTGCCAACAGTTGGCGTTGACGCGCACTATCTTATTGTCCGTAATCGTTCGACTCTCTGCGATTGGATCAAAAGCTGCAGAAAGAGAAATCTCTGGTAACGTTCAACGACGCGAACTACTGTTTCCTCGTAGAGTCGTAGCTGTTTCGTGGTATACCGACGCCGGTTTACTTGAGCAAATATCTCATGCGCATATTTTCATAAATAATGAGCATAATGTACGATGAATCGTAAGATACTACGACGCAAAAAAAATTCTTACGTCCTTCGATCCACCCTAGTCATTGACCTTTCACATGGCGCCCTTGTTCTTATCGCTGTGGCCCATCCCATATATATATATATATATACATCTCGTGTAGATATATTTATAACTAGCGTGTCTCAAAGTGCTATCCTCCCAGAAGCCGACACCGAGACTAATAATTCACTCGTTATACAATCATTATTAATCAGCTCACGTATCAAATCGCACAACGTCACCTTGCTGATAATATTCAGCAATCTGTATAATATTCTTGGCGTCGAGACGATACGCTTCTTTTGAACGCTTTAGTTAAAAGCTGATAGACAACGTGGCAGCATCCGATTTTTGTTTTAACAGGTATGTGGATTACATTACCACGAATAAGTACTCTCGATATTGTTATCTCTCAACACCAATAGCGTATTTAACTTATAGAGTCATCGTTCACTTGTCCATTATGGATTATATTTCTCGATTGAGAAATCGTGACAAAATAGTTTTCAGAGGCTCTCGCGCATAAACCAATGCTCTCTCTCTCTCTCACACTCACTCTGTGTGTGTCGTTTTGGCCGAATATGGTGTTTGTGGGCCAACTCAACGAGGATGGAATTAAGGTCAAGTTTTCGCTCGAAGTTAGTACACCGGTACAGACATACGCAACCGTATTTGGATATATAAGGAACGTTGTCGTTTTTTAACGATCAAGGCAGAAAACTATTGTTTGCCCTCGTGTTTAATGAATCATTATAACGTCCTTAAATGGAAGTAGAAGGATTTAACTTACTCTCAGTGACTTCGTAAACCGGCTTTTACGTGAAGAAACCTCCTCGTCCGATTAGAACTAAGATATTCGGGGCATTAAACATTTTTTTTTAACTCTTTGTTTCAGTAATTTTAACAAACAATCGAAGATGTCGGCTTACGGGACTCAAATGGAACAGGACATCGATGTTTACGCCAAGGAAAATAACGTATGTTGTGTTCATATCTGATACTTATTGATTATTAATAGAAATCTGAGATGTAACCGATGATACTTGATAATTTATCAAGGCAATCGTAGTCGATTTGAGAAGCGATACACTCACCAAACCGTCCGAGGGCATGAAGCACGCTATGTTTAAAGCGATAGTCGGTGATGATGTATATGGCGAGGATCCGACCGTTAACGGTAACAATCATTACGAGGACACATAGTCTGTTGAATATATTATTATTATTATTATTATTATTTGTAATTTTTGTAGAATTGGAAAGAAAAGCTGCAAAAATGCTAAGAAAAGAAGCCGCTTTGTTCGTACCGTCAGGGACGATGGGAAATCTGATTGCCAGTGAGATTTTTTCGGGTATATCTCAGGTAATAATTGATAGCGTCAGCGAATAGTAACGGATTTGCTTATTCTCTAAAGTAATGGTTCACTGCAATGAGAGAGGTTGCGAGGCGTATTGCGGTGAACAGTCACACACGGTGTTGCACGAACAGGGCGGTGCTGCCCAATTGGCAGGCGTTACCCTCTGTCCTATTCCTACTGCCTCCGACGGCAGATTGGATCTGACAATTCTAAAATCGAAACTTCGCAAGGATCGTCTGCACGAGCCAACGTCGAAGCTCGTTATAGTTGAGAATCCGATAAACGGGCGGGTCGTCAGCCAGGAATGGATTGAAGAATTGTCAAAACTTGCGAAGCAACGCAATCTCAAGTTGCATATGGATGGCGCTAGATTGTGGAACGCTGTTGTGGCAACAAACATACCAGCCTATGATATCGTTGCGCCGTTCGATTCGATTACATTTTGTCTTAGCAAGGGTCTCGGAGCACCCGTGGGATCTGTTCTCTGTGGAAAACGCGATTTTATCGCATATGCTCGAAGAGCAAGAAAGGTTCTTGGAGGTGCAATGCGACAGGTCGGTGTACTCGCCGCTGCTGGTATCTATGCTATCGACGAGAACATCTCCCTGTTGCATCACGACCACAAACGAGCTCAAAAAATAGCGAAAGCCATCAATGATATCGGTTCAAAATACGTTTTTGAAATTTCTCCATATACTGTCGAAACAAATATGATTTTTTTAAACGTACGCTATACTTCGTTAGATTCGACAGATTTTGTGACGCAACTGTGCCGAATAGAGAGCCCGGAAGATCCAAAAGTCATAGTTCGGGCATTGGCTTTAACTGATAGAACGGTCAGACTGGTAATCCACAGTGATATTACGGACGAGATGATCGACGCAGCTATTCGCAAAATAACTTATGTACTGAATAAATAATTATCGTTCGGTAAATATTTTCTCTTCACTGTAATTCTTTATTACCTTTTCAGTAACAATAACGAATTTACAACCCATTGGAGTAAATTCTATTGGTAATTACTGCGCCGATGATTCACAGGAAAAAGCGTGAACTCGCGATCCTCGAGATTATCGTTATTTTCAGCAATGATCGATGGTACTGATGTACAAAATATGAGAGCTGGAGAAATCTTCCATTAACTCTGGAAAGCATCGTTGGCAGGTTCTTCCTCATCCTCGTCCTCCTCACCCTCGCTCTCGAACGTGTTGTCGGGAATATCGTAAAGCCGAATCATCGGCTTGTTCGGATCTTTCATAATCAGATATTTGCCGTCCTTCTGCTTCAGGCATATATCGATTATGCACCGTAGAATACCCCAGGCGTTGTCCATGTTGAGATTTATCTGAGTGGCAAATTCGTTGGGCTTGTACTGTTGGGTGCCGAGGATAACGTGTTTACTGGAGTCGCGGACGAGAGCACGCGAGACGTAGCCGAATTTGAGCTGATCGGAACCGGCGAGGAGAGCCTGAACGGTCCATTTGGCGAGTTTGCAGGCGTTGTTACGCAACTCGTTGGCCAATACAGCACCCCGCTGAGTATCGAGCTTCTGTCGCCATTCAACGCCATTGGCGAGTTTCGAGTCCCACTCGTTAAGCGCCTTTATGGTCAAGAATTGAGTTTCGTTGTTCGGGCCCTGCATAACCGCGTCGTGTTCGCATCGACAAACCAATACAACGCCGTTGTTCAAATCCCACTTGCGATAACGATAAGCGACACTGGCAACGTCGCTCTCTTCCTCCTCGGAGATGAACGGATTGCCCTCGTCGAACTTGTAACGTGGCTCCGTCGATTTTAATACTTGCTGCGAGAAATTGTGATTTATGAATGTTGCCTCCAGAGCTAAATTTCTCGGAGAATTTAGCGAATTTCCATCATCTTGCGGAGGCTCGACGCTCGTCTCGTTGACAGTCAACAAATCGAATTCAGTGTTGTCGCGCTTGTCGAAGAAGAGCTTGTCACCGATTTTCTCGATTACGATATCCCACGAATAATTGCTTCGAGTCGAACACATTATCGTTGCGAGAATGGCATCGGTTGCATAAACGTTGCCCTCCGTCTTAGAAAGTTTACGAATCACTGGATCGTCGGTAGTCGTTACCGTATGGAATATACGATCGATTCTCTGCAGAGGCTTTTCATTCTTCACGTTAATGCGATCGTACGTCTTGTCGTAGTTCTCCAGAGAACCACAGCACTGAATATCCTCGCCATCCTTGATTCCCGGCAGAGAGAGTTTTGCCAATCTTGGAAAGTCCATTTCCTCTATGGTGACCCAGTCGGGTCGAACGGTCACAGAAGCATCGCGTATCTTGATCGGCGGTTGATTCTTGTGATTTCTGAGACCCTGTTGACGTCCCCAACGTTTGGTCTGCCCCTTGCGCTCTCTTTCTCGCAGCTTGAGCTTGCCCAGTTGCTGCATCTGGTTGAAGCCACCGCGCTGACCGCCACGACCTCGCATATTGCGCTGGTTTTTGCCGAAACGGCCACGTTGGTACGGCGGCTTCTGCACACGAGTGGTATCGACCAGATGGAACGTAGATTCATCCTCGTCGTGGTAGTAAGCGTACTGGCTTCCAGAACCAAATTGAGACGCGTACTTGTCTGAAAATTGACAATAAACTTGTGAGATTGCGTCTAGTCGAAAAGCGGTGGAAATAAACAAATGTAACAGATGCATATACGCTTGCGTCTACGCAAGACCACTCGATTCCATGGCAACTCTGCATCTGACGGATCCATTGAATTTATAATCATGAAATATCTCGCTGCCACAGAGTCAAGCTGCTTTGCGTGAGCCGCTGTCCCTTCCGAGTTGACAGCAATTTGAAGGTTAGGGTTGGCTAATAGGTTAGTATTCAATTGATATTGACACTTACTGGTGAACTTTTTATCCTGGAACGCAGCCCCGGTCCAGTCAGATATCTATCAACAGGAGAATGCAACGAGTGACAACGTAAGTTGAATAATAATTCGAGTGCAAAACGTGGATGGCACATATGCGGTCGCCTACCTTTCCGAGTCTATCACCCTTCGAGAATGGCTGATACGGGATGTCCTTGAATTGATCCGGCAACTCGTACGGGCCCCATCCGTCGGGATTATTCTGAATCGCCGGTTCGAGAAAATGCACTGGTTCGTCTTTTTGAGGAGTTTCCTCCACGGTTTCGTTGGCCATAATCAATAATTCAATCTATTTATCATGCCCTCACACTCAATTCACTATAAGACACCGCACCGGATGCTGCTGACAGAGCTGGACAGTGGACAGAGCGGAAGAGACGTTTACGCCTTTGCTCGCGCCATCTTGACAGTGACAATCAACTCGCATTTTTCTGCTTTACATTTCAAATTTATTTCTCCTTCATTTCCTTAATTGCAAACAAATCCACTTGTCATCCTCCTCGAGGCTTCTATGTACGAATAATAAAATTCGTTTCTAGTGTTCATAAAAGAAGTTAAGAATAAATAGTTCGGGCAGTGACGATCAACCACCATTTTTTTACTTTTAAATTTGCAATTATTTTTTTCTTTATCCCTAGGCAATAAAATAGAGTTCTCATAATCTTTGAGGCTTTTATGAGCGAATAATAAATTACATGCATTAACATCAAGTGTTCTTAGAAGAATTTTTAGTAAAATTGCTCGGGCAGTGATAATCAACTCGCATTTTTTTACTTAAACTTTTATTTCGTTGGCTGCCATGATACGGTCATCACGCATCAGACTGGAATCGATATGCGACGCATACACCAAAATCAAAAGCGTTACTCGTTACCGAGTCAATTTATTCGTTTATCGCGGCGCTAGGACATTTAAATTATCGATTATATATGAAAATGCTCGGTGATTACGATCTGTTCATTCAGCTCTGCGAAAATCGTGGTATTGCACCACCGATAGAGATACTTGAGGCGATTAAAAGTGGCAGGTGAGTGATATGAAGTTGCTCAGTGAATATATATATATACAGTAGGAGATCTCATAACTTATATTCGTTTTCACGTGAAACTGCGACATCGAGCTCTTCAAAGTTATGTGCTATATACTAATTGAAACGCAATGACTGCGAGTGAGTTAGCGCCATTGTCTATCGCGGTGGAACGAGAGAGGTCGATAGAAATTTGTAGCACATTACGCGTGATGAAAAATTTCTGTCAATCTCTCTTGCTCCACCGTGATCGCCAGTGGCGCTAATTTACTTAAATTTGTATTGCGGCTCAGTCGGTACAGCACATTACCTTAAGGGGGGCGAGAAAGATGTTTGGGCATGAAAACAATATAAATAAATGGCGCTTCAAGACGGAATGAGAAAGAAGAAATTAATGTGTCGTAGTTTTACGGTTGCGCCTCAATTTAAGGTTATGTGATGTATCACGGTTGATATTAAAAACTGTAAGGAGATTTTTAAAGGTTTTTGGATAAAAGCAAATTGAATATATCGTCGCCGATATCGTCAGTTAGATTTACAACTCTTGATGCCGATTGAGGTCAGAACGGACGGATGGAAGGCTGTATGTCGCATCGCCTTAATCTTTAGAAACTGTAATTGGTGACAGACATTTTTATTCAATCTACCCAGAGATCCTTGATATTTTAGAGGAAAAAAAGGCTAATTCGGTCAAGGTGATGTGCCCCAGTCGGTAACAAAAACTGTAATGCAAATTTCTTTGTCAAGATAATCTTTCGAATAAAAGAGAAGAACAATGTATTGCGACTTACAATTCTACAGTTCACTGTTCTCATTTTTTATTCGAAAAATCAATCGTGGCGGAGAAATTTGCGATAGAACAATTCTGTTATTTATCTCAAACGCATAGCGATCTGTAAGAGACAGATGTAGCACATCGTCTTAAATTATCTAAAATAGTGACCATCTCTCAGTAAATTGAATTACAGTTCTGTTACCGATCACAGTTTCAGAAGATGTGCGTCGCACAACGCTTCGCGTGACGCTGTAATATCCCTCGGTTGGTAACGTAAAAACAGTAATAAAAAATGTTCCGTCACGATTGATCTTTTGGATAAAAGAAAAAAACGATAAACTGCGTCTCACAATTTTACAGTTCACAGATAATTCTGGTATCTGTCTCATACGTATGACGATCTGGGAGAGGCATAAATCGTCTTAAATTCCTCAAATCGATTCAAACAATTCGAATAAAAATTCATTCAACTTTCTATTCTCACAAAACATTTGTAAATCATATTTCTATATCGTAACAATAAACATTTTATAACAATAACTACAATACCTTGACTTTCAATTTTTTAAATAAATCAAATATCATTTTAAAAAAATTTATTCTCAAACCATTGTCTATAATCAAAATTATAAGAAAATCGAAATTCCATTAATTAAAAAACCGTGTATTATATCAAAGAAGAGCTTGTTACTCACACAAATAAAAAAATATAAACTTTTTTATATTTCCACTAAATAGTTGTACAATTAAAATATTCGCTTACAAATCTGTCAATTATATTTAATAAAATATATTTTGACTTATATTCAAACAAATAATAAATACATTAAAAATATATTTTTATTTTTGAGTAGGTCAATTAGGAAATTACGTTCATTGCAACTCTTTAATTCTTTCTCTCTGATTGCCTGATTATGGCGTACGGCTATCATCGATCTCATCATACGCAACCTGTCCTAATCTAAATTAAATCTATGTTCACCATGTGTTTAATATAAATTTACGCGCCATGGCTTCCAGCAATAAGATAAAATATTTGAATCTGTTATACCCGCACGTTTCATCGATCTTTACATTGTTAAATCTTTCTAATAAGGTTTCGTATAAAAAATAAATAGGTATTTAATTAATAGGTACTTAAATAGTTAATTGATAAAAACAAATAAATTAACAGATGGATACTTAAAATTTTTATTTAACGAATCTCTCTCTATTGTTTTTCTTTTTCACGCTCAGCTCAACCGGCGAACTTCGATTATCGTGTCTCTCCATCGTTGTACCGATATGCGAAGTCTTGGCTCGAATGCTCTCATCAAGCTCAACGATCAGAACGGTAGATCTCAGCGACTGTATGTTACTCTCCAAAGGCCTCGGTAGCATTTTGAATGCACTGTGCGATGGTTCCAGTGTAACGTCTCTCAATTTAAAAGGTAATAACATAAGCGGTCCTGCAGTTTCACAACTAGGAAAAATTTTTCTTCACAACAACACCCTCAAACGATTATCCATCGAATGGAACAGCTTGGGAACGGACATCGATGCATTTACTAAATTTTGCGAAGGTCTCGCACTGAATCACAATATTGAAGAATTGGATCTAAGATACAATCAGATACCACCGCACTGTGCAGAATCATTGTCAAAAGCCCTGAGGACGAACAAATCTTTGAAGATCGTTGATCTCGCGTGGAATACTTTGGGACTTCGAGGTGGACAATTGCTGCTTAAAGGAATACAGGAAAATCACAGTCTTACAAAACTCCATTTGCGTGGTAATTGCATACCAGATGAAATAGTTTATACGATAGACGAATTAATGCTTAAAAATAAATGCAGAAACAATGTGTCGCAAAAGAATATTTCAGAGACTGTGGAGATGGCGAAAAAAATATCTTTCAATGATAATTTAGAAACTACAACGAATAGATTGATGATCGATAATAATTTATTGATCAACGAGCCAACAAAAATAAGATTGAACTCGGTACAATCGAATAAAGCTCAGGAAAATGATTCGGAGCTCGATAATTCAATTATAACGACGAAGATTGTTAGCGTTAGCGGTGGAGATGTCGATACCGGTAACAAAGATGATAAAGTTGTCGAGGTCAAGACCAAGATTGCGGAATTGAATCACATGCTGCAAGATCGTACAACGGCTATCGATTTATTGATAAAGGAAGTTGGTGTCAGAGTGGTTGAGGCGGATGCGGCCAAGAGTTTGATAACTAAGTTGAAGGATGAGATAAATGAATTGAAGGAGGAGCGAGAAAGTATTGCGTTAGAAAAATCCCGAGAGATAAGGGAGGTTAAAGAAATTCAGAGAAAGAAGGAGGATCACTGGCAAAGAGAATACAAAAAGTTAGAAGCATCTTTGAAGGAACTGTTGCTGAGGGAAAAAGAGTTGGAAGGACGAGCACAGCGATACGAACGAGAAATTCGCAAGAGTAACGCTGAGGTAGCTTTATTGAGAGAAAAATCTATGTCACAGACGCAATCTTACGAGGATGCGATAGCAATGAGTAGAATTGAGATACATAGAGTTAAGAGAGAAACGAAAGAGCGAGAGAATCGTCACAAAATCGAATTAAACGTGCTGAAGAATACACTGAAAGAGAGTACCGAGGCTCTCGAAGAATGTCAAACCCAGCTGCAGAAAAGTCGAGGTGAACTTCGCGAATCCACGGAAAATTTGTCGAGCGTCAAGACACGACTCGTTGAAGTTGAGCGAGTTAATTGTCGGCTCGTTAGGATCGAGGAATCCTTCCAGAAACTGAAAGACGAGAAAAAGTCAATGGAGGAGAAATTACTCGACTCGCAAAGAACTATTGCGATGCTGCAACGTCAAGTGACGACTCTTCAGGGTGAATTGATCGAACCCCAGAGACGTTATGGTCTTGTAAAGGACGAATTGGAACAAGAGAGAGAGAAGACAGGTAGATTGAGAAAAGAGCTATCGGAGGAACGATCGAGACTACAGGAACAAAACGTTCAATTACAGACTCTCAACGCACAAATTACAGCACTGAACAATCAGATCAACGAGATTCAGAACAATCATGTCGAGGCTTTGCGCGAAAGGGACAAGGAGCGCAAGATACTTAAAGAAATTATTACTAACAAGGAGCGTGATTTCAATGAACTAAAGTGAGTTATTTCATTTGTACACGGAACAAAATATATACTTACAAAAATTTCATTATTTTTTCCTTTTTTTCTTTTTCAGAAATATTCAATTATTTTCATGATTTTTCAATGTTTTGATAAATTTTACAATGTCACATCATCATACAATTACGTAGTTACATGTGAGAATATGTACAAAATATATTTTACCGTAAGATAAATATATTTTCACATATATTGACTTTTGACTTTAATAACTGCGATAACGAAGATCGTTAAAATTATTTAATTAATCAATTTACAGAACCGAAGAGGTGCAGAGAGCGAGTCAGCTCTATGCCGCATTCAGCAAGTACTTGGGTTCCATTGGTCCAAACACAACGTTATAATTATACGTTATTGAAAAAAAAAAGAAAAGAAAAAAAAAACGGAAAAAATCTTAAAACTGTACAAAAACTTAAATTTGTAAATATTCTTTGATATTGAATTTTTTTTTCTACTTTTGTATTTTGTAGAGTGATGAATTCAGATGAAAATCGTTGATATTCGTTGAAGAATATTGAATTTGTTTGGCTGTCAGTTTGATAAGAAAAAATATATATCGTTGACGCGTTAAACAAAGAATTTATTGTATGATCTTTCACTGATAAATCTACGTATTTCAAATAGCCTGCAATAAATTTATATATTTTCTTACACTCTTTGCAGACTCACGAGAAAATCAAAAATCCAAATATTCATAAAAAATATCCTAATTGTGCGTAAGATGTATCGATTCGGAATAAAAGTAGATTTTCATTTTTCTTTAAATTAATAAATTTGTAATTAATTCATGAAAGTATTTTTAATAATAATTGTTCAACCGGTTTACAATATTCCATCAATTTCGTCTCTACCACAAATCGATACACATTCATCCCGAAAGGACATCTCTTACGCACAATTGTAAATTCGTGTAGAGTTTGCAAAAATATTAATTTATTGTAGGCTACCTGCGTTATCCTAGATACTTGTAACAAAAGATAAAAAATATCTTTGTTCCTAGTGTTCAACAAAACAATATTTTATTCACTATATTAACAGCAGCGAAACAAGCGAGATATTCTTTAACGAGTATAAACGATTTTAACCTGATTCCCTCTCCTCAACCGATCGATTTGTAATTTGTTAATACGAAATAAAGTATTTCCACGAGCTACCTGTTATCAAAAAATAAGAAACACGCACGTACGTTAGTAGGTCACGGAATACATGCTTCAAAGCCACGCACGCAACTCCGATAAATACACAGCCTTGATGGGGGAATGTTAAAAATGTATAATCGCCTCGCGGTATCCTCTATCGTGTCACGCCTTGTACCGAGGCTGACCACATGTGAGGAATATCCATAACATATATAGCTTTCCCGGTTGCTATCGCGCAAGTAATTTGAGTTATTGCAAGTGTCCCAGGTGGAAAAACAATTATCATCGCCTGCTATTCCAACTAAACGATCTTGATCGTTTTCCTCGAATCATTACGCGCACGACTCGTTCAACACATAATTAATGTCGACCTAACGAGCTTCCTTTCACGCTCGATAATTACATTTCTATCTATTGCCGACGATATCTCATTTCTTCGATGAATTAGTCGAAAAGTTGTGTTGCTCGAAGATCAATTTTTTTTCATATTCATAATTCTTGAAAGTCCGTACGACGATAAGAGCGATTAAGATGCATCATTAAATATTTAAATCCTAGAAACGTGTAGCCTGATTGCTTACACATTTATCAAATGACATAAGACTACGTCGCGTCAAAGATTATTATATAGTTGAGAGTTTGACGAATACTTTTACGATGCACAAGCTTGTCGAGCGGCACGCGATATCTCGTACGTGAAATCGTCAATATTTAAAGAAAAATATTCCAAGTTGAAGCACAGCGCACATCGATTTTACACTGCGCATAGCCATGTCACCGTAAAAAGATAAAAATAAATGATAATACGACAATTTCTAGGTACTGCACGTCAAATGACAACATATTTTTCACAATAAATAGTTCTTTAATAATTTATCTTGCGGTCTCTATACATTTACATTACAATTATTATATAAAATACATACATTTTGAAATTTACTTGATATAGCTAAGCATTAGGAAAGGCCAAGTTATACCGAAGCATCGCCGAAACAGAATTATCAGTATTAAAAAAAAATAATAATAAAAAAAAAAAAGAAAAATAAAAGATCCACGCAGGGATCTCCTGTGTCTTAGCCATCGTGAATTATCTTCAAGGAATATTTAATTATTGAAATGGCAGTTACGGCTTAATAAGTCTCTTGTCGAGGGATAATGGACGGGCATCTAAAATCCCCTCGTTAATTAATACAATAAACATTAATGAATTCGTCTCTCTAATATAGAGATACCGTCGTCTATTTTTTTTTTTAATAGCAATAATATTAATAATTTAATTTTTTTCACGCATTCTGTAAGCCAAAAAAAAAACGACGACTCCTGTCGCAATTTGCACGATATTTTAAAATCATTTCGAAATAATTGAGTAGGCGCGTCTATTACCTCCGAGTTGACTTATCGATTCTGATTTTTTTCATCATTCCATCATTAAACAATATACCAAAGTATAACACATTCGTATTAATTATCGACAGTGACACAAGGATTCGAATCCTCTTTAAACGTCTTCGCATTAATTCTTGTTCATGGGAAAATTGGGAGAGGAAGGCAATCCTACGATTGTTTCGCGCCATTAAGGTGTAAGTACGAGAATAATCTACGAGAATGTAATTTAGTTAGTTTAGATAAAAAGATGAGATTTGCGAATCGCGCTTTACAACACAGCTAAAAATTGGAACTCGATCGTTACGCGTGACAATACGTTAACACGAGAAGGTCCGACAGACTCCATAATTGTTATTTCTACCTTATCGGAGTACGAAGGTATGTATAAGGTACCTTATTTCGGTGAAGGTTCGAAAGAAACGAAAAAAATAAATAAATAACGTGGCCTGTTATTCAGTCCCATTAGGAAAATCAACTTTAACTAGCATCGTCGTCTTTCGCCTTTGGATAACGCTCCATTCGCTATTGGCCAGGCGACGATACGTCCAAATATTATGCTTCTTTTGACTAACATGTCGTAATTGAAATAATAATAATAATAATAATAATAATAATAATAATTTTAATGCGAATAAACTAGATTTAATATAATAAGTTATAATACTCAATCAGCGTTACGTCTATCTCGCGTATTTCTCATCCGTTTATCTTTGGTCATAAAATTATGGTTTCCTATAATTTTTCGTGATCTTCCTAGATACTAATAAACGTAAGTTTTCGCAATCTCGAGCATTTTACTTGAGGTCATAATTGGCAGCTGAACAAACGAATTTTACAGCTCAAAAAAAAAAAAGTATTTCGACAAATGAATTCGTAAAAAAAAGTTAATTTCTTCAAGTTGATAATAATAATAATAATTATTATTAAGAATTTGATTGAATTGATTTTAAATTGATTTGTCGAAATACTAATTTGTGCGTTGTTGTCTTAATTCGATTGATGTCAATCTCTGATATTTGAAAGTAATCTAGCTCCCGTTGTAACTAAGAATGGAAGTTCCGTGAATCGTGTTTTTATTATTTGCCGAGGGTAACTAATAATTATAAACAGTACGGATACTCGGCGAGATAATTTTTTATGAGAGGCGGTAGATGATTCGTCGATATTTTATTTTTATTGACGACGAGTCTCGCGAGATGCGAGAGCGATCTGACTTCTTTGACGAGTGGTTTCGTAAGATAAATCTGACTGTAGAGTTGACCGCTGTAATCGACCCAAACTTCTTTTCTGTGCTCGTCAATTTTGTTGGAGTAATCGACGTAGTGCTCGAGCATCTTTATGGGACACTCGAAAGACGGCATGTTATGACTGAGTCTGGGCTCGGCATCCAATCGAAATCTTCCGAGAAAGTAATGTACCCTGACGGATGTGGGTCCTCGGGTGGTTTGCACGGAAACGGCGAAGATGAATCGACTGTCGGAGCTGTCTCGCATGAGCCAACTGCCGACCGGTGCATTTTTCAAAAGCGTCTCGCTTTGCTGCCAGCTAAGACCCTCGTGGTACCATCCACTCGCGTGCAAAAGTCTCTTGATATCGGCGAGCCTCGTCACTTCCTTGTCCTGTGAATAATTATCGAATTGCCAGGGGCATGGTATCAACCACGAAACGGGTGTCGTAGGAGCATCATCTCGTCTCTCCAGAGTCGATTCATTGCCAATACTTCCAAGATTCGCATCGACTTGAACCAAACCGCCTCCGTTGAAGTTATTCCGCGTTCTTCCAAGGCTAGAGCCACCGGCGATTTTGCTATTCTCTGAATTCTTGCCCGTGGTCGCGGTGATGTTGACCGTACAGTGTTCGACGTTCGGTGGTAATTGGACAGTCGCGTTAACGCGAATTTCCATGCCCCCGGAAGAATCACCGGAAACTAGCGTTTTCTCGATATTCTTGGTGACGTTCTCGGCGATAGGAGCCGCTGACGATAGCGGACGGTTGGCATTAACGTTCGTACGCGACGGTCCCTTCGCCCTCGTTGTGCTGCCGCAGCAACAGGTCGAATGACCCTTTTTTATCTCGGATCCCGTTACAGAATTGCAGAAACTCTGGTGCTGCTGTTGCTGCTGCTGCTCGAGATAATTATTCCGATGAACCGAATGTCGCCAGCACTCCTCTCTCTCAGTTCCCAATACTCGAGCGTGGTTCGCGTAAACATTGTGATTCTCGTGTTTGGACATGGACGTTGCGTCGTTTGGTTTCATCGAGGAGGTACATCGCCTGATACCCGGCAGCTCTTGACAACCGCTCGGAGGTACGAGACAAATTCGATCCGAGTCGGAACTATCTTCGAACGTTCTATCAGGAAGAAAAGGCTCTCCTCTTCCTGTATCCCGGTAAATAGCTTCGATAGTCTCCTCGTCATCCATATATAATCGTTTTTGCACAAAGCATCCACCGCCGGATAACTTGGGTCTTATCTCGATGCGGGGAGTTTGCACGAGTATTCCTGTATCGGTGCTCTGTATGAGACATCCACCAGATTGAATGCTAGGAGTCGTTATCGTGACTGTACCGCCGGTCAAGTCACAGGTCGTATTTATGTGACAATCCATACCCGCTCGGTAATTTCCGTCGTTCATTCTCGTGGATTTGAGCAAATCTCCGTTGATAATGCCGCTGTTGTTCAGTATAGTTTCGCAATTCATGCGATTTGTCTGTTGTTCTCCATTCAAACTCTTCCACGTTGAATTATCATTCGTGATTACCGTCTGAGGATCAGCTAATTTATTAACTAATGTCATCCGATGGTTACCCGGCTGTTGTATTATTGTTGGTCCGTGGATTATCGTCGGGGCATTTATAAAGCAGCCACCGACATTGCTGTTGTACTCACGGGGCACCAATAAGTAACCTCCACCGTAGAAGGCACCGTTGCTCACACAATCCGTCTGTTGCATAACGACACCACCACCGCTCGCGGTCGACTGCGGTCCAGGATTACAGCAGCCAGGAGCTGGAAAGCGGTGTCGACAGTTTGGGCACATCACTGTCAGCATCTTGGTTTCCCCGACTTCCCTGTCAGCATAATCGGCTCCGTGGAATGCAACTGTAATTATACAAAAAATAATGGATAAACGTCAATAAAATTTAAATGATGGTCAAATACTACAGAATAAAGTGAACGTTTGGATAACCTAGAATGAACGTTATAACTATTTTTCTACCACGAGTTAAAGGAATAATTTTATTTCATAGAATTTTAACGCTCGTTACTCAGTTCGGCACAAGTTGAAGATTAGAAATTTTAACTTTAACTTAATGTCTATATGATTATGGCTATCCTAGGTAATTTACCCTTCGGGTATAGGTCACTGAGTGAGTCATAGGGATTCTGTCGAATTGGCCAAATTATGCGATTAGTGTCGTAAAAATAACGTAAAATTAAAAAGAAAACTAGCTGAGGTATCGGTAACATAAAGAAGTAGCAAATTGAATCTTGCAAATTGCTTCCTCGAGATTCCGCACGATGCTCAAAAAAAGTTTTTCGAAGTTTTTGGGACATATTGAACACGTTGACATTGAAAACTGGAAAAAAAAAAGTTTTCACCGTCCCAAAGCTCTCTTTATGAGGAAGCAAAATGCAATATATTACAATTACTATCGTAATAAGCTCGATAAATGCGTGATCTGTATTTTAATAATAGAATAACTCTTCAAGATGTAGCAATAGTATCTCCCTTATCCCCTGTTAGTTGTCGCTTTTTAGAGAAAAAGACTTGAATCGGGTGATCGATAAGCAACCGATCCGTTCCATCGTAATTGACCATTACGAGATAAGCACGAGTCATTAATCGACCACGGGTAGAATGAAACGAGGAGCGACACGAGAGATAGTAAGATGAAGAAGTGTATTCCGAAAATAAATGTAGCGAAATTAAATGAAGAAAAACAAAAAATTGTAGCTGCCATTATAATCCATGGAATTTATAATCAAGGTCAACGATGATTTATCAATGATTCGAAGAAAAGTACCAACTTGATATATAGCCTGTATTTTTCTTTATACAATATGTCTACTGGGAATCGCTGTGTTAACCCTGTTGTAAGCGAATGAATTTAATCTTTTGCCGTATTCCACGTAATCAGGGTAGACCTCTCTCTCTCTCTCTCTCTCTCTCTCTCTCTCTCTCTCTCTATCGAGCTGGAATTGCAGTAAGATTGTGTAAATCGCAACTGCAGACTATGATAAATAATAACCCTTAACAAACAGAGCTTTCATTGAAGCGAAATTCAATTAGTAACTCAGTGAGATATCAGTTCAATGTTGTACAGAGGACAATCTAAGTGAAATTTCGAGAATTTTTCGTCGTTGCTTGATAGAGATTTTCTCTTCTTATACCGAAAAGCAGTTGACAAATATCATTGGTTATTACGTCAATTTTCAATATAGCGCGATATAACTTTTTTTTACATATTGTTAACCGGAAATTGATTCGTTTATTTTTTTTTAATATAAATTTTAAGTTTTTATATCATAACGTAGTCGTCCAATATTATTGATGACGTAACGATGCTTTGATCGTGTTAAAGATTCGGGAATTAACGAAGCTTTTTAATCCTCATCTTTGACATCTTTCTAGAAAGCTTCGGCAATTGACTAAGCTTTCTAACCTTGATAATCATTATTAGTTGTCGACACATTTGTACACTAAAGTACGATATTACGTGCTTTATACATTTTGGATAATTTAGTTAATTCACCAATATTTTTCATCATTTTTTCTTTCGTTTTTTTTCGTTTATTTCTCTTTAATTTTTTTTTTTTTTCGAAATTAAGAGCAACGTCTACCAATTTTCGTAAAAAATGTTATATTTTTTATCAATAAAAAAAATCGATTGTTTGTTTTTTCGCACGATTTATCGCTCATAAGAATATTCTGATTATGTGAAAAAATAAAAATAAAAAATACCGGTCCGAATATAAATTATGCTAAAATTTGTTATAAAAAGATTCTACGAAGCAATTAGCTCTACAACGAAAAAATATCCATTACACCTGAAAAATGTTGAAACATTGAATTGAGCGTTACGTTAAGGTAGTACGAGCAGGTTCTTTATCATTCGATACGTTGTTGAATCAAAGTTTTATCAAGGTTATCAGCTATTTACACGAAACAAACAAATCCAAAGTTCGCAGTATTTGCATGTTCTCTTGTGGGAAAGGCATTACGATCACTCTTTTTGTTCAGTTTTATTTATATTTCGCAATACGATGCACAGAGGAATAGAAAGTGTAAAATGTTGAAAAGGTTTCAACGATTAATATCCTATTGGTAAATATATTATCGAATATTTCAATGAAAATTCAAATGAAATGTCAACGATCAATCTCGAAGCTGTGTAAAAAAAAAATATATATATATGTCAACGTTATCAATCGAGAATCACCGATTTATTATCTGTACCAAGTCGTTAGGTTAAACCGGTAACGTTTAAGCAGCATGAAATTTGTCCAGCTAACAATAATTTCTAAACAAATTATCGATCGTGAAATGATAAAAAATTAATTTCCTTTCTTAAAACTCATTTCCTTGATTATGTTGACGCTTCAAATTTTTCTCACGTTCAGTGTAAATAAAAATGTGTCCTGTCTTAATATTGAACAGTAAAGAATATGAATTAAAGAATAAAGTAATCGAGTAATCTCATGAACATGGAAAATCGTACTTTAACGTGTTAAAATGTTGTTTTTTTTTTCTCTTAATTTGAAATATCGCTACTCAGACATTTTTGTAATGCAACTCTCATCCGTCACTCCCCTCGTAACCTTAACGCTCTTGTAATTGTTTTTTTTTTTACCGTAAGAGTTCTAGTTGCGCTCGTATACTTTCGTGAAAGTATAAACTACCGGTTGTCGACTCTCTTTTCGAGCTCCCAAGCGGAGAACCTCTGATTCCTGTGCCTTGAGATATATATTCTATATAAAGTACAGTACAACGCACCGGTCATACTCGTTCGCCCGACGTTTTTAATGATCTCTACCAGGAATGAACGTGTGCTTTCTCTGCTTCGTCGACTTATCCGCCGGCCCTCCGCGGTACAAACTGCAATCCACTAACAGTTAGCGCGCGCGAGCGCTCCCTTTCTACATCCAATAGCGATGAATTACGTAGTTAATCACACAGGCTTCGTGCAACAATGAGATTCCGGGAAGTCGGCCCCCATAGTCGTCACTCATTGCCGAGGGTTGCCGGAAAAGCATGCGGCGTGTGTTTAGAAAGTTACATATACAGCACACACAAGGGTAAACTACCTGAGTCTTATCCGTGGTTA
Organism: Cylloceria caligata; assembly: GCA_963942595.1. Lineage (NCBI taxonomy): Eukaryota > Metazoa > Arthropoda > Insecta > Hymenoptera > Ichneumonidae > Cylloceria > Cylloceria caligata. The sequence continues at coordinate 60,427,068 of OZ012707.1, read as the reverse complement.
ATCACTGTTTCCTCACTGAACACGACAAACGAATTTTCAGAAAGATTAAACAATTGTTCGTACAAGCTTTTTTTTAAATAAATATTTAATACAACATTGTTTAACCGAACGATTCGAATCGTACGATACGTCTTGGAACGTCCGATGTGTTGTAGCTCTGACATGTGTGAGCCACACTGAAGCGATCTCAGCTGCGACAGCCGCATCGGAGCCCAAGAACAACACAGACGAAGCATCGTAAAATCGCGACGAGCGAGGCGCAAGGAGCGCACGCGATCGGAGGCGCAAGCGCGATTCGCTCTCTTCTCCCGGTGTTGGCGAGTGCGGCGCGTCGATCGGAAAGGCACGTGTGTCGTCGTTGTCCGTCGTAGTCGTTCGGATTCGTAGTATTCGCGGAGTAGCGCGAAGGAGGGCTTCCGCGAAAACGACGTCGAGCTCTCTCGGACTGGAGTGTCGCAATGCCAGAAGGCCAAGCCCCCATTTAGAAGTCCGTCATGAGCTTCTCTGTCTCTTTCATCGCTGCCGCTTATCCCCTCCCAAACCCTCCGTTCCCCCACCACCAACCCTGACTACAGTCCGCACGCTCTCGTGCTCTGCCATTGCGTATACGTAATCGTACGTGTGGCTTGCGCTGTCCTACGCTGCGTTTCCACGCTTCGGTACATCATACCAGAGCGTACGTTGGGCCACTGTTATTTGCATTGGTGAAATCACGGCGAATACAAGAACCAGGAAGAATCCAACGTTTTTATTACCTTCACACGGACTCGAAAGTTCCACGAGAAGACATTATAACAACTGTTTCAACGAAATTGCCACTGTACGAGGAAGAATTTAGCTTATTTATACTTTTACCGTACACGACGTAACTTGGAAACAATCGGACGCCTGTCCAACATCATCGCTAGTGGTGTTTGCCTTCAACTCTGTTTCTCATTATTAAGTAGAAGTACGTATGGACGATGACAATAGCACGATTTAAACTATTGACGTGGTTAGCGAATAACCAAAGAGTTTGTAACACTTGCCACTTCGAGGAACGTAAAACATTTGCATAACAGTAGAAGAACTTAATAATGGGAGACGAAAAAATAAGTAAAAATCTGATTGCAGATACTTGTATCTCTCGTATCGAGTGAAATAAGTTACGATACAAAGTCTTTCTAGATAGCAACAACTGACACTATCGATTGAAACCTTTCAGGAAGGCCGTAGATTGATTCAAAAGCGAGAAATCATTTCCGGGAATTGTTAAACCTGAGAATCATTTCGCGATTTGCAGAAACGAACGTCACGTGTCCGGTGGAAGGTCAGTTTAATGATTTCTCCTAGGAAGTGCTATGACGCAAGGTCATTTTTTAGAATTATCTCATTTGTGATATTGCGAGTACAAGAGTCTGTTGAAACGTTAACCGAATCCGATAACAAAATTAAATATTTTACCCAAAATAAAATGATGATAACGACTAAACGACTTATCGTATTTATCATTGAAATTAACACAAGTTGTTAGAATTTATATGAAACATAATGAGCATTGGAAAGCCTGTCAAAGTTTGAGGAAGCATTAAAAGCGATAAATAAGATTAGTCGAGTGTCACGCGAGCAAGTGAACGATGGCGAACTCGTTGAAAATCGAATAACGGTAATGGACTTACGGCATACAACAGAAACAACGCATCAACCGTGCTGCCAGCAGAAGAAGGCGAGACCCTCTCTGAGCGCGGAAGTTACCCGGAACTCGAGTACTTGGAAGCGAATTGTATGGGGTTGGGGATGGGGGGGGGGGGCTTGTGGGTCTTATGGGCACCCGCGTCGTGGCCCCAATAAATATTCATCTGTACACAGGAACCTTTAGACTTTGCATCCACCAACACTCGGGCTACATCCCGCCAAGAGAGCATCGATAAATCACGGAGAGCCGCGAACGAGCATGGCCTCTCACGACGTTGCACACCTCACTCTATACGAGAGGATCGTAAAGATTTTATAACTCACACGCGCTTCAGACAATGCACTTCTCTTGCTATAAATATGCCCACTCGTAGAAAGCTTCGAGTGCTACAGCAGAATTCTCGTGGAATACTCGACGACGACGAACACATCGTTACCGTGAGCTCGCAATAATATAGAAAATGAGATATTTCCTCGGGCGTATAACATTGATTTAAGGTTGTACAGACGCTTGATAATGTAGACAAAATAGTTCTTTTTTTTTTTTTTAATTCTTCAGTTGTATCAGCGATAAATTAGTTTAAAAAGAATTTTTTTATTTACATTTTTTGATGATTCACATAGTTTATAAATATTTGTTTATTCGAAATGAATTACGAGGTTTCCAGACAATTATTCACTTTTTTTCATGCGAAAAGGAAAGCGATTGTTTCTACGCTTTGTAAACTTTACTTTTGAATTTTATTGTCATTTTAACTTGAATTTCTGAACAGGATGAGTTTCGTTAATTCTTGAAAAATATTATCATTGCGATAGATTGAAATTATATTTACGAATTAGTTTTGTATAATATTATTTATTAAAAATATTTATTTAACCGCGATGAATCGAACGTGCAATTAAAAAACCATTAGCGCGACAAGTAAACGTTATCTTCTCGATAGAGTTCGTTATGCGTGTATAATCAGCAGCGATAATTGTATTTCGGTGAAACGATTAGTCGCAGGTTTTAGAGCTGTAGAAAATTCTTCGTTCATCCAAGGATTATAAAGACAAAGTGTTATCATTAAATAAAGCAAGTCCTATCAGCGGTTACCTGGAAATGGAAAGCGGGGATCGACAGAGAAAACGAGACGGTCGAAATGAAACCTCGAGCAGAGTTCCGGGAAAGACTTTAGATATACTAATACTTATAGAGAACCAACGTATTCAATATCCATCCAGAACGTATAACTGCACACAAACGTGTAGCTGTCGGTGAGATGGGATTTCTCGGATGGGCCGATTGCGTTTCCGAGGAAAGCTTCTCGCTATCGCACATTACCATAACTAACCTCGCCCAACCTCGTCCCACCGATCGCACAGACATTTACGAGGCTGACCGTAAGGCAACGTAGGGAGAACTGCCCGATACGACCTCGGGAATATTTATCGTCCGGTCTTTGGGCCGCGAGTTATAACGGCAAACCGAAGGCTACATTAATATCGTCGCGCGATCCCAAAGTGCAAACAGAGTGCATAAACAAAAAAAAAAAAAAAAAAAAAAAAAAAACAAGCCGTCGCGTTCAACGACATTAAAACTATTATCAGCGAGAGCGACCTTTGACAACATTGATTCTCGGGATTTTACAGATATTGCTATTTTTCAGTGAGAGAAGAACTTGGCAGAATCAATTAAATCTACGACTGTGGGTGGATAACTAAATATCTGGTTAATTGAATTAAATACATGTTTGATCAACGAAATATTAAGCTTTTCGATATTTTGTCAGTACGCTCGATCGATTGAATATATAGTTTGCCACTCGTAAATGCAGATTTAGTCAATTTTGCTCAAACATTCCGTCAGAGCGTACGGGATGTACCTTCAAAGAATCCGCCTTCTGTCTATTATTTTCGTTCAGAGCACTGTTAAAATACTAGAAAATGTAATAAAAGCAGAGAGAACTGTACGATACGACTTGAAGGATATTTATCGTTCTGTATTTGAAACGCGAGCTTCTTCGAGACATAACACGCGAACCGAAGTAACATCATCACGATCTCAAAGTTTAAGTCGAATGCATAAGCGAAAAAAAGAGCCAGTGTGTGCAACGACATTAAAACTATTTTATAAGAAATTGTTATTTTACAGTGAGAGAAAAACTTAGCAAAATCAATTAAAACTACGGTTGTTGGTGGATAACTAAATATTTGGTTAATTGAATTAAATTCTTCTTTGATAAACGAAATATTAAGTTTTTCAAAATATTGTCGATACGCTCGATCGATTGAATATATAGTTTGCCACTCGTAAATGCAGATTTAGTCAATTTTTCTAAGACATTCTCTCAGAGTTTACGGGATGTACCTTCGAAGAAACCGCCTTCCACATATTCTTTTCGTTCGAAACACTGTTAAAATGCTAAACAATGTTATGTTGTTGATCCCTTGAGTGTCAACGTATCGACACTGATGCACAACAATTGTTGCTTCAATGATCCCCTCATGGTGCTAAGTATTATTGCTAGCGAGAAGGATGTTCGCAGGTGACCACGTCACAGCACATTCGTTAATTAATTTGGATCTATTACTTTAATTCTCGTCGAAAATTTCTTCAAAGCGCAATTCTTTCGCATATTCTTTATCCCCGACATATTAATTGCGCAAATTCTGTTGTAGACTGAGTCTCTCTTATCAAAGGGTTCGTCTCATAATCTGTATAACGGGGTGAAGCGTCCTTTGTAACTTGCAAGCTTTCAGCTCGAATTTCAATTTGTATCAAAGTTGTTGATGTTACTGCTGCTGTTCGTGCATCGGTAGTTATAGTTGCAAAAGTTCCAGCCGGATGATTCTCCAGCACTGAAACAGCTGCAGCAGCAGCAGCAGCGGCGAAGTAAAAGCATCGTATTTCATGAGAAATACGAGGTGTTTTGGCAAACACAGTGCACACTATTGTTGAAGAAGGAGCGCGCGTTGCTCTTTCGCTCGTACCTACACCCTAAGATCTTCGGTCACGGGTACAAAAATCCCGTCGCTCGATTCTCTCTTAAAAAGGGTCGTGTCTGCTACCTGCATCCGCCTTCTCGGCAACAATTATCCGGAGAAACGTTGTGGAAAGAGAGAAGACCGAAGAAGAAGAAGAAGAAGAAGACGATGAAGAAGAAGAAGAAGAAGAAGAAGAAGAAGAATACGAAGCCGACCTCGTCTCCCTCTTTCTTTTCTTCTTTCTTCGTCAATCGGATTCTATCTCGCTCGCAACAAGCATCGTTTCTCGCAGTCCGATCGACGTCTCTCTCAATGCCATTGAGTTCTCTCTCTCTCTCTCTCTCTCTCTCTCTCTCTCTCGTTCCCTCTCCTGCTGACCGTAGGAATGCGGAGGAAGCCTCTTTTCTTTCACGATGGTCGAAGACCGCGAACGCGCGCGAGGAAACCGAGAGAAGCAAGCAAGTGGGACGGATAGGAGCGCGGGTATCGAGTGGGAGAATCCAGGGAATCTCACACCGTTCCCCCGTTTCATTTTTCCAGAAGAGAGAAAGTCCCTTCTTAGGATCTTGGTGATTTCGAACGACGCCTGGACTCTCCGCGTCCTCTTTCCAGCGACTTTCGACACGGTGCAACAAAGCTTGTGCCTCGAATCCCATCAGAGGAAAATAATTTTATCTCTCGTAACCTCGAACTATACCAACGACTACCGGCTCAGTCAGGGCACTCAATAATTTCTTGTAATCTTTAAGCAGTTCGGAATAAACGAGCACCAGATATATATTCGTTCGAACAAGAATTATGATACGACAAGCAGCGTACACGTCACACTTTGATAAATATAATCTTAGAGATTGTTGATTGATGAACGTAATTGCAAGATTATCTTAAACGAGCGTTAATACATATAAATATGGCTCTCACCTCAATATCTCGTCACCCAGCTGTTGTAATCACCGATTACAGACAATTCTGTCGTTTCTTTATAAATCCGTAACGTGGACACAATTTTAATGCACAATCGTTCTACGGTAGACGCTCAGTATTTATTCCTATTGTTATTATCGTTTCAAGTCGAGAGAAGACTTCTTCGAACGATCCAAAGATTCTGAGAATTTCTTCTTTTTTTTTTATAACGATTTCCGTCCGAAGAATTATTGGAATGTTCTAGCGTTTAAACTCCGCGAACTTTGGGCACATAACAAAAATTCTTTAAACTTGAGTAATGCGCGACAACTTTTTTTTTTCTTCTTTTTTTTAAAAAGTTTCAAAAGAAAGTATCTCTGTCGGTGAAACAGTTTCGTTTTTATTCACTTTACAACGTATGTGTATCGTAGAGAGAATACGTTGAGTCGAACGTTTGTCAGTTTGACAGTGGATGCACGAGTTTGTCACGAGTTGAATGTCGGAGGTCGTCCAACGAGGGACTGACGGCCACGGCGTGCCTCGAGTGAATGAATCTATAATTACGACGAGAGCAGAGGCATACGAGAGAGGCCGAGTCTCGTCGAGAGATGGAGGGGCGAAAACGAGTGACCGACCGAACGAGAGTGGGGTTTGAGACGCGAGACTACGACGGTAGGAACGCAGCAGACTCGTGTCAGGGTGGAGGAAATCGTGGAATCGGTGGAAGGCATCGACGAGCAACCTGAGCGTGCAGGTGTGGGGGCTGGTTGTGTCAGCTACTACGAATGGTTCGGACTTTAGAAACTAAGAAATTAAGAATACTTGCTCGAGGAATCGAGCAGAGAGAGAGAGAGAGAGAGAATCGAGCGTTGATATTGTGAGAAAAGGAGAGGAACACGAGGTGCAGGACGTACGTAGCCTGCTTTAGGCCGAAATGGCTATGCCTCCTGAGAAAAGTCGAGTTGCACGCGACCGTGTAACGACTGTTTATAAGAATGCTTCTGCAATTCGCGCGAACGAACAAACACGTGCGAATTGTTGATATATTATGTTAGGAGCGTGCTCCCCTTGTTGAAAAACGTTCACCATTTTATTTTGAGATATATCCGATTAACTCGACAGCTGTATATATAATTACGATATATATATACTGCGCGGTTTCGCTGATAAAAAAAAAGGTTTATTTGCGGAATTTCTCGACAAAGAGATAATAAGACAATTTTTGTTATTGCTCTTATACGCGGAATTAATTTATGTCAGCAATAGCGTACTTAATGTACATTCGACACTGAATTCGGTACAATTGTTTACGTATTTAAGGTTCCACTTGCAGCAAATGTTTGTAAAAATATCAACAACGGTTTTTAAGAGAATAGAAAAATCAATGATAAACTCAATCGATTGCTTAAAGAAATAATAACGGACCTTATGGGGTTAAATTGATGGTTATTACGGGCTACGATATTATTTCGTTGAAAATACAATCAGGAAAATATATTGTTGGCTTTGCTAGACAGATATTTTCTCGAGACAACATATTAATAACTTTATCGTTACCACGAAAATAAATAATGGCGCGAGTGATTATGAATTTAGCAGAATTCACTCGTAATGCTAAAGTATTATTGATTTTAGCCAATAAATTTTGGCTCGGTGTGCTCCGCAGATGAAAATTTTTCAAAATAATTAGGACGTAGATAGAATAATTTCGCGAACAATATAAAGAGCGTTATACAACTTTTATTATTTGGAATGATCCCCCGGATGTTTTCAAAATGAATAATTATTTTAGGAAAAGGAACTAATCAAACATTCTTTTTATGATTGTAGTTAAACACAAAAAAATAAAAAATACTACGAGAAAATAATTTCTCGTCGAGCGTGTCGGTAAAATTCTTAAGAAAAAGTGGCTAACGAAAGAGTAAGGGGAGGGAGAAACGTTTGCTACGTATTGAACCGTGGTATTTCTCGGTTGGATCTAAATATAGATCGACCCGTGATCGGTACTCGTAAGAATTCATGGCCTCCCGCTAACCCGTGTTATATACTTTTTTTTTTTTCACTCGGCAAAACCGCGCGTTTATATAAAGATGCGGTAACTATCGTTCGCGTATTCTCCGACGACTTGATTCTTTGCGCAAACATTCGTTACCAGATTTTTTATTGCTCTTTCGGGCTTGGAAGATATCGTTCGTAGTATTGATAAGAAAAAAAAAAGAAAGAAAGAAAAAAAACATTTATTTGTTTATGATTACGTGATTTACGTTGATGGGAATACGATTTTTAGAGATAAACGCAGACGTCTATTCCCAACGAAGTATATCGATATCGTGAATCCTTGTGTCGTCCAATTTTCTCGGGGGAGAAGTTTGTAAGACTCGGAACAGATGGAAGCCGGTCGAGTGCCAGCTGTTCCTTTTGCTTCCTTTTTCGTTCTTGTAACGCGACGACAAACGTCCATTCCCTCGCTGTGATCCCGAGATCAAACATAAATTGCTACTCCCTCCGATACGTTTCCGTTGATCATGGTAGTGGTGTAGAGGAGACTGGGACGACTTGGTACACGTTGGATCGAAAATCAAGAATTGCGCATAGTCGTTGATCACCACCATGGAAATAAAATATACTCGAGCTATCTACGGGATATATAATTAGATACAACAGCGAAAAATTTCATGTCTTTGATATATCCGCTGGATATATCTCAATATATTTTGCGGCAAAAAGTTGTACATTTCGTATATACTTTTTGGATCTACATCATTTCCGTGATGACAGATCTTGAGAATATAAATTATTTGTCCGGTTTATTGTAATTTCAAACATCAAATTTCTTAGCCACAAATAATTTACGAAAACTAACTTTTGAAAATCAAAGAAATATATATGCGAAATATATCTGATATATATCGGATATATCTTAAATATATTATCAATGTATTTTTCTTAAAAGTAATATACAACGTTATCCGAACTACATATTTTCCACTCGGACGACAGGTTTGAATAATTACACGAGAACTAAAGCAAAATTATGCCATCGTCAATTTTATCGAGTAATCTGGATTACCTCGGTGGATAAAGTTGGTAAGAATACACGAAAAAGACATATCTCCCTTAAGGATTTTATAAGACGGGATATTTAAATTAGTAAAACACTTTACCGAGCTCTTGAAATATCCTCTACGTGTCGAATTACTCCATAGACATTCAACAAAATGATTTCAAATCGTGAGATTGAAATTGATTCAGCTAGCACCGGACTTTTCTACTACGCGTATGTTGTAATCCATACAAGTTGACAGCCTGAATGTGCTTCTGCCAACGCACGACAGTACGTACGACAGTAGCTGCTGGTAACACGAGCCTGTATAAACGATGTGGCTATCCGAGCATGGGTATCGTTCTCGTTTGCATCGGCAAAAGGAAGTTCCTGATGACAATGGAATCCCAAGACAGCCACTCGATAGATTCTGAACGAGAGGAAGAGAGACATTACGACACTCCAGGTGGTGGGTTTAGGGTAATTGCTGGTGGTGGATATTCTCTGTCCTCTACCTATGGAATACCCCAGCAGCGTGGCTGTAAGTATCGATCGCCAGATGGTACGAATGCGAACCTATTTACCGCCTACATCTTAACGAAGAAGAAGAAGAAGAAGAAGAAGACGTTATCAAAAAACGTTGGATAGCACGAATTCGTTTTTTCTTTTACTTATTTGATCCTGAAGAACTGAGCGAGAAAAAACTTGACTGTTGGTGAAACGAGTGAGCGATAAGCGTTAATCCCGTCATGTACCAACGCCGTCAATGTACGTTGCAAGATTCTGGCTGTAGTGATAATTAAAATATTCGTTAAGCTTCTGAAAAGTTTAAAAAAATTATTACAGAATAGCATTAAGGTATTATTACTTTGATGACGCTAAAGGTGATTAACTACCCCTGTCCGTATTATTGTTATAAACAGAAATAGTTTGTTCGTTGTCAGTACAAAGGTATCTGATGCGTTAATCTAAAGAAATAATAATAGTAAATATATATCTACAATGTAAAGAACCAAGTACTTTCGTGTTTGTCGATCCATTTGTATCGCTATGTTAAAGCTGATGTTCCCTTTTTGCTTCGTCATAGAGGAAGCTTTGTGACGGTGAAATAATATTATTTTTCTGTTTTCAGTGTCAACGTGTTCAAAATGTTGCAAAACTTCAAAAAATCATATTTATAAAAAATGTCCGGATGTGTGTGTGTGTGTGTGTGTGTGTGTGTGTGTGTTTCTGGCTCTGTAAAATTGAAACGTCTATAACTCGAGAACGGTTTGAACTACCGTTTCGCACAGATGTCAATATGTGCAACCTATTTATTTGCTGCAATTTTTGTTAAAATTATTTAAAAATTACAAATTTTACGGCATTTTGAAATAAAAAAATGACCGTAAACGGTGTAATTGCCGTAAATTACAACATTCCTAGCTAATTTATTTTTATATAAATAGAGTATCATAAAAGGGCGGTTCGTACCGAATTCGGGAAACATCGACCGAACGGTAAAGATTTTAGAAATTTTCGAATTTTTCGACAAATCGTCAAATAGCTCTAATTTTTTGAAAATTTCAAGATATCGTGGTGATTTTAAAAATTTTAAATAGACTACTATAATAGTAAAGTTGATATAACTTTTGGAGAGAATCGGTAAAACGGTTCGGATATTAAAACAAACTGCAAATTGAAACTGGCAAATTGTTTCCTCGAGATTCCGCACGATGCTCGAAGCTTCCACTACGAGGAAGCCAAAATTAGGAAAGATAGTTCCTCATAGGAAGAACTATGAGCATCGTGCGGAATCTCGAGAAAGCAATTTGCATGTTTGAATTTACAGCTTGTTTTCATTAACCTAAGGTGAAGTTGATTGAAGTTGCCAAATGAAATTTTAACTGCTGTCATGAAACTATTCGGAGTATAATTAATATATCGTGTGGCTCAAGACAATTTCAGACGAGTGCGAAGTTGGCTGGCCGAGCCGAAGACGAGAGCTGATATCACACGAAGTCTGAAATCGTGTTTCATCCCGTGCCAAAAACTATATTTTTCATATTACCTGTATTGAAACTGAGGAGTTTGAATGTCTGTAGCCAGTCAAACGCAACAACTGTCGGATTGATTGATGGTTAGAATGACTTAAATATTCAGAGACTTACAATAAACAAATGCGATTCTGACAGGAATGAAATGAAGTTAGAAACTAATGTAGCAGGCAGAAAGTGGATAATTTTTGCCTTTCAGACGTTTACTACCAGCTGAATCGCATTGGTATCAAATTGGCTCGTTTCGACTGGTTAAACAGACATTGAAACTCGCTGTTTCAATGCAGATAATATGAAAATGAAATTGAAAAGGAAAGAAAAAAAAATGACTTGCCGTCCACCGATTATATTTTCATATTAAGGTGAAAATGCAAAATTTTCTTTTCTTCTTAACGCGTTTGTTGCAACTGCTACAAGTTCTATTTATTTTATTGTTCTCTTAAATTCTCGCAAATACAATATACGAATAATTATTTATTGTAATTACTATTTTTATTTATTTATTCAATTTGTGGTAAATATGGGGTTGAGGGGACCCACCTCCGACGACCTTCTAAATAAGTGCAATCGACGCGTCTTTGCAAAGGCAACAACTTTTTCCTCTGACATAATCGGCGGTCTCGTCGGCGAACAAAGATATTCAACGTTAAAGATGTCTATTTATTTTATTGAGACTCTGCCGAGTACCTTGATGATTAATCGTAAAGATGCATGTTAACTGCATCAACAATTCAGCTCACCCTTAACATTTAATCAACGAACCACCAGCGTTATATGCACGACGAGGGCGATAATTACGAAACGCCGGTGTCGATATAAGCGAACATACGTCGAACGTTTTGAAGCTCGACTGTCGTTATTACACGCACTTACAATCGGCGCAATTAACGCAACAGTGCAGCAGCACTACTGCCATACACGAAATTAGTACAAGCTTCATTGTCTGAAGGATCATAAAAATTTCTCGGTACGGTCGCGTCGCGTTATTGCTGCCGTGTATTAGAAACTCGGTATGTGTCGCTCGGAATACACTATACTGCACTATTATGGCTATGTACCGAGAACGACGGACAAATCCTGTATTATTACTGTCAATGTGCCCTCGTCACTTTTATTTAGAAAAAAAAAAAAAAAAAAGCAATTTCCGTCACTTTAGTACTCGAATACTTGGAAAATTCGCGACAATAGAATTTACTCGTAGCACTTTAAGATTGTTGTAGACGCCGTCATCAACCGCTGTTGACTATATTTTATTTATTTTATAATACGTTTATAACTCTACCATTAATTTCTCTACCAAAAGTGATTCCAATACGATTTAATTCCGAAAAATGTCTTTACTATGTTACAGCTTTACCATATAGCTCAACACTAAAATAATTATAATCCTACCACGGGAAAACTCATCGCCTTTTAACTATCAGACGTTTTACCTTCAGCAGCGCAGCAGGGTTGTCTCATGGTTAAGGCGATGCAATATACTGACTGAGCCACCATGAGCCCGAGTGAGATACCACTATATGGCGATCGTGAAGATGTGAGAGAGAGAACGACAGAAACATCTAACACATCACGTTAATTTCTAATCTGGCAATGTTGCATTATCGTAGTTTTACAAAATTAAATTGCGGTTTAATTTTTGTAGAGAAATTAATTTTAGATTTATTATTGTGGCATTTATTTTATTTATTTTAATTTCTCGTGTTCTTTTAATAACATTTTGTTTGAGATTGTCGCGTCAGTATATTCAAAATAGTGCGCAACCTCCGGACAAGTGGTTTAGAAAAAAATTGCGGACGCGCGTGAGTGTCCAAAAAGAGAGGTCGATCTAAGATCCTACGAATAAATTCACGATTGCATCAATATAACAGCATTCTTAAAGGAAACTAAACTACTTATTTCTCTCGCTGTGCTTTGCGCTATCGTTTGCGTTTAGGGTCAACGTCACCGCGGTTTCCCAAGACACAGGACAGCACCGAAAATTTTTCCCAAGCGTACATTCGTAGGTACTATTAGTACTAATGTGACAATGGAATTTTTAATGGATAAATTAATAATTTAAAGCAAAATATGAATTTTTACCGAATCTCTAATGTTATTGACATTATTACAAAAATATCGTTTCCGTGCTGAAGCGCAAAAGGAGCCTCAGAGATCCATAGTACTCGAGGGTAGACAACCGTTAAATGGTTACGAGAAATAGCCTATAATTATGACCTCAACTACAAACAGCAAATTATTGACAACGGCAGAACGAAGATCGATGCCGTCACCGGTGGAAATCTTCAACGTGGTCGCGTATCATCCGACAGGTTGGTTATGAACTCGAGCACATAGTTCAAAATAATATCTTCGTCCGAGGACAAAATAAAGTTGAGGAAAATCCTCGTGGATATTTATCTCCGATATTCGGCGCTGATTTGAGATGAAAGATACCGTCGTGAGGATCAACCTTACGAAGATAAGGAAGTTCTCGAAAAAGTCTACCGAGTCTACCGAAGATACTTCGAATCGTTAAGCTACCAAATCATTTATACAATTTCATAATAATCACCAGTTCCAGATATTAATGATGGAGCAATGTTGAAAATTGTACTTTTTATTTATTTAATTCATTAGTTAAAATGAAAGCAACAACGAGAAGACGCAACAAATTTTTCGAAACAATTCTCTTGCACCACCGGAAGTACATATTCTTTTGTCCATACGTTTTCCACGAAGCTGAGACGACCACGGGCTTAATTGAAGTTCTCGTTACACGAGCATAGGATTCCACTGGGGACGCAATGATGATTGTCGTCGCGTTGTCTTCGTCCACGCGAGAACAATAATAGCGCACGTACACGTAAGTTTCGTAGAGACATTGGCGACTGTCACCACTGTATGTACCGCGGTATGTTTGCAGCATAAGCAAACGTTCACATTGCAATTATCTCTTCCACAAATCGTTCGAAGGTCGCGTTCGCGAAGATGACCCAATTCGATGGGTATGCGGAACGTGGAAAGGAAAAATTGCTGTTGTATTGCGGCACATGAATTCCCTGCATACAAGTTCAATATGGTTCAAGTGAGACACGTGACCTTTCACTCAATAAACCTTTTCCCCATTGAGTAAAAATCATTTTACCGACATTTTTTAGTTTCAGACTTACAAAAAGGAGCTTGACAAACATATTGATTTAATAACAGATAGTCATTATAATAAATAATTATTCGTATATTAATGTCGGGAGATTTTCACACTTGATAACAAACTATTCTCTCAACTATAATTAACGAATAATTATTTGATATAAAAATATAAAGAAATATAATAAACAAATTGGATTAATAAAAAATACTAAAATTGTATATAATTATTCATATTTTCTAGTAAGAAAATTTTCACGCTTAATAACGAACAATTGTTCCGACTATAATATGCAAATAACTATTCACTATTATTTATTCATCCAATTTGTTTGATAAACTTCTTTTATCCGTTGTAATTTGTATGGTTTTTGTAAATTTACTTTTATTTCATCCTTTTTCAAGTAAAATCGCTCCACACGAAGCAACAAATGATATGATACGATTGGTTATGTAGCCCTCTAACGCGAGATAATGATAACGAGTACGTACCTAGCTGTTTGGCCAATGTGATGTGAAGTTAAAAACACGCAGATACACAGTTTTGGATACTGATAAAAGTTCATTCTTGAACCAAAATCGATACTCCACATTGTAACCTGATTTTGCAAACTTCAATAGCGTAAAATTAAGGTGAGATTTATGGATTGCAACTAAACTCGTAACTTCCGTCTTTTTGCATGTGGATTGGAAAAAAAGTTAAAGAAAAATACTCTACCTCACCGCAATATAAATCTATGAATAGACTTGGAATATCTTATTATATCAATTGATCCGAGGCATAAAGTGAAGCAAATTTCATTCAGAGTATTAGAACCTCAGTTCAATAAACAATTGTAATGTATGCGATCTTCGGTTTGGCATTGATTTTCATCCTTAAACAGAAACTTCTAATACGAATTGTCATTGAAATAAATATTTATTATTTTTTTGGGTTTATCTTTTTTCGTTGATTATGAATTTTTTAAAAAATGATTTATTGACATTCTCAGATTTATTACGTCAGATTTATGATCCTGAAGATTTGTGCATCTGCAAATTTTTGTACATTGTCAGCCATATCTTTTTATAGAAGCACCGAGCCAAAAGAAAAAGATTACATTGCATAGAAAAAAAGCTGCCATTAGAAAAACAAAAAAGGAACTAAAAAGCCATGGGAAATATTTTTATTGAATCCGCGGGAATTAAGTTACGGGTGAGATTATCGGCAAAATCGAAAAAAAGCCGATCAAACTGCCTTAAAATAGGAAATAAAAAAGATTTTAGAAAAATACTCGCCTGAAGAGAATCGATGAATGAACAAAAAAGTCCTCAGACATTTTTGGACTTGGTACTTCTATAAAAAGTACGGTTGACAATGTACAAAAATTTGCAGATGCACAAATCTTCAGGATCATCGAGATTGATAATCAGTGTGAAAATTTGTGATTTAAAAAAATTAGCACAGTACGCGAAGGTTGAAAATGAACTATTTGATTCCCGCATTCAAATATTTTTCATTTTTACTCCCAACTGCGTGTAGGGTAAAATAAGGGAGTATGCGTTTTACTGGTATGGCGCGAATATGCCAGTTTCTGTGTCCGCTATTCTCCGAATCGGCTAGAGACGTTTTAACAGAACTGGGAACACAGATTCTATGCATCGTAACCTCCATTTATCTCCTGGATTGTATATATTAGGTGAGATTTTAGAAAGATAGAAGTGTTTTAAAGATATTTATGAGAAGCACGGTTGTATATATCGAAATGCCACAAGATGGCCGTCATTTTTACTATAATCGTTCATCTGTACCCAACTTCAGAGCGCTCACGGTGGAGTGAGAGAAAGAGCACGAGTGATTCACTCAATATTTATATATATTTTTTATTCAACAGTATGAACAACTAGAAATTAATAAAAACGCAAAGCAATTTTCTAATTGCGTTTGTTGATTTAATTTTAAATACAGGAATGCAAAAATTATTGAGCCATTAAATAAAATAGAGTTATCAAAAATTATTTAGCTGTTTTAGTTTAAAAAAATATACAAACTATAAAAATATATGGCACTCATAAAAATGATGTAGAAAATCACATTGAACGAGCTTTAAATATCATGAAATTAAAAAAAAATCAATATTTCATTAACTCGCGACTGCAAAAAACTATAATAAACAGGACTTTTACTTTAAAAAGTTTTCGTATGAAAAATAAATTTAAAAAGGATGAAATAACTTCTGATGTCATTTTGGTTAACTTCATATCTAAATTAGAATAATTCATTTACCGCTGTCACCACAGTCGGGAGACGTCTCCTGAACATTTCAACCGTCTTTTACATGTCAAGAAACAGGCTGGCGTCTGGACTCTGATTCGAAAGAAAAATTATATACGATATGGATGTTTTCTAACGCGGAAGACAACGTCTCCTCACTTTAGTGACAGCGGGAAATGAATTATTGTTATTTAAATATGAAATATGAAATATAAAATATGAAATTTTTTAAAAGTTTAAGTCTTGTCTATTATAGTTTTTTGCAGTCGGGAGTTTAAAACATTTTTTTCTTTTTCTTATAAATCAAGCTTTGTGATGGTAAATTTTTATTCTATTTTTCAAAGTCAATGTGTTCAAAATTTGGCAAAATATCCAGAAATTACGTATAGAAAAAAATATACAAACGTATGCGTGTATGTAAAGCAGTACGACCCCTTTATTCACCGTAATTTTTGTAATAAATCACACAACACCTTAGATTTTATGGTATTATGAATTTTTTGGAAAATATCTGTTGTGAATTTCAACTTCCGCAAATTTTGAGTTAACGGGCTAAAAATTTACGTTCGTAAAAAGAATATTATGGGTCGAAGGTTGATATTGAATTTAGCCAAAATCGATATAGTATTTTAGATAAAAAAGCAACTTACAAGATCCTAGATTGTAGGATTTATTATTTTGCGTCGAGGCCCTGGAGCTATTCATGACTTCTGCCAATCAATTGCGGTTTATGTCAGTCCAGTTACAGAGATAACATTTTCTTATAAAAATATTATCTGTGACTTTCTATGTACAATGGAAGAAATAAAAGGTAAACTCTTTTCGCAACAGCTTTCCGTGGCACAGCATTTTACTCGTACGAAATGCCTTTGAAAAATTCTACATAAATAGTTGACATAAAGGTTGAGTTTTCCGCCGTTTAAAAGGTTCTCCGAGATCAAAGTTAAGCATAGGAAAACGAAGCCACATGCTGTGAGCCGTAATTATGAGAAGTTGAGAGGGCTGCGTCTACGACTGCTGCTGCTGCTGCTGCTGCTGCTGCTAGGCAACGACAATGAGGTGAGGGACTAAAATCTCGTTGGGTTTGGCTGGGAACGGCGCGTCTGATTCTCTTCGTTCCGAGACGAATAAAGAGGCCTCGGGAGTGCTTCAGCAGCCAGACAGGAGAACGAGAGACCGAAAGAAAGTTGAGAAGAAAGCGAAGATTGAAAATAAAAGAGGCAAAGAAGAAAGGAGAAGCCGGAGATGGCGAGTCGCGGAGCTACGAGCCGTCTGCCAGTCCTCTCCCATTCTCAAACGCGATTATCCGAGGGATGCGAGACTCGAGAGGGTGATCGAGCCGCAACGTTTCTCGGAATATACGTTCACCGCTGCCTGATCGAGACTCGAAACTACACTCAGCCGAAGCGGAGAATCCGAGAGAGATAAGGGCCTTTCGAGAAGAACTGGGGAATAGGAAGTTTGACCTGGAAGATTATATATATATGAGGGATTCCATGTCACTTCGACAAGGTAAAAGCCCTCGCATTGTTTAAACATTCTGCAAGTTTAGAAACACGCGATTAAGACGCAAAAGGAGTGTCTGTCATTTTTTTAAAAGATATTGTTATCAACAATTCTAAATTTGGCGACTCGAAAATTGAGGATTTTCTTTCCATCAACCCAATACATTTGGAAGACTATGAGACATACAAAAACAAAATATTTCATACCTAAAAGTTGTGGTTTTTAATGAAATTTCGTTTGGAAGGATTTTAGAATTTATCGAAGTACAAGTGTAAATTTTATTAATTCTAAAAGAATGTTACTTTTCACCTTCGAATTTGCTCAAATATCTACAAAAATTTTCTTTGTGCGTGTGAAAATTGAATTATTTACGTAATTTTTCAAGTTGCAGTGCAGAAAATATCAATTCGATCTATCGATAAACGTGATTAATTCAGACAAATTTAATAACACGGTAGAATGATTACCCACTTAACTACAGAGTTAACAATTATTTGTAGACTTTTATCAAATACATAAATGAGAATAATAATAATAATTTATAACTGGTACGTCCGGTCACGCTGACTGGCCCCGCGAATTTTGTGAATTGTTTGTATCGTAAATTGCCCAAAACAAAAATCTTACGCGCGCGCGCGCGCACACACACGCACGCACACACGCACACACACAAAATCGGCGACATATATATAAAACTCTATTATCCTTTTCGAATGTACGTACTGCAGTTCTCATCACAAGGTCAGCATTCATCGCAAGGTAGATAATAGAACTAAATAGCGTGAAATGCCTTATATGATTGTAATTGATAGTAATTAAGCTGTCACAATTCTGATCCGTATTTCACACTGCACGGTGAATTAATGCACTGATTATTGTTCTAATGGAAGCTCTGAATCGTATTCCGTTCTAAAAGTTCATAGTAAAGTTACTCTCAATAAACAATTCGTATTCCTTCAAAATCTCTTTACGGTAGACAAGGTCTTGCAAATGTTGACAAGGAATGTACGCATGAGTCTTTATCTTTTTTATTTTAACGCATAGTACATCAACAAACGTATCACTATAAAACACTTGAACATGCGTCGCTGCTTGATCATTTTCGGTCCAACTGCGAAATGGAGCTTTATTAATTTCTGTATTACGCAATACTTTTTGATGATGGTCTGCTACGAAACGTTCTGGTCGCGGATATGCCTAATACTATCCGGGTTAACACGATGCATTTGGTGCATCAAGAGTAATTATGAGTCGATCGTGAAATGTAACATTCCCATGGTACACACGAACACTATGACGACGATTAAAATGCAGTTTCGTGGTCACAAATTAACGGAAATCGAAGAAGTTGCAGGTAATTCTGGATGCCCCTCCAAATAGAGTTTGTGAAGCTCTCTTCAGGTTACAGTACAACGAACGATTTGCATATGCGTCCGAGCACTATCTAGCTACTTTACCGAATATAAAAATGGTCACCCACCATTTTTTAAATTGTTCACCGAATATAAAATGGTTACCCGCCATTTCTTTACTATTTGCATCGTGTTCGTAAAACAAGTGTTATTATAGCTTTATTCGCCGACAAATCGTGAGTCTTGTCTAATTTCGGATTGGATTGCGTGACAATACCCCGAGAACAAGCTAAATTGAACGTTGTTTGTATCATTCGATGCATCGAATGAAAAAATTCTGTGGTTTTCAAAATGCTCCTATTCCTCGACGTCAGAAAGACGAGAATTTTTTTTCAGATGACGATGTCGCTGACTTAACATTTTTTCTTAAGCTTCTCTAAAAACTCGAGACCGGTTTGGACAAGCTCCTTAAAGCCTTTATCAATAACTGTATGCCTGTCATCTTTTTGACAGGTGGAACGAATTGTCGCTGTTTTGGCTGAGCACCGTAGACTTACAATGTACCGACAAGTTGGAGTAGCTACACTGTACACACCTTCAAAAATGTCTGTCTGTAACATTAGCCGGTTGGCTGTCGTTATAGAAGTTTTCCTTGAAATTGTCGAAGACTCGGAAGATTCAGGTAAATCGTCTGAGGTGGGTCGTCGACAGACGCTGATATCGGTTTGCTCTCCATAACTTTTCCCCTGAAGTATTTTGCATAACTTAAGTCCCAGATGCCATTCTTTGTACACGGTCATCCAAAGCTATTTATAAAATATTAATTATTGCAGCAACGATCGGTAGACACCATCGCTTGTATTATTAATGTACCGAGCTATGTTTACGAATAAGTTTCAAAGTTACTTTTCCGAGCAGAGCTGACAAAAGACCCACAAACAATTTCTATTCAATTTCTATTCTATTTCAATTTCTTATCTACACTGAAAACTGTGCGCCATGTTTTCTTGTATTTGTTATAACGATAACGATAGGAGTAGCACAATATCCGCGATTTCTCATGATAGATTTATCGCGAGCGATGCGTCACGTGACCTACACTACGAACTCGATTCGAGTGGAACTGTGGGACAGTTCCCGCGGGAAATATCGATCGACGTAGCAGCTGCGCACTTTCGTGAAAACAAACTCTGCGCAAATGTTAAATTAGTTACCGATATAAAAGATGTTTATAGATAAACATTTTATTTACTTTTCTTTTTATATTTTCCTAAGTGTACTTGGTTTAACAAAAATGTATCTCATACAAGGTTGGATTTAAAAATCTTTAAAATATCACCGGAGCTCGTAATGCCATTAACTAACAAACAGAAGAAAATTAAACATCGAAGAGTTAGTCCGAAAAACGTGTCCCAGTTGACATAAAATGTCTCGTATATATATAATTTAATTAAATTTCATCATTCACTTGTATTTATCTGTTCGTTGAAGCACTTTTTCGTCCGTCAGGCAAACATTTTCTAGAGTAGCGACGTAATATAAAGGAAAATATTTTTTCCGATGAACATCATATCGATCCTAGTGTTTTGATAAAAAAAATATATATATATATATATGAACCACGAAATCTGTTGCACGAAAGAATTTTTAAACTAAAACGATAAAGCATTTAATTAAATATATTTTGGTGAAATGATTGTCGAATTAAAAAAAAAAAATTTTAATAACAATCGGACAGTTAGGCTATTATATTCAGACAACAATCAACTAGACAGTAAAAAAATATGTCTGACAGGCATGGTGTCGTGCATTAATTGAAATAAAATATAATTTCACGTCATAAATATTTGCAGAGACAATGAATTATATTTATATCATAATTTTTTTGCCTTCTATTTCTCTAGAATATATTACACATATGTTAAAAATATTAGTATAAATATATCTTTCTATATATTTTTTTTAAAGGAATATATTTATATATATAAAAAAAATATTTTTCTACAGAAAAATTCGACATTTCACATATATTGTCATGTCCGCGAGTGCTTTGAACCCCAATTCGTATACACACAGCGTCTGAAAGCGAAGGGCTTAACTGGTAATTTACTGCCCTACACCCCGAGCGTATATTCGTGAATGCAGCTCCGACAGATGCTTTGAAACACCACAACGACTATCTCGCCTTTGAGCCCGCATTCTCGGTTGCCTCTTCGTCTTCTCTCTCGCTCGGCAAAGGTTCAACCCTCGGTCCCCCCAGGCCTCAGTCCCTTACGTGGAAAGTACGCTGCACATACGTGGTTCTATGTACGTTTGTGTACGAGAGTATATACGCGAGAAAGGGATGGACGGATAGAGAGAGGTGGATGAACGAAAGTGAGAAAGAAATACAGAGAGTGGCTTCCTGGAAGCGTGCGCTCGAACGTCTCGCTTTGCGAGAGATCGCGGTGGCGTCCCATAGGCGTGGCACCCGCCCGTTTCTTCATTCTCTCATCTGCTTCCTTTTTGCAAATCTTTTCTTTCATTTTCTCATTATTCTCGTGCTCTCTTTATCTTTCAAGGAATAACGATCAACTGGCTCATCTCGACGGCTTTTCTCTCTCTCTCTCTCTCTCTCTCTCTCTCTCTCTCTCTCTCTCTCCGTAAACCGCCTATCGTCAATTTTTTTTATTCAGTCTCGACGTGCTGCTCCTGACCCACGGGCATGTTAAGTTTCGTGTCGGACGTGCGATACGAATTTTCGAATAAGACGAATGCGCCCCGGGCCACCAGTCAGGCGGAGAGACGAACGAATGGATGGAATCAGCCTACGGGTGTGCAACATCGCATGCACCCTCTCCCTTGCACATTGCACCGGCAACAGCTGGATTTCCAGTTAGTGAACTTTTGTGAGAATACTTTCGTCTCGATATTCTATTGTAGAGAAGAAGACTATGGACTCTTGGTACAATTTTAATACTACAATTTGCAGTATTTTATCAATGTCTATTCAATATTTAAAAAAAAAAAAAGTGTTATCCCTTAGATACAACGTTAGAATACATCGGACTTAAGAATATCACTAGCGTAGATTAAATTTCGTATTACACATAAAAGAAGTTAAGCATTTTTTAACTTTAATACTTAATTAAAAAATCTTGCTCATAGACAATGAAAAAGTGTATTGGGTTAATAATTATTGGAAAAGAAATAAAAATTTTAAAGCGCGCTATTTAAGAGGAGAATCGGTACCGAGTCAGTTCACCTCCAAACGTTCTACACATTGTTCTCCAATTTAGATTTTTGTGGCATCATCCGAAGAGTGAAGCTCATTGCGTGGTTGTCGCACGGAGTGGGCCTCACGATTCCAGCATTTAAAACAAACAAACAAAATGAACACTGCGCCCAAGAAAAAATCGTTAAAAATGTGTAGCTCTGACTCTCTCGCACTTGCAAGTCTCAATGAGTGTTTGGTCGATAATGAGCCTTCCCTTAAGCGTTAAAGTTTGAGTAATGTAATATTATTCGGTTGATAACAAAAAATGAATCTCCCCTTAAGTGTTAAAGTTTAAAGTAATGTGATATTACTTGAGTAATCCGGATTTCTCTACCATGATTGATCTGTCGAATAGAAACAAGAACAGTTCTCCATTTAACAATTCTTCTGCGGGGCAACCGTTCTCGTTTTTTATCCGACGGATAATCCGTTCTAGAAAATTCGCGGCAGTTCACTTCGATTTCTCTCGCGCTAATATTGATAAAACAAGTAAGGTCTCGTTGGATTGCTAACGATTACCAAGTATTGATTTTTCAAGCTGACTTAACTCAACCTGCCCCTGATCCAACAACCGACGGTCCGCATTGCGTGTATCCGACAACAGCACTTACAAAAATCAAACGGTTTAAGTACTGTGATATTACTCGGTCGATAATAAAAGCTGTAATTTGGATTTCTCTGCCGAATAAAAGCAACAACATTTCTTCGTTTAACAATTCTGCAGAGCACCACATTCTCGTCTTTTATCCGACAGATAATCCGTTCTGGAGAAATTGCAACAGTTAACTTCGATTTCTCTCGCGCCAACTCACATTTCACATTGTCTTGATACACAAGCGAACAATATATTTGTACTCTGATGCAATTATTTAACTTTAATTTGGCATCACTGATGTCGTTAGTGAAGAAAAAATTAAATATCATAGTAAAATTCAATAAAACTAGATTTCGACCACACGACATTTACCCAGTGTTTCTGATGGTAACAGAAAAATGTTTATCGTGATATTGCATGATCTACGTGAAATATTTCAGTGAAACGTTAAATATTGATAAAACAAGTAAGGTCTCGTCGGATTGCTAACGATTTCCAAGCAAGTATTGATTTTTCAAGCTGACTTAACTCAACCTGCCCCTGACCCAACAACCCACGGTCTGTATTGCGTGTAACCGACAACAGCAATAAGCACTAAAAATCGATTTCAATAGCACTAACGATATGCTCGCACGAGCAATTACATCATTACGTTCCGCGTCATTTCGATCAGTACACGTGAAGAATATGATTAATGTATTGAAAATATATTCATCGTTCGCGGGTATTTTGTCTTATCAAGCTTTGGAGGATAGAGGAGGCAAATAACTTGACAGAAAATCATGGAAAAACACTTTTTAATGATGTTTCTATTGCTTGTACGTAAACCTCATTGATCACTGTAAATTTATCATTTCAAACAGCAGTAAACAGTACGGTGCACCCAGAATGCTGCGAGAAAAAATATAAAGTTTGACACAATTTTCACATCGAACACGTGAAAAGATTTTAGCTTTCAAAGTTAATTTTTTAAGTGGAAGAGATCGAATATAAAAATTCGGGATGCATTGAGAATTGAATAATCCGGAACCTATAATTCAGTGAGATTTTAATAAATAGAAATTTGTTTAGACCTTTGAATAGCTTTGTCGTATAAGCAATACTACTCAGACCGAAAATAGTGCTTTGTCTAAAAAAAATGAAACAAAAGCTAAAATTCGTTCATTAATTTGATCTCAAAGTTGCGACAAGTCAAAACTTTTTATATTTATTTTCGAAACACTTGGGTGTACTCCGTGGTTGTACAAAATTGCAATTTTACAGTGCTCGATGTGTATTTTATGACGTTTAAATACAAGTTTTTAAAAACAATATTAAGATTGATAAAAAAATTTTTTTTAATTTATTTATTAACCTTTGTTACGTAACTCGGCCCCTTTAATTGAATTTCAATTGCATTAAATGATCTCAGTGGTGAAATTCTCTACAGCTGGTTACGATGGATTCCGCGGAACATCGTTGCTAAATTCAATCAACTACATTGTCCAAATGTCAAGTTTCTTCAATGTTCCGCAATTTGTACATTGACTAATTTTTCATCGATGGCCTAGAGCAGCCATCTGATCGAAATTCTACGCATGTGCGTGTTCGCGTTCTACCGCACGTTGTATATAATGTAACGACGTGAAAGGACGTTAGCTCCGCATAAGATATTTCTTGGAAGTGTCCACGTGTGCAACGTTTTATTCCTCTTTCTCTTCCAGATCGTCGGTTGGAAGAGGAGGATTCGCCAGGCTCCAATTTACCTTCGAAATACGATCGCAGCCGGGACGGTGATTCTCTCCCATCCTCATCCTCGTGTCTTCCATTATCTTGGTGGTTCTTCTGCTTTTTCTCCGAATATAAAATATTGTAATATCAAGCGTCGCGATTTTGCTATATTATTTCTGGAGTTTCATATCTGTTTCGGGAGATTTTTTTTTCTTTTTTTCTTAATTGAAACGACTTGCCCTGTCGGCGCCGCACTGACACCGGACCGATCCCTCCCCGCATCTATAATCATCACACGAAGATTGTCTCTCCTCGAAGTTCTATCTCGTTAAAAATTCCGGGCCATGACTTCCAAGATTAAAAAGTATATGCATACAAAGTACAACCGAGAACGCAATTCCAAGAAGAGCCATAACTCATCGTACTCAGTTCGTAATACATTTTCGGGCGTGAGGACCACGAGCGAAAGCGTGAAATAACGAATGTTCTCGATGTAGGAGTATCGGAGATGGGTGTAAAACCATTCACGTTACCATTTTGATAAAGTAATCTAAAAACTAAAAATAATGCTGTGTGCTCGTTCAAGTCTGCACTGAGAAAGAAATACTGTTAGAATAAGTATTTCGTTGGTCTAAATACAATTTTAGCTAATTTATCATTTGAGAGATCGAATATTTGTTCGTTTTTGTTTTAACTTTTTATTTATTACTGGATTTTGGTGTAATTATTATTTAAATGTTATAATTATAATTACAGATAATTTACAATTATTTTTTCAGGGTTATGCAAATTGACAAATTGTCACCGTCAATGTATAAATGTTATCAACACCACTCGAATAAAAAACTAATAAAAGTAATAATCTTACAAGGAAAAAGTATAAATTATTGTAAAAAATATTTTTAAACTAATCTTGTAATTCGAACAGGCATTTTGTTGCTCGAAGTATTATTTTTTTTGAATCAATAAAATCGTAATCAATTCAATCGGAGAACACAATTCTAAGAACAGTCATCACTCATCGCACTCAGCGTGTAATACGTTTTTTTTTATCATGAGAACCTCGAACGAAGGCGTGAAATAACAAATGTTCTTGATGTAAAAGTATGCGAGAGATAGGGCCAGCTCACGAAATAAAAAACCATTCGCGTTACCAATCTTTGGTAAATAATTATAAATAAAACAGGTTGTGCAAATAAAAAATTTGCACATTTATTCCTCATGATTCTCGTCGTCTCACAGGATCTCTTCTACGGGTAATGGTTATCTCAATTCTGGTTTCTTCATAGAGGAAGTGGTATTAAAATTGTCAATAAAATTAAACATCAAGTAAAATTGCAAATTTCATAAAGTTTAAATCCCTCAAAATGTGTGTGATCGAGCACACACAAAGAGAGAGAGAGAGAGAGACGTTTTGGGACTTTTTAAGTACTCTGATCATCAAAATCTCGAGAAATTTTTTTTCCACGAAAACATAGCTTCCTCTATGAGTAAGCAAAAATTATAATAATATTTTTGTTATACAAGTCTGTACTGAAATAACATTTATGTCAATTTTTTGAATTAACGAAATTTCAATACATTCCGTGAAATATATTTTTTTTTTTATTTCAAAAACTTTTTTTTTAATATGACCAATTGGGACGATAGAAATATGAACACCGCTTGAATGAAAAACTAATCAAATTACTACGCTGATAGAATAATTCGAAAAAATTCTAAAAAACGTAATAAAATCTTTTAAATCGAAGAAGTATTTCGTCGCTTTCAGTAACATGATTGTTGATATATCAGGGGTACAAATTGAAAATGCGGGTTTGATAACAGATGGCGTTACTAACGCTATACGCATCAGGCAGTACTGTGACTATGTTCATGTCAAAGCTACGTCTTATAGCTTTAATTTTCAGTATGTGTCAATTTGTCGCAGTGTCAAATTCATAGTTTTTTTGAGCTCTCAATATGTCGAGTTTCGTGCCAACAAAACAGCATTTGCGGGAAGTTTTAATTTACTTCTTTAATTTGAAGAAAAGTGCTGCTGAAGCACATCGATTGGTCTCCGAGGCTTATCCGAGTCATGTTCCATCGGTTTCAACGTGCGAGAGATGGTTTGTGCGGTTTAGAAGTGGTGATTTTGACGTTGAGGACAAAGAGCGGCCGGGCCAAGTGAAAAAGTTTGAGAATGCTGAATTGGAGGCAATACTCAATGAAGACTCGTGTCAAACTCAACAAGAGCTCGCAGATTCATTGGGAGTGACACAACAAGCCATTTCCCATCGTATAAAAGCCCTCGGAATGATCCAAAAGCAAGGACATTGGGTGCCGTATGAGCTGAAGCCGAGAGACGTCGAGCGCCGTTTTTTTGCATGCGAACTGCTGCTCGAACGGCAAAAACGGAAGGGTTTTTTGCATCGCATTGTCACTGGTGATGAAAAGTGGATCCATTACGATAACCCGAAGCGCAAAAAATCATATGGTTACCCCGGCCATGCATCATCATCGACGGCCAAACCAAATATTCACGGCGCCAAGCTCATGCTCTGTATTTGGTGGGACCAGCTGGGTGTGGTGTATTATGAGCTATTGAAATCGAACGAAACCATCACAGGAGCACTATACCGAACTCAATTGATGCGTTTGAGCCGCGCACTCAAAGAAAAACGGCCACAATACGAGCAAAGACACGACAAAGTAATTTTGCAACATGACAACGCTCGGCCACATGTTGCAGCGCCGGTCAAAACATACCTACAAACGCTGAAATGGGAAGTCTTACCCCACCCGCCGTATAGCCCAGATATTGCTCCTTCCGATTACCACCTTTTCCGATCGATGACACATGGCCTAGCTGACCAGCGCTTCCATTCTTACGAAGAAGCCCAAAAATGGGTCGATGACTGGATAGCAGCCAAGCCGGCCGAATTTTTTCGCGACGGTATCCGTAAATTGCCAGAAAGATGGGAAAAAGTTGTGGCTAGCGATGGACAATACTTTGAATAATTCATTTGTTACCATTTTTTCAGAATAAACGTTCAAAAATAGAAAAAAATCCCGCATTTTCAATTTGTACTCCTGATAACAAAATACGTATTAATTTCGATTTTTAAAACGTTTATCCTATCAGTGAAATTCAGTATAATTATTGTTATAATTTTATAATTATCGTTATAGAAAATTTCGAATTATTTTGTCAGTATAGTAATTTGACAAATCAGCACCAAAGCGGTACAGGGAACATTGACACGTATCGAAAGAAACATTGATCGATTTACTACTTTCTTGAAGTAAGATTGAAAAAAAAAAAAAAAAACAACTCTAAAAAAATTAATAAACAAAATTTTGTAATTCAAACAAACGTTTCCTTGTTTTCAATCCAATTTTCTTCAATTACATAAAATTTAATCGATTCAAACAAATATCTATCGGTTATTATTCTGTAACTAAATTAATTTTTTCAAAATAATAAATTCGCGTGGTGCTCGTTCATGAGTATAATATTATATTCGAAATAAATAAATGAGACCTCGCAGAGAAAGTGTTCGAACTCTTGATCAATGAATTCGATAATCTTATCAGCTTTATTGCAACACGTGCGTGCATCGTGTTATTCATTCTAAAACCGCCGAAATTGTTATTTTCGAGTGAAACAAACCATGACGTGTACCAGCTGTGATTTTCGTTGCCAGATACATTCGTTATTGCATGTGTTACTGTTGTACTTAGCGAATTCCACTTTTCTATAGGTGCATTAATGCGCCAAGACCTCCTCTGAGAAGCGGCAGTGAAATATTTATAGTATCGTTGTAGCCAGAGTCGGGAGAAGCGTAGCGCCGTTCGTTGACCTTTGACTCTCTCTCTGTGCTATAGGATAATGGTTTATGGATGGGATTCGATGTGGGATGTGGGTGTCTCTGGCATCGTGCATTCAAAACTTTCCCCTCGCTCTTGATGCAGCACGTATCGCCAAAGGGCTGGATAGCGGCGTTATACGTTAGTCTCATACCGATCGCAGTGCGATATCTCTCTTTCTCGTTTTCGCACATGTAAAACCATTGAGAGACCCTGGATTAATGATCGTATTAACCGCTAGAATTTATAGAACTGTGGAACTAGCTTGTACACGTCGGACAGCGTTGTTGCTGTGGATAATGATCACGAGAAAAATCGAGTAAAACTTGTTATTAATTCGTCTTTTTATGCATCGACTATTGATATACAAAATAATATAAATATTTAAGACAGCTCGGGAATAATAATCAACTATCAAGCGAGGAGAAATTACAAGATAAACTTAGAGCTTGCATGCCCATGAAGGATTCACATAGATTTTATTTTATAAAACAATATTTATTTGGATAATTTTGACCATTTTTTTTTCGCAGAGTAGGTGAACCAAGCGAAACCAAATTTGTTTTTGTCCGAAATATTAACCAGCTATGAGGAAATTGGATTACAGTGTTTCCGTTAACTATTATAGTTTTCAAAAGTGTATCGCTATACCTTGAATCAAGAAAGTTTGTCTTGAAAGTTTGTCTGGTTTATTAAACTCGAAATAATCTAACACTAGGTTCATAACGTTAATTTTCTAACTAACTTTCGAAATGCGAAATGTGTCAAAATGACACGTCCCGTAAAACTAGTGTTAACAGCGTTGCGAAAGAGGGACAGTCGTTGTTGGTCGGTCATTGACTGTATTACCGGGAAATTGATACTAAATCTCGATAACACTCGCAGCTATAACGGTGTTTACGTTGCGAGTTTAATATCTCTGTGAATTCATGGAAATGGCTACGGTATCGATTGCAATTCGTTCCACTTATAACGCTGGAAGCCAAGGTCCTTTCGGTTCAACACGCGAACCTCGTTTCCCATCGCTAGTTCTTCTCGTTGCGCTACTGTTTCTGCACGCCCGTAATTCTTAACATTCCATTCACTCTCCGTGTAAAAAAGAAAAAAGTAACACTACGCTCTCATCGACGATACCGAGTTGTCGGCAAATCGCCGATTTCGCTAACCGAATTGTAATTTTTACGTAAAAATGATTCCATCAACGTATTTATCGTCGGCTGTAAATATATGATGGTCGAACGTCACGACCTCATTCAATAGGATTTATCAGCTGTGAAGCAGCTTTTTTTTTTTTACTACTATACCGTTTACACTCGTGTTTACTCAACGTACGTAACCACGTGACGACTTGAGTAATCGCGTACAATCAGCATAAACGTGCGCTCTCGTATTTGATTATTTAATAAAAAAAAAAAAAAAGGTTTGAAGAATAATATTTTTGACTAACGAGAAATATGTTTACGTCTTTTACAGAGAAACTAATCGGACATTCGATTGATAAGTATTAACTGTCCACTAACCAACGCGAACGATAAGCGAAGAAACCGTTCTACCGATGACGCTGCGATGCGCGTCAGTACAGATAACTGCAATTTGTTTTTCAGAGCATTTCATTGTACTTGTAAACATCATTCTAGGATCCTAGCTGTCGAAACGATACTGGTTAGCTATTGAAACATTCTTTTTTTTACCTTCTGCACCTCTCCACGGAACTTTCCAGACGTCACCTACTACGGACACTGCAGGCACTCGCGAAACTCGTCACAAATCCTATCCATTTTAGCTCGTTGTAGCGGAGAATTAAATGCCGCTGCATTGAACATTCACTGCACGACGCTTGACATGGCAGTGTTGTTACGTACAAGAGTTGACAAGAGAGAGAGAGAGGGCAAAGAGACGCGAGAGCTGGACTCAACCGAGAGGCTATTATCACGGTTTTTCTCTTGGTCTTGTACAATGATTGATAACACACTCGTAACAATTTCGAGGACGGTCAAAAAGCGCGACGTTGAATCACATTATTTAAACGTAAGGATGTTATTATTGTACGCAGACAGCTCTATTAACGCTTTGTAAATGAAGAAAGGCAGTGTCGAGTAGAAGGCAACAACGAGTCAGGGAGACCGACCGCACTGTCTGCGTCTCGCTCCTGCAGATGGCGCTCTTGCAACCGGAAGCCTCGTAGTCGCGCGCTTCGTTCCAGCGCGAAATACGTATCTCCTGTTTGAACTTTGTCTTCTTCTTTTAATCTACTTCCAAGTATAAATTTAACGACTGACGTATTCGATTTTCTTTGACTTTCTATTGTCTTGTTGAGTCGAGCAACCTCGTCGCTAGTCTCGCAAATAAATGGTAATTACCAGTGACCGGAACTCGAGGAATAACGATAATCGCTAACTACTCGATTTACATATAAACAGGATGCGTTCGCGGAACTCGCTATCGTACCACTTCCACCTCTGTCTCTAGCGAATCCTGGAACTGATTCATTTAACGCGAAACTCATGTTTTGCACACCGCCAAAGAACGCGGTGCATTGTTAATCGACGAAATTCTCGGTAAGTTCTTATCGGACTATAACAGCTGTCGAGACGATATTTTTGATAACATTTTTTTTTTAATGGATAAATGAGGTTCGACACAACGTCGGTAACTCGCTTTAATTTCAGACAAACGTTGTGACTAATTAAAAAATTTTTTAATGCGGTACATGTCATAATTTCTTGAACAATGAAAAAATATATTTTTATAATCAGGGTACGCGAAGATAGCCGCCAGTGGGTACATACGAGTGTTTGCGAACTCTGCTAAATCGAGTGATTAATCCGAGTTTTATGGGGTTAAAGGATCGGACAACATTTGAAAAAATTTGGGCAAACAGCGGGAGAACAATCGGCCTGTAAGATACAGATAAGAAAATATGGCGGCAACCAGGAGAAAAAGATGGCAAGATTCCGGGGATGAGAATAACGGGGATCAACAAGAAGAGTGAAACTACCACGAAATCAGTAAACGGTGACCAAGGAAAATGTTTGCATCGGTAAAGTAGACGGGTGCACGGGCTGAAAGAGAAAGGATTGCCTGGAGACAGTGAACAGATATTTATCGTACAGAAAGTAATCGGATATCCCGTATATGAATCAAACAAACATTTGAGAAATAGGAGATAGAGCAAGAACGAAAGAAAATGCAGATGCGAGTATTCAAAATAAAAAGCTAGAAATTTTCAACGTTAGAATTTTCTAGCTTTCTAGGTTTCTAAACCAAACTGAATAACCCGATGCTGTGTAAGCTTGAAGAAACAGTGAAAACACTTAAAAATTTGAAAATTGGTAAAACATAAGAAATTTAAAAAAAATTTCCAACTTTGGTAACAAGCGGAAAAAATTAAAATTCGAAAAAGATGGAAGCTTGAAAGTAAAAAATTGAGAATGACGATGATAAATAAAAATTTCGTGGGAAATAATAAAGTTAATATATGCTGAGGACATGAAAAAAAAGTTTGTTTAAATGTACATTTTGTAAAGTAAAAATGAAACGATGGAAGAATGCGGCAAGCACGAAGAAGAGCGTCACGTGTAGAAAATTGTATGGTAATGTACATCGGAAGTAGTAAAAAAATGACATGGAGTTTTATAGAAATTATAAAGATAATTATATAGAAGGGGCCATAGAATATGGAATCGGAAATTACATACAAGTCTATGGAATGTACATGAAAAATTATATGGAACGATGGCCTGCGGAATGCTTATATGAATCACTGTATGACAACAATGTGGAAAACGTACTATTATTATGGAGGAATTACTTGAAAGGGATTGTAAAAGTTCGAAGAGGCCATATACAGGAAAAAATAAATCTACACTTTTTTTTTCACGAAAGCATCCCTCTATGAAGCAAAAATATTAAATTATTTATTATCAAAATATGTTATCTTGCGTTTATTAAATGAATTTAAATGCTCATTACCGGCCTTAGGATAATTTGATGACTCCCGTTGGGAGTATTTTTCGTTTCTCGCGTTTTCGAAAATAAAAATTCTCTTCCAAGTTATTTATAATGCAGAGAACGTTTAAATCAAAAGCGTGTAGAACCGGACAAAGTCGCCAGAGATATTCACACGTTTCATTGCGGAATACAAATTGCTTAAAAAAAACAAGAAATTGTAGAATTACTATTGAGCAAGCTACGCCTACTTCATTTCCATTAATTATTTAAACTATTTCTAATTTGTACGCATAGCATTGGTTGCTTTGGATGAACCCACGCAAACTCGGCCAATCTGATAAAAAGATCCCGAGCGTACTGTGAAGCTTGCTGATGGTTCTACCCACTGATTTTATAGACGAGAGAATGTACCGAGAATCACAGCGAGAATCGAGGTTAAACCGATTCGGAAACATTTGAATGGCATGCCTCGACACGCTAATGCAATTCACGCCATCCTACATCGACTTTTTCTCACACTCTTTTGCTTTTACAATAAAAGAAAAATGAAAGAAAACTCTAAAAATAAGCTAATACTTTTAACGTGTGCGACGAATGATTTTTATTTCAGACCAATTCGAATATAAATGTCGGTGCTTGCGTGTTACAATAATAATTGTAATCGATACGCACTGTAAATCCAAGTGTAAATCGATACGCACTATAAATCCAAGTGTAAATCGATACGCACTGTAAATCCAAGTATGCTACAAAGTGTGTAGTTGTAAATTATTTCTATCGTAGACACTTTTTACAAATTTACAGTGTAGTATTGCTTTCCACATACCATAATCTTACGTAAAAGCAACATACTTTGAACGCGTTCAAAGTAACTAAGTAGCTACATCTCGATATAGCGTTGCTACTTCAACGATTACATCAAAGCGAAACCCGAACCAGATTAATTTAATACAAAACACATGTTTCATCTCAAACGTTTCCACTTTACTAACTTTTGACACACATTTACAGTATGTTCTTTCCACATTTTATATTCTTAACGCAAAAGTAACACACTTTGGACGTGTGAAAAGTCGCTAGAGTAACGATATGAAACTACGCAATTCGTAACGCAATTGAATTTACAGCTTAGTATCAGTGCAGTGACGACAGGAAGTAATACTTGTTCGGATGATGCTGCACGTTATATATATGTATACATGAGAAGCCCGTGTCGAACGTATATCGCGACGTTTGGCGTCACAGACACTGCGCGCTTTAAATCCAGGAAATCGTACGACTGGGACTTAATTAAATCCGCACGAGAGGCTTTTGAGGAAAGAAATTTCATGTATTTCGTTCAAGTAATTTCTCAGTATCCGGTGGACGGATATGTACCAAGCAGCTCACAAATTGTTATTATTAGGTGTATTTACGTAAATACCTTTATGTTACACAGGTAAAGGCTCTCACATACTCTCGCTACGAAAACGCGTGCACACGCAGGTGTGTTAAATGCGCGAACCTGTGTTGTTCGACGGGTTGTTACCGGTTGGCCACGACACAGGAGACACAACATCCGTTCCTTCTCCATTTTTTTTCTACGAAACAATTTGTCCGTAAATGCACATGCTATCTTATTACGTAATTATTACGCCGTGACGGGCCGACGTATGAATGAATTGAAACTGCGACTCCGCTTTTCGTGGGTTACGGTTGACAGTCATCAATTTCAATCACGCGAATGTAGATAAACAATTTGATCTAAAAGATTGCAACGTAGATATAGCTTTTTGAAATCAGAAGGCAATAGAAGTAATTGCTATTATCGACGACAAGGGAAACAAGTTTATGGGAGAATAAATATTCCTTAAAAGACCGATTCCGTACCAAATAGAACAATCATTGACGTTGTACTTTTGTTTCGATAGAATGAAACGTCTTTTACATTAAGTATTAAGGAAAGAAGAAACGAATTTTTTTTATTCGTCCGAAATATTATTTTGTTTTTGTACATTTTGAGAAATCTTCTTCATAGATGAACGCGACTTCAAACGTTAATATCTCAAGTTCTATTTGTCGTACAAAGATTAACTTATGTGCGTTTTGAAGTTAAAGGAATACACATAACAAAATCCTATTGTTATAAACAATAAAGGTTAATCATTTTTCTCACCAAATTCGGTGTTAAACTTTTTTTTTTAATTTAATAACATTTTCTATTCAATTCTGTACATCATATACCATTTATCATGATGGAGATTCAATAGACTTTGCTTTTTTTTTTAAATTTATTTATAATGTAATTAACCGGTTGTCGGTCCAGTTAGGTCGCATTGAGTATATATGACTTCGAATTATTTTATCTTCTTTTTCAAGAGAGAAATGTATACGATTTTTAAATGAATACAAATAGTCTAATGTTTATAAATGTTTGTTTTTACTTTTAAAAAAGACACGATGTGTAGTAATGTCACGTTACATTTGAACGACATATTTGTTTGAGGATGCCGCGGAGGTAATACCTTAACGTCAAAATACTGATGTAAATGCTTTTCATTAATTTTTAACTTTTTTTTTTGTATCCTCTTAACCAAAAAAAACTGTTGAAAATATTGTTTTATCTTCCGTTATTGTCGTTTGGTAGAATACGCCTAACTGAGTGAAATGTTATCGGCAAGCTCGAAGATTGGGAGAGGGGGTACTCGATAAAAACTTTGATTATTTGATTAAAAATTACAAATGAAACTCTGAGTTTTCTGGGAATAAAATTGTCCAAATGGGGGTAAAATATTTGTCGCTATGTCATAAAATAATATAAGAGTCGTTGTGAGTACTGCGAACCCTATATAGGTCGTGGCTTACAGTCGTAAATTGCTTAAAATCATAAAATTAGAAATTTAGTTTTTCCCCTATTTTATTGTTATATTGAATTTTTTATTATATCGTTTGTTCTTTTAAACCCGGCGAATATCAAACTCAAGGGTTCATTCGATAGTAAAAACTAATCCTTCCTTTAGGAAAAAAAATCAATTATTTCGTTTGAACCGGCGGCGAGACATTGTTCAACGAGAGGATTACGATTAACGTTTAAAATACAAATTTATATTTAGGCTGCAGCGTTTTATATGATATGCTTCATTTATACATTTTGATGTGATGCCTCATAATTTTGGGGAAAAAAATACTTTGGTTCAACAAAGAAAATTGTATGTCTCGTCTTTTTATCTATAAGTTTCGTAAAGCAGTGTCAATGAATCTACAAAATACATCGTCAAAAATCCCCCGAATTCGTCCAATTTGGCTAAGAACTACTCATAAGAGGTCATTCGTTGTCAATCGAATCAATCTTTTTACTTTCTCTCTGGGCTATTATTGCTCAATAATTTAAGATTTTGAATCGACGAGACATTTTTTTTTCTTCAAATCAGATTATAGCGTAAAGTATCGGTTACACGAAGGAAAGTTTTATTTCGTAAGAAATTTGGTATTTTTATTGTAAATTGCAAATAAATTAATGTCAATAATTTTGCCGTGGTGAAAAATTCCACTTTCAGTATATAAAAAAAAATCAGGTGAATAGTTCAAGTCACCGGAATTTTGAAATAATTTTGAAATCTTATAAAATTTCAATTGTCTTAATGATTGTAACGAAACTCACAACAGCCAATGTAATGTACTTTGTGTTTTATTTTGGTGTGACATTTCAGCACGATTTGTCGTGCGATTTTCGATAGAATGAACATTTTTTTCAAATAACCTTTTCATGACATTAAAATATATTTCTTTTAATGTCATAAAAACAATTCATAAAGCTAAATATTTAAAAAGTTATTTTTTCATCGTATTTTGCACACTTTTTAATTGGTTAAAAAGTATATAAATTGGCCGAAAAAATGGGCAGACTCTATGATTGAAAAAAGCTCAGTACGATACGTAATCGTATTCGGGAAGTAAACAAAATAAACAATATGTATTCGATAACACGCAATAATATACTAGAGTCCTACGACGCTGACAATATTCAAGAGATCAACTGAAAATGGGTTCCTCAATTAATAGAGTATATCACACATTTGTATGTAAATTAACAAGTGTCCGATTCAAAAGACATAATACAAAGTATATTAAAACGTGCAGCAGCATTGATTAAAACAAAAAAAAATGAATACAAGTTAAATTTTTCGACATTCTTGCAATCAATCATTCAAGAGATTGTAAATTAATTATTACTCGAATAATAAATACGCAGCAGGAGAAATCATTGGATATTGTAATAATACTTTCTCTCTTTACACACTTCGCATGTGATGAGAAAGAAAGGAAAAATTGAATAACTAAGCGTTCTTGTTATATAAAACAAAAAAAAACAAGTCGTGTAAAATTGAAATTTTTACATTGCTTCCTTGTGACACTTGTGAATTCACAAATTCTACTCTGTGGGGAATGGTTAGTTCAATTCTGGCTATCTCATAGAAGAAGTGGTATTAAAATTTTCGATAAAATTGACAATTTTGTAAAATTGCAAATTTCATTACGTTTAAACCCCTTAATCGATTCTCACCAAATTTAAGACCAAGTATTCGCGTCCCCTAGCCAATTTGTATGCCAAGTTTCAGTTTGATAGATGAAAATTTACGAAAGATAGAGCAAAAATAGATTTTTTTCGAAAAACTAAAAAAATGCATAATTCTATAAAATCTGAACGCATCATCGATCGTATCTTGCCAACCTCAATACCGAACAACCTTGTTACTTGACCTTTTTTTGTAGAAAGTTTTAAGAAGATAGATAAAAATTCACGAAAGTTGGAGAGCGTACATCCTTTTTTTCGAAAATCTAAACAATTATAAAATGAGTCACCCGTTAGCGATTTAGGCGAATTTCAGTAAACTGACGGTGGTTGCGACACGACTCGTGTCCTTGTACACTAACCAATTTATATACGAAATTTCAATTTGATAGATGAAAATCAACGAAAGTTAGAGGAAAAATCGATTTTTTTTTCTCGAAGAATTACAAAAATGCATGGTTATATAAAATCTGAACACCTTCATCGATTCTTGACAAACTCAATACCGAAAAACATTGACCCATTGCCTATTCATGTCGAAAGTTTTAAGTCGATAGTTAAAAATTTACGAAACTTTAAGAGCGTACCTCTTTTTTTCCAAAAATGAGACACCCGTTATCGATTTGGGCGAAAATTGGAGAAAAGCGACGGGAGTTGCGACCCGACCCGTGTGCAAAGTTTCAGGATGATGGAGTGACTCGTTCACGAGATATATCCATTGAAATTTTGCAATTTTATCACACACACACACACACACACACACACACACACACACACACACACACACACACACACACACACACACACACACACACACACACACACACACACACACACACACACACACACACACACACACACACACAGAGGCGCGCCCACTTTCACTCGCACTCGCACGGACATTTTTTCCAAATATGATTTCTCGACGTTTTGAGACTACTCAGTACTCTGAAATCAAAATGTCAACTACATTTTTTTTTCACGAAAACCACTTCTTCTATAAGAAAGCAAAAAACAATTGATTGTCGAAATAAAATCATGAATTATTATTGAGTAAAACGAATAATTTCCGAATTACGAAATAAAATAGATTCACCATATATCTTCTGTATAATTATCGACAAAACAATTATATTATTAATAAATGATTCTATGCGGCTATGTATCGTTCGATACATAGCAAAAAAAAAAACAACACGAAAGCATTTTGAAATAATAAAAATATTTTTGCATTGTTTTTCCATTTGCAGCTGTACGTTTTTAAATTTTATTCTTGGCAAGTCTATTTGTGGCTCGATAAATTCCTTCGCAATACAACAGCACTATAGCTCTACTCTTTTGCTCACTCCTTTTACTCTGCAATATATTTATCTACCTAACACACATTGTGGTGTAAAGTTAATTTGCCCTGAGTAACCCCACCGTCGCTTTCAATATTCTGTTCCGCTTGTATTCGAAGCTCCACATATATACCCGGTGGATTATCCGCTAATTTTTAATTAACCAATTATTAATCCGAGCTCTACAGTTTGAATTCGCTTACCTCAGATAATAACTTTCCTCGAAGATATATCCATTAACCTCAATTGACCTGGTTCGACCGATCAGTGCAAATTTAATTGGAAGAACCATGATATTCTAGTTGATTTTTTTGCAATAATTCGATAATAAAATTTTGTAATAATTCTATTAATTTATTCAATATCAAAGATCTAGGACAAACGAATAATAATTTATAAATTTATGCTCAATTTTAGTATTCACCATTATCACATAAGTATAAGAAAAAATGCTCGAAATAACAATAACAACGATAACAATATGATGATCAACGTAATTAAAAATGTATTAATTATTTTTTCAGGATGACAGATCTTTTATGAAAGAAAAATTCCTGAAAGTCGGCTCGAACCAACCGGAAGGTCTATTTTGCCGATTGAGAGGTAGAAATCGAGCGAAACTCGAGACGATTCCATTAATCGCGAGAACCGAATAGGTCTGATTGTTTACAAGGAAATAGTAGGAGGTCCTCTAGTCGTTGGACGACTTCCTGTGATCCTGTGTCCAACGACATCGTCAGAGAGACCGCACATCCTGTTCTGTCGTGACTCGAACGACCGATGAGACGAGAAACCGCAGGCAATATAGAGAACCGTAGCTTCTCCAGCGAACCGCGAGAATCTTTCGATCGGTTTCACTGGAAACTGATCATTCTGTGAATACTTATAGCTAATACGTGCGAAGCAAATTCACTTAGCAACCGATGCACCATCGATGTTAATCGAATTTGTCACGAGAGTAGATATATCGTATACGAATCCGTATTAGACTCTCGGGTATTGTTGCCACCGGGAATAAATGAAATGATTCTCCCACGAACCCGCAGACTAATGTCATAAAACGAGTTTTATAATTACAAACTCTGTCGCGTGATGCTCTCACATGCCATACGTATTCCATGAATTCCCTTGTAGGTACGACCGTCGTATGGTCTCATCAAAATGGTTGAATAAAGCGAATTTCATATAGTTATGCTGCACGTTCGTT
The DNA here is from genome assembly GCA_963942595.1 of Cylloceria caligata. Lineage (NCBI taxonomy): Eukaryota > Metazoa > Arthropoda > Insecta > Hymenoptera > Ichneumonidae > Cylloceria > Cylloceria caligata. The sequence continues at coordinate 60,387,744 of OZ012707.1, read as the reverse complement.
TCCACGAACGCGGGTGAATAACGGTTGAAATATCCAATTATTGCGTGCACGTGGTACAAGCATTTGTATTGATTAAATATTCATATCAGTTGTACGAGGAATTTTCATATTTAGATTTATCGATTCTGCATATATATTGCCTGTTTCGTGTGATTCTTGTACATATTGAAGTTTACTTTCGATGCAAGCATCAATAGGATATTGCCGCACTGTTGTAAATATGATTTGACTCGATATATCCGAGCTAACCATATCCAACGTCAGGCCGTCAATTTTTAATAAAAATTCTTTTTGTTTATCTCCCAGCCTATCCAAGTATAAGTTTTGGTTAAGTTGGATTTAAAAATGGGATTGCTGGCAATTAAAACTGAAAGATACCTCTTGACTCAACTATAAACGTCGAGTGAGCCGCCGCGTAGAATTTTTTCGACTCCAAATTTATACTTGCACAAGGGTGAGAGTCGAAAGAAAACAAAGTTTAAAAACACCGTAATATATACTTATAAAAATACAGTGTTAAAATTAACTCTCGCGCGATGTCCATATCAGTCCACACTGACGATTGGTGTCAATGGCCGGTGCTCAATAGTTAGTGTCGATTCGCATTATAACCTTAAAAATTTCAACGCGTTCCACTTGAAAATTGGTGAATAAAATTCAATGACGCTTTTGGATTATATTCGTGCCATAATTCTGTATCGATTGTGGATATTTCATTGATTTTCGTCTTCTAATTCCGTACATAAATATATTGTAAATTTTTAGGTCGAGCCTAATGATTATAACACAATCGATTGTGTGAATCAAACAGTGTGAAAATTGTTAAAATTAAAACCAAATGAGCCAACACTGTTCAAGAATTCATACTAATCGCCTTTGATAACCCGGATTTTTAACAGTGTGCGCATTTGGGGTTCAATCTACTTTTCGTGTTTCATTTGCTACATTTTTCTTAACCTAGAAAAATCCTTATGCTTGTTTGTTGAAAAAAATTGTTGTCTTGAATAATAATATTAACTTGTATTTTCGTAAGAAATTTGCTGCAATACAATATATCTCGTATTTATTACTTTGGGCTAAAGACACGCGAATGCCCAGAAGTAATAAATTTTTCTTCGATGATACCATTTCTTTTAAACCCGGTGTACGCGGAATTTTTATATTTAGATTCATCGATCATGATGCAAACACTCCACATGTTTACCGTGAATCCCTCGTGTATGAAATATGCTTTCAATGCTAGCATCGTAAGCTATTATCGTATCGTTACGCCTATGTGTGTTTATGTTAAGCTATTACCGATCAATGACGTTCCAGCTGCCTTATCTTTTAGCTTTAGTTATTCACATTTAATTAGTCATTATTAAAGTCCTGAAAATACCAGAAGACCTAAAAGACATGGAATACGCTTGCTTGGTGCGAGTTTAAGAAAAATCGTTGCAGTCAAACGTAAATTTTAGCAAGCGAAACGGCATAAATCTTCATCTTGCGTGTCAAATTGCAGCTTGATTGATAAATCAGTTTTTGAGTTACATCAGTTGTAAGTTTTTCAACCTGACACACAAACATGCGCGCGCGTCTTCCGACATATTTTCTAAAATATTTTTCTCGATGTTTTAGACTATTTTGATTATCCTCACTTGAAAAAATTCTTTTTTATATGAAAACAAAGATTTCTGTATGAAGAATAAAAAAATAAAATTATTCAAACTTACGTGACAATTAGCTGCAATACATATCTCGTATCTATAACTATATATGGTAATGAGTCACGGTTCTCGTGATGAAAAATAAATGTATTCGATAATAATTGCTTTACCGGTATAAAGAATTTCTCGGCAATGCAATCGCCCACATGTTTTCCTTTCACGTATCTCATCGTCCGGTTCCCACTCGTCTCCGAGGACAGGCTCGCGCGCTCTTCATTTCCTCGCTTCTCCGAGGACCCTGGGCTGAAAGCAACGTCCGTTGTATAGGAGGATCGGGTCGCAGCCGACCGCGCCTCGACACACTAAATTGCATTCGCAGATGTTCCGACCGTGGCCCCGCAGACGCGCTTCATATGTGCCATGCCTACGAGTTTCCGAGAAGCCTCACCGCTTCCATAAATAGTCCACGTAGGAGGTTTCGGTGAGAGATCAGCGAGACGCTACCTGGAATCGTCTGTCCTATAAACTTTTCTATACCAAAGTATATGTATACTCGATGAATCTCTCGAGTTTGAGCGCGCGGCGCGTGCTCGCACTATTGAGTCATCCGTTCTCTCTCCGGCTTCAATTTAGCCGCTCAGAGTTATATCTTTCGAATAATTTCTGTAATCGTGGCACCTCACAGTCTCCCGATGCTCACACTCGAAACTCTGACACGATTTTCTTCCTCTCCGGTACAACGAACTAAACCGTCTATATATACCTTAATGTTATAAGAGTTTAAAGTCCTAGCCTACGTAGTATCGTGTAAAAGATATATAATATACACTGCGTCGCTCGTATACGATTAATGGAACAAGATAAAGTCTACGAGGTATTTCAGTGATTCATATAGCCTGGTTCTGACGATGGTTTTCGATATTCGATTAAGTGATTCGAGCGAAGAGACCATTAGCAGGAATATTAGATTCTGGGGGTGGGGGTGAACTCCCATGGGGCGCAACTACGGGGAACGGAGCGTGAGAACTTGCACAGGACGGAGCACACGGAAACGTATCGACGGTGACGTCGATTCTGTGAATCACTTTTCATCAAGTGTAATAAAGTTTCTGGCAGCCACAGCAACGGTATATAAATCGATCCTACCTCGACACGTCATCAAAATATATCTGCAGGATTTATTTTAAGATCCAACTTACACAGCTGCTTTTTTACTATCTGTATGCAGTTGTGTTAGTTTCGTCTGTGCTTACTAAAAGCTCAGGGAATAAAATAATTTTAAAGAATTCTTGACTGTAAATGTGATACGAGGCAGAATGAAAGTAGTTGAATGATTCAAAACGTACGATACAATTGCCTTAAAGTCACCGATGTGACAATGTATTACGAAACTTTCTGTATTCTTTGATTAGGTAGCATTGAAAATAAAGATGTTATTGTGTGAGAAATTGGGTCTTACCGAATATTTTTATTGTCAATAACGACGTACGATGCAAGGTAAATGGTTAATTCTTACAGAAATCAATGGATCAACCAAATTGTAGCTACTCAAATCAGCAATCTTGTTAGTTTCTATAAATAAATTTATTTGAATCTAATACGACATTTGTATCGATTAATCGCGGAGATTGTTTTCGATCATTGAAACTCCCTTAAGCCTTAAGGAATACGAATGACTAATAATATGTTATTAGCATTATTATAAACTATTCGGATTGTCCGACCCTTCCGATTGTCTTTTCTTATCAATTAACATCGAACTACAATTCAAAGTGTTGAGCCATTGTCAATTTATGATCAAGATATAAGTATACCCTCACGGACCCACCATTATCTCAATTAATTCTCGAAACATTAATTACGAGGAAGTCGACCGTTTGCGAAAAGTACTTCGTTGAAACATGGATGCGAGTTATCGCCGTGTACGTATAGTTCGATGCGACCCTTCGTCGTGATACAGCATAATGGCCAACATCGAATATATATACACCGTCCCTCATTCGATCCCTTCTTCCGCCCCGCATTCGATATCACGTTCCAGCAACCTCGATTCTCAAAAACTCATTAAACTCGCTATCGGTAACGACTTACCGGAACACCGAAGGCAACGGTGCGAGATCGCTCCCAAGAGCGAGAGAGAAAAAGAGAACGAGAGAGCGATCGACCGGTGCACTCTTCGGAGCGTGCCCCTTGTCGTTTTTCCTTCGGCATCGTCGCAGCTGTAGTGCTCGCGATAGCGTCGTTTCCAACGAAACGATTCTCGAACGATCTCGACTCCGCCCATTTCGAAGCTTCAGGGTATATTGTCAATAGATTAGAAAAAAATAAAATAAAATAAACAGCTACTTGCCTTGACAAACAGCTCGGGTCAACATTGGATCCTATAACCGAAGGATATAATGATGGGCAATCAGGTTGTGATTATGCGTTTGGTAACTGCCAAGGTGTACTCGACAAATCAACGCGTTGGACATTGATTACTATACCGATATGCTTGGCTTTGTTTTGTAGTTGTGTATTACCCGATGGCTCGAAGATGCCCCATTGCGTTTTAACGAGCCGCAAGGCACATTCGAAGCTGTTGGCATCGATCATATGCAGCACGATAACTCGGCAAACCCTAAAATCAACGAGAAAGCGTCGAACGCTGCCGATCGATTCCCGGTACAATTTGAATATTTCACGCCCGATACTTGCTTGGCTGGGTATACATTGAAAAAAAAAAAACAAGAATAAGTTAAAGATTAAAAAAAAAACAAGAGACACACAATGCTTTCGAGGAAATATTGTTCCAGACGACGGGAGGACTTCGGTGAAGGGAGAAATTCGAAAATAAAAGAGTTGCCTCCTGTGAGGTTTGAACTCACGACCCCTGGTTTACGAGACCAGTGCTCTACCACTGAGCTAAAGAGGCTTCTACGGTTAGCCGTCCCAACGAAATGTATAGAAATGGCGCTAGTGAGCCGAGCCCTTTTCTCCGCCTATGTATATACATCTGTGGAATTTATTTGTCATATAACGAATTGGTTTGTTAATAATTTCACGAGCGATGTTAATACTGTGCTATATGGTATAATTGGATGATTCTCAGTAAGGAATTTTCGTTAGTTATTCCTCGTTCATAGATATTCTCGCGATGATCCTCTCGCTGTATTGAAACATTTGATATTGGTATTTATTTTCTAATACGATGTTAATTGTCTTATTAAAGTAATCCTATGTGACACGTGGGAAATTTTGTTTCAATTGTTTAAGTTGTCTTAAGCTCAGAAGTAATACTACGACAAGTGTGCGAGGTTGAACCTTAAAAAATGCTTAAAAATTATTTTATACCGTTGACAAATCTACTTTTATGATGAAAGTATGTTGATCGGTTTTGGTTTTCTTATTGTGAAAGCTTTGTGAATGATAAACGGTAAATAATGGTACAATAACGAGAAATCAATTTGCAAGGTTCACCTTGCAGATGTTTTATTTTTCAAGATTTCAAGAAATTAACAAAATTTATCACCTTAAATATCTTGATAATAATTTTTATTAAAATTCGATATATTCAAATTTATAAAAATTTGAACTAGTTGATCGTTTCTCAACAATTTCTATATTAATAATTGTTCAGCGTTAGTCCATTTGTGTAGAAAATTTCAATCTGATATTTACAGAGATTTACAGTGATTTAAAAAAAATTCAACATTCCTTAAAATTTAAACCTCTTGACCAATTAACGCCATCTTCAATCCCAAATTTCATTTAACGATCGTCCACTTGTGAAACAAAATGACGTCCGATATTTCAAAATTGCAAAAGTTACAATCTTAATGACGAATATCACGCAAACAACTCTAACTGCAGCTGCAAACTGTTATCATTGACTATTTCAATACCGAATTTCAGGACACAATAGCACATTTATAAGTCTACAATTCATTTCTTTAAAAAAAAAACAAAACTCTACCCCTATTTCATTCCTAAAAACATCTTTACGATATGAAAACTACCACGAGACTAGTAGTATAAAAAAAAAGCCGAGAGTTATAATCGTCTCATGGGAGAATCGTCATGTAGCACACGGAAAGAAAAAAGTAGATGGAAAAACTGACACATTGGTTTCGACAATCAATCGGAATAGTTAGCATAGCGCCAAACAACTCAGTTGGTACATGAAACTACAATGTCGTTGGTAAAATATCGGTAGTAACGATAACCAACCGAGATGGCAATTTCAGTTTACCGGTTGGTTGGTGCAATTCATCAGTTCATAATACGAAAAAAAAACTAGGTTAGTACGGATATTTCTATTTGTTTAAAGTGGCGAGGATCGGCACGTATTTCGCGCGATGCTTCGATAGACGAATGTCATCTATTGACAATATTTCACTGTATATTTACCATATATTCAATGCATTTAACTTTTATTTTTTGCAAGCCCTCGTCGTCCATCCACAACCATCCGTCGCTTCGAACAATGGCGTCGTTTGCCTTTGCGGTAAAAGTTTTACTCGTAGCACCTACCAACCGGTTGGTTACAGAAGGAAAGCGATTGGTAATGGGAACCAGATCGTAGATTGTCAGTACTATCCAAATGTTTGTCGCAACTTTCGCCGACGTTTGTCGCATCACGTAACAGATCGTGGTGGCAACAGCACTGTGATTGGTTATAGGAATCAAGTCATTGGTCTTCGGTACTATTTTTCGCAATTCAATCGAAAAGAGTTGAGAATACTATTTTTATATGGTTTCTGTAACTAAATCGCGGCACGGCATATATGCTCGAAATGGTTATCGCAATAATTTTTTTTTCATGCAGAGATGATTTCTGGAATTTGATCGTGGTAGAGTTGTTGTAGAGAGAAATTAATTGCAGAAAGCTGTAATTAATCGAAGATAATATAGATAATCGAAACAACTATTTAACACCATAACTTTTGTTTGTTAAATTTAATACAAATATAATTTAAAAAATATTAGATAAAAGATGTAGTTATTTACTACGATTGTATATTATAATAATAACCATTGAATGAAATGCAATATAAATAACAATAAATAAACAACAGAGGTAGTCTATGTCTGTATATTTTTCGTACATGAGATAATTATTTATATGTTGTACGCTGCACCTACTTATTAAAGTTTATACAAATAAAATGCTACGGATGTGAGTAATTTAAAAAAAAAACCGGGAAATTCTCTGGTAATTAAACTGACAACGCGTGATGATGTCGATTCCTCTTACATGCATCAAAGATCGTAACGCGATTTAAAATAATATTCAATTACTCAAATTTGCGATGGTCACGTAACCAGTTGTTATAGCGTATAGCCCATGAAAATACAATAAAAGTAATTTGATCCAAGCGCATTCTAGCAATAGGTTTATACTACACAAAGCTGAGATGACCAATTCACTGAAATACCGGGAATCCGTGCGAGCACTACTATCAATGTTATCGTTAAAATTACGTCGACAGGAAAATGCCGTTACGGAGTATCCAAGGGTTTTTGATTTGGTCGAAGGTTGTGCAGCCACTGCTGGTACAACATCACTTCATCCTCATCTCGCATCCACTGTAGTCGACACTTACGTTAATGATAACAACAAACCGGAAGATGTTCAGTCTCATTACAATAACGATTTGGTAAGAATGACAGTTGAACGGAATCTTCGAGTTTCGAATTTTTTTGCTCAGTTGAAAAAAAATATTGAAAAAAAAAAAAACAATTTTTCTGTATTGTGTAGAATTTCCGGAAATCTCTCAGTACGGTGTAGCTGGTTTAAAAAAAAAGTTCCCGTACCGAGAAACCCATTGAATCTTGTATCGTAGAAATACCAAGGTGCAACTCTAAAACTCCTCTGTAAATCCAAGTGTGTTACGAAGTAAGTAGCTCGGTATACTTTCTATTGTAGACACTTTTCACACATTTACATCAGTGTGTTATTGTCATGTTGTACTATTACGTAAAGGTAACACAATTTATTCGTGTAAAAGGCCATTAACTGTCGCGACTAGCTATCGCTACCGCTTCCTCGATTATGTCAGAGTGTATTCTCTGGAACTGATTAATTTAATGCCAAACGCATGTTACCATACCTGTACTTCCTATACACTTTTCTACTTTGTTATGTAAAAGTTATACATTTTGAACGTTGAAAGGTCACTACAGCGAGAGTACGATGTGGCCATTACTCGTTTACTCATGTAGCATTTGAAATATATTCCGGCAGTTTGGCGATTTATTTCCTACACTGTCTATGTCGTTACTCTTTGTAGAAATATGCGAAATAATGTCAATTGCACAGTCCCTCAACAGTATTAAATGTACAGCGCTCATCGCGGTGTCTTATTAAAACACACGCTTATGATAATACGTGTAAAATGTGTTGAACTAAACTACTGTGTCTGTTTTTATGCACGTAACACCCAACAACACTCTTTATATAAAGGCCCACATTATGTAAACTACACACGTTTCGAAACAAAGCACCAACGGACAACACATTTGTATGCACGACCTCTTCACAAATAGCCGTGTCTGCCACTAGATGGCTGCGAGGATGAAGACGATGGCCCGGAGGTTTCTCACAAGTAGTTTGTATCTATCAAGTTATTATATTTATACATCTAACACTGATTATAATGCAGGTAATAGGACGCCTGCTTGTGCATGAAGCCAAAAAGAGTCCGAGGCAGCTGTCAGCTTAGCTGTCAAAGCGTAGAAATAAGACAATTACGTATGTTCAATAACAGATATAAACAATTCGTTTTTAAGTAGACATACGGGGTTGTACGTGGCCCAGTGTATAACAAGTCAAGTCTACAAAAAGTGTAGAATATATGCAAGAACACGGTTTTTAGATGCGAAACACACGTAAAGTGTATGTTGGAAATCAACACGTAACAAAACGTGTAAAAAATTATGACACGATTAACACGCGTAAAGTGTGTCGTATCAACACGCTTGGTCTTTACAATGATATTCGTCTCTCCGTATATAATAAGAATGATACGACAAGTATCGTCGCACACTTGGTTATGTGCTATCGACAGTCTTGAGACTTAACACGCGACTATGTGTTATCATCTACGATCAAAGGCAAGATGCATATCCAAGTATTTTCGTATACAGGTGTATTTTTTTGTGTTGTTTTAAGCGAATTATCGCTCATACTATCGGACAATTGTGTTATCGGGTACAAGTGTAAAAATTCTTTGGCGCTAATCATTGTCGATTGACGTCAATTGGAAATTAACGTATTATTGCGAGGGAATCGAGTGGATTCCACTTGAATGAATTCGAAAAGCCGTGCCCGCCTGCAACGTATCTATTTATCAGATTTACGTTGTAATCGAGCATGAGTACCTCGTCAATTGAAATATAAAATCTTCATTCATTCGGCAAATATTTCTTCGGCAGAAGTAGCGATCGTTGCATTCTTCGTGTGTCTCATTAAAATTAATTGCAATAAATTCAACCCAAAAACAATTACTTCAATTAATAAACCAGGATTTCTACAACAATGAAGATTTATTTCAAATTTCAGATTTTATTTGTAGAAATATTTAAAAGATTTTTCATTTTGTATATCCATTTGTTCCGATGATAATAATGATTAAGAAGCATTTATTTGAAATTATTTAAAATTTGCGCATGCGCAATCAATTATTTGAATCGAAATACTATAATTTTTACAATAACAAATATTTAAAAATTCATTCTGAGTCAAATATTGCAAATTACTTCGTTAAAAAATCTGCGGAAGTATTTTATATTTAAAACTTATATTCTGCTTTTATATTTAAAGATAAAAGTTTCTACCGTGCAGTAACAATGAGAGGGTACAATTCATCGTAACAGTGATGTGTCAGACCGAGTAGCGTAGATCCGTGATATCGAAGAAGGCGATCGAGATCGAGCTGTAAGGAGGGGACAGCGATATATGTATAGTTAAGTGTCGGTGCAGTGTTAGGCCCGAGTGCGCACAGTCATCGTCCCCATAGTCGCGATTTTCTAAGAATTGTTGACGGACTCTTCGTACTATTTCGAAGCGATCTCGAACGATTCTCGGAAGCGGTTGCCGACACGCAGGTTAATTCAGTCGCAGAAGAGAGACAACGGTAAGTACTTTGGCAAACTATAGTCGAGCTCTCTTGAGCGAGAGCGCCATCCGTCTGAGCATCGTTTCCTTCTCTTTAATCTTTGCTGTATACATATATACGTTATATACGTATAACAACGACGTTGAGTGTACCTGCGTATAAGCGTATTTGCAACTCGGCAGACAATTTATTATCGTTTCAAGAAGGGCGGTGCACTTCGTATTTACGTTACGCTTCGTCTCTCACGATCAGCTGTATGCTGTATACCAACCAACGGCTCTCGACATTATCGAGTGCACTTGGCTCGCTTTTGTTATACTCCGTTTAATTGTATTTTACTGTACGAACTTAAGGGGTCACATCTATTCAGCGGCCGAAAAAAAGGCGTGTTTCATAATTTTTTTATTGGAAAAAATTCCTAAATGTAAATGATATAATGTATCCGTCCGGACCGCTCTTCAAAAAAGGCCTTCCGCGGTGACCACTGTAATTGCCGAACAAATCTGAATAATAAATAAATCTGAAATAAAAAAACCAAATAAATTTAGTTTTTCGATCGAGTGATTTTTTTACCGAAAATTTTTTTACCGAAAAATCACACACCCCACGCTCGGACTCTTTACGTTCTTTTCTTTTGTATTATTATCTTATTATGTAGATTCTATTTTGTGTCGAGTGCGTAATTTTAATGCTGCGTTGTGTCGTTAGGTTACATTATTCATGTACGATGTGAAGTGTGCGCTTAACAAGCTCCAAGCACGACATTCAAGACCAATCGGAATTACGAGAAGCTGCTTCATTTATATATCGCACTTTGAGATGTCGTGATGTCTATTTTTTAGAAAAGGTATTTCCCTTTCAACAATAAAAATTTTTATTTTGCTTTCTCATAAAGAAAGATTTGTTATCATGGACATTTTATTTCTCAAGATTTTCATGTGTAGATGCTCAAAATATTGTAGAACGTACAGAAAAGTGATTTACAAAAAATGTCCAGGGTGTGTGCGTGCGCGTGTGTGCTTTCTAAACTGTGGATTAGCATACGGATTGGATTAAATAATGATTTTTTTGAAAAATTTACGTCGTTAGATCTCACGTAAATTTTAATCATTTGAATTTAAATTTTCTATAAAACCGAACTAATATTCTGTGGTGCTGAATATTCCACTTTATGGAGATCGGTAAAAGGAGACATGATTTTATAGAAATTTGAATTTTTCAAAGTAATTGACAAAACAAGTTTAACCTTCAGAGATATTTTATTTCGAATTAAATGAAAATAGAACGAAGTGTCAAAATGTTATAAAACATTCGAATTTCCATATATTTACGATAGCCTTGCGAAAATGAAATTTTTACAACACGTAAATTACTTTAACAATTGTTCTAAAATTTGTTACATTAACATGAAACAATAAAAAATATTAAATTTGTGTAAAAAACGAAACTTTGTCTACGAGCAAGTCAAAATAGAACTGGTATAGACAAATAGAAAATGGATCATTATTCTACCTCATACACGTGGCTTTATGAACAATGAAAAACGATGAGGAAGCAATGAACAAGTTTCTACTTTGCATCCTTGTTTATTATATATTTCTTTGAATGTCAAGCGCAACCGCACAAGCGGTTGTGATATCTCGGCCCTTGAGTTTAGTTTTCCAGGAAGGCGATCGATATCTACAGGAAATATTATTTTTTACAAGAGGCTTTGCAACGTCAACGTTATAATTGGGGAACAGTTAACTTCGTTACTGCGGATAATACCGGTGGGCGAATGGTACACTTCGATACGATAATTACAATTGACTCGGGGAAGGAAGCCCTCGCGCAAACATTTTCTCAATTACGAGCATCACAAGACCTTCCGCTACCAATAATTGGACTATTAATTAGGAATTCAGCATGATTGATATTTCTGTTTGATTCTGCGCAAAGCCCTAGTTAAGCTAGTGCTGGAGGATGGAGTTGCATTTGAAATTGAATCCTCATAACTACGACTATGTGGAGAGTACGTTAATTAGTGTTTGCATTTCAGAAAGCAAGAAACGAATGAACCGACAAATTACAAAAACAAACGATCATCAACTTTCGCCAATTTTACATAGACATTACAAAAAATATATCACTTACGTCAATATTGATTATTATTAATTGTTATAAGGATACAGATAGTTTATTCTTTCTCAAAAGTAGCAGATAACGTAATTGTTTTGTTACGTGATAGTTGAATTGAAGTTAGGCACAAATGTATAAAGGAAAGCGTTAACTTGTTTAAGTTGTTTGGGGTTTTAAAATAATCTCTACACACACACACGCGCACTCATATTTTTCGACCAATTTTCTGGTCTCTCGAAATAATCGGTTAAGGACTTTATTATCATGGCAACGTAAAGCTACGTGCGTATTAAAAAATGTAATTTAGATTTGACAGTTAATGTAATATACCTGACGGATGAAGAAGATGGAGACCAACCGTACACCGTCGAACTCTGTACGTTGACAGTTCTACACAAAATATATGTACCTAACGATTGTACACACTGGCAGTGTAATCCCTTTGCCATATACACACAGTTGACCCTTTTAAGAAAGACTGACTTTCCTACAAAGAATAACTAGTCACCGGACAAATGATGTCGCACTTTATGAACCGATGTGCCAGGCAACGTACGATAAGCTTCACTCATTCGAGTACTCTGGACGAGGCGAAACCTCCGTACTTCATCTATGAGTGCGAAAGAGATAGACTATCATGACGCTAACGACGGAGTGAAAGAGAAGCAGCACATCTGTGTAAGTATGGAGGTTTCGCCTCCCTTTAACGATGACATTAATATACGAAATGCTACTGTACTCGTGTGGGAACCGTAGGAACCGCACGCCACCTGTTCACTTTCCAATATCGGTTTGTTGGCTATAAAATAAAATTGTTTTACAATGATAAATGACACAGTATACATAATTATTTATTATTGTTTGTGCAAAACTCTGTCAAAAAAGATATCATTAATACAATAATAATAAAACTCGTTGTACGCTTATCGATAATCTTTATTTTTGCTTCCTCATACAGGAAGTTGTTTTCGTGAAACAGTTTTTTCGCGAGATTTTGATGTCAGAGTAATTAAAACGTCAAGAAATCATATTTAGAAAAAATGTCAGTGCCTATGTTTGTGTGTGTGTGTGTGTGTGTGTAAAATTGCAATGAATATATCTTGAGAATCGGTTACTCGGTCATCCTGAAACCTTGCACACGGGTTGGGTCGCAACCGCCGTCAGTTGGTTGCAATTTTCGTCCAAATTACTAACGGGTGTCTCATTTTATACTTGTTTGACTTTTTCGAAAAAAAGAGATAAGGTCTGTAGATTTCGTAAATTTTTAGCTATCGGGGTAAAACTTTTTACAAGAATAGGCCAATGGACAAGGTTGTTCGATATTGAGTTTGGCAAGAATCGATCAAAGCGTTCAGATTTTATTGAATCATAAATTTTTGTAATTTTTCGAAAAAAAAACTATTTTTGCTCTAACTTTCGTAAATTTTCTTGTATAAAACTGCAACTTTTCATACGAATTGGTTAGGGTACGAGGATACTTGGCCCTGAATTTGGCGAGAATCGATTCAGGGGTTTAAACATAATGAAATTTGCAATTTTACCAAATTTTCACCTTTATTGACAATTTTTATATCACTATCTCTATGTGGAAGCCAGAATTGAGATAACCATTCCCCGTAGAAGAGAATCTGTGAGTTGGCGATAATCACGAGGAAGCAGTGTGGAAATTTCAAATTTACACGCCTTGTTTAAATTATTTATCGTGCAATATATCACGAAAATAAAAGAAACCGTGTTTCAATAAATATTCAATAAATGATTTGGCACATTTTTTGACCATACAACGAATTTCCTTATTTAAAAACAATACAATTGTAATTGATTTAATATTAACTTTTCTTTTTTTATCATTATTATAACGTTAGAGATATGTAATTAGGACATCTGTTTACTTTAAAGTAGGTGGCAGGTGCACGTGGCAATATCTGACCACCATTCCGAAATTGATTGATACGATAATAAGATACGACAGTTATGCGCATATGTAAGTGTTCGAGGAAAACCAACGTCTCGATTAGCATCGACACCGACTGAAATATTTTTACATACGAAACAGTTTTTCAGTAGGTTATACCTTGAAATATTTTTTGCTTCAGCTTGTCTCCTAACTTGTTTCTTCATACATATTATGTACGTGTAATATTCAAGATGTATTCCAAATGAAACATGTAGCTGATTGGTACGCGTTGCGTACGAAAAATTCTACACCAAATCGGCCAAGAATTAATCTCGTTTTTTTTTTCAAATCGAATGAAACTTTTTTTGTTTTATGTAATCCAGAGTATCCGAATATCTGGAATTTTCTGGTTATCCAGATATTCGGATACTTATTCGACGCTTCGGATACGAATATTCGAATATTTTGAAAAAGTTGAAAAGTATTTAGTAAAAGGTAGAAATGTCGCGTGAAAAAAGTACGAAGTGCTGACCCGTGTCATCCGTTAGTACACAGTAAAGAACCAAAAAAAAATGTGGATAATTGTTAAAAATGTTACGTTGCCTCGATGCAAATCTTTCCAAGATTTCGATTACGTCGTGGGTCTCGGTTGGCAGAGGAACCGTAGACCGAAAAGTGCAAGATACGTGGCGAGTGCACGCGCGTGCCTCGCGTTCTTACGAAAACAAGTTTTTCCCACATATTAAGAAAATTCTTCTCATGTCAATAATAGTAAGTGACGGCGACGACGCTGCACTGTACAATACGACGTAGAAACTAATTTTCCGATTCGCCTGTCACGTGCCACGCTCTAGCCCGGCGACGCAGTTAAACGAGATTCCGAGAAAGTGCGTCATAGTCTACGTCGCACAGATAATAAGCTGCGGTATCTGACTGTAACTGTATATAAATGTATGAGGCTAAAATGAACTATTCACGAATGTACCGAATAAAAAAAAATTATCGCGATGAATCATCCGTTGAAAAAATTATTTGAAAATATATTTTTATGTATATTCTATATATTATTCAAGAAATATTGTATTTACTGCAAATATATCTTGGAATATCTTGGAAATGGCAACGCCTTTTGAAAAAATATATTTTCACAAAAAATTAAACATCTTTGAATATATTGTCAATATATTTTTCGAATATACTATTTCTTATTTTTATTTCAATGAGGAATTTGCTACCAATGATGCCAATAATTAATAACGGCCAATTGTAATGATAGAAAATTTGTTAAAAAGACAATTTGGTCATAGTAATTAATCCCTCGAGTGTCAATGTATCTTGTAATTGGTGATTAAAAAACTTTTCAAAACGATTATATATCGACTTAAGGAGAAATAAATTAACCTTATCGGGCAATATCAAGAACGGCTAATGGCAAATGACTCATTCATATTTTAGATTAATTCGATTTTGTAATACACGATATCGTTTAATGTTATTTCCTATCAATACCATTCCTTATCCGATGTAATACTCTAGCGGGTTGATCACAATGTTCGTCTTATCATGATGTTTGAACAAAAAAAAGGAAAACATACAAATTGGTAAATCCAGTAAAAATGTATTGGACACTTAAATCTTTTTTTAAATCTACACGTGGTATCGATAAACTACAATATAAGCTTGGACGCAATTCTGTCTCCGAAGGGGTTAAGGTATTACCTCTGCCACGCAATGATGGGGATAGATGCGGTGGTGCGTGGTGTGCAGGGGGGGAAGGGTTAGATGCTATCACGGTTACGTTAAAATAGCCTCGTTTTTTGTCACTTGAACCTTGTTCAGAGGTGGAAATAAAGACTTGTCGCTTTGTACGTGATACATTCGATTGTATGTATACGTTAAGTTTAAGCAAATTTTTAGATAAATTATTCTACGCAGGTAATACCTTAAACTCTTTTCTGAGATGACGTTAACAGGACTCTAGAAACATGCGATAAGCTATTAACGATATTTTTAACTTGTTCAACTCAACACTTGTTCATGGTTATTTTTGTGTCATACATTTATGTTTCTCTGGTCAGGATACATAATTGTAAAGAAACAATATGGAAAATAAAATTCGATAAATTTTGGTTAAATAATTAACAATATACGATTTGTGGATAGTTACAATTAAAAAATAATTTTTTAAAGAACGCTCATTTTACCCTACTATCCGCTACACTTTTATGATTCGAGAACTAATGGCATCTTGGCAGCGTGTCATCAGTTTCAATCGTCATCCACACGTCCGTACTCGGGGCCATTTATTTTTAGTTGATCGAGCAGAATCATGAGTCGACGCGACGTTGCGCTACTACAAAATACAAAATATCTATTCGTACACCTTTCCGTCAGCAATAAAGTCCGAACGCTAGAAATATCAGTTCCGAAAAAGATTTTCGCAACATCGAAGAGGGTAAGGAAGGGAGAATAAGCGTACATACCAGACCAAGAGACGCGCAGAAGAAACGAAGCTTCGGTCGTTCATCGTCGACGGCGTCAATGCTGCTGACGCAGATACCAAAGCCACACGAAATATGCCGGATTCCGAGATCCCTACGTCACTCACAGTTGCGACTCGCGTCTACAAAAACGCGACGTTGAAAATTCGTCGACGATTATTCTCCCCGCCGCTCCCTCGCACCACCCCCGAACTATGCAAAATCCTGCTGAGACGCGACATTTGTTCGGATCCTTTGTTTCTTTCGGTTAAAAAACGCTCGACGCTTTTCGAAATACACTCGGAGTTCTCTGGCAATGATCGACGGGGCGTATCATTGCTTCATGTTCTGAAAAAGCCATATTATTTCGACGCGAATTCTCGCGATGACTGTCGTTTTTTACACCGCCATTGTAGCCTCCTTAGGCATTTCCTGTGGTATTAACTGACGCACGACGTGTTACCATTACCTCGGAAATAGAATAAGATTGCGTTGCGCTTGTTTTATTTGCTTTTTTTTCTTAGGATCACCGTGGGGCACCTGCTGCTTCGTGTGGTTCACTCCGAAATATCGTTTCCTCTTGCTCTCTACGATTCATTCAGTCACCTCAACGTAACGAATTGGTCTATGGTAATTCATGTAAATCGGACGATCGGATGAAGAGATCCTCGATTTTGTTTATCGCACGGTTCCGGGAAGTTGAAGAATTTTATTCAATCGGTGCTAGATGACATTTAAAAAAAAACCAGAAATTATCAATAGAAATTTCGTTGATTCCATTTTAAAAATTATTTATTCGTTCACAATTGTAGTTTAATTTGAAACAAATTTATTGAATGTCTCATCATTTTTCTCAATTCAATTGCAATTATGAATGATTTTATTGTATATTTTAATCAATCGGTGTCAACCTGAGTAAAGTTAGGAATTACAAATTTCGTGACTAAAGAGAAGAAGATAAAAATGTATTTCTTTCGTCAACGCTAATTGAATTCAAAAATGATTTAAGAAAAATATGTTAAATTGCACAATTAAACTAAAATTAAATTGAATTTTTCAATAAATCGTTTTCACGTCGGAAAAGGCAAGTTTTTAACATAACATTTTTCTAATTCAAGTAATTAATTCGTTTACAACTGCAATTGAATTGAACGAGTTTTATTGGAAATATCGGACTTTTTTCATACGCAAATTTAAATTGAAATGAAAGTTGACGCGACGAACGATCGATCAATGATAAATATTTGACAATTCTCGATTGGATTCGACTTACAATTCGAAATCGTTTGTATACAAATGAGAAAGTCAAAGAGATCGTTGATACTATTCGTCACGGACTCGACCGACAAAGAGATGGTTTATCACGTGATTCTCGGTACGACCGAACAAAAAGGACCAAGATGAGAGGCGATCGTTTGGTCGCGAGAGAGAAAAACTTTTTGCAAGATCATCACACGCCGACTTGCGGAAGATCACGATTCTCTGTAAGAGGCTCGTCGGGTCGAGAGCATGTCTTTCGCTGTGGCTCCGTTAGTGCTGGCCCGAACCAAGAGTTCGCCCGGTCTCTGAACTCGGAGGAACTTTTCGGCCGAGGGGGATACACTCTCCAACCGGACTCGTAATGAGTATTGCAGGCCGACATTAGTGTCCACTACCGCTTCGGAATCCGAACGTGAGAGCCATCGTTGTATTTGCACATCACGTTTATTTCTCAAAAACAATAAAACAAATATAAATAAATCATTTAATCGAGAAGAATAATTTTGTTAAATAATACTTTTGAATTATTCAAACAACGATGCAAAGTACAATTTCAACTTTCTCTCGTTAGAGAATGCTTTGACAAAAGTGAGAAATAATTAAATGGCAATGTGCAACAAGTTCAATTTATAAAATTCGTTGAAATATATTTTATTAGATGCGTGTAAAACGTTTTATTAAAACGTTGCATTAAAAATTTTGGTAGTTTGGGAGCGGTCAGCAAATCTCAACATTCGTAATCCATTAATGTGATTTAAACTCAATGTGAGTATCCTGACGTGAAAATCTTGATTTTTATTATTGCATCATGCTTCCTTACTCTATAAGAAACCAAAAAAATATACGATTTTTCGGTAAAAAGTTTATTATTCGTATATTTAATATATTGCTTCCTAATGGCGGAATATATGGTTTCGTGAAAAAAAAATTTCTCGAGATTTTGATGTTCGAGTACTTAAAAAATCCTAAAACTTCGAGGAATCATATCTATAATTCAACTCTATAATTCTGTCACACACAGGTCGGGTCGCACTCCCGCCCCCCGTCAGTTTACTACAATTTTCGGCCAAATCGCTAATCCGTGTCTCATTTTATGCTTGTTTGAATTTTTCGAACAAAAGGAGTTCGTTCCTTAGCTTTCGTAAATTTTTAGCTATCGAGTTAATACTTTCTACAAGAATAGGTCTGGGGACAAGGTTGTTGGGTTTTGAAGTTGGTATGAATCGATCGATGTGTTCAGATTTATATGAACCATGCATTTTTGTAATTTTTCGAAATAAATCTATTTTTGCTCCAACTTTCGTAAATTTTTAATTATCAAACTGAAATTTGGGACACAAATTGGCTAGAGAACGAGGATACTTGGTTTTGAATTTGGTTAGAATCGATTAAGGGGTTTAAACTTTATAAAATTTGCCATTTTACTAAATTTTCGATTCTTTTGGAAATTTTATTACCACTTGCTCTATGAGAAAGCTAGAATTGAGATAATCATTCCTCGTAGAGGAGAATACGTGGGTTAAAATTTAAAATTTGCATGCTTTTTTTTTTTTTTACATAACTTATACGTAAAATTATATTTTTAATATAATTGTCCATGATATATTCGTCAGTCAGATCTAAAAAAATATAAAATATACCAAAAATCTTATTTAAAAATATTTTTCCTAGGATACATCTTTCAGCTATATCCCAAAATATATTAAATATAAGCAAAGTTTCGTTAAAGTTAGGTTTTTTTTCATTATGATTGAGTTAACAAAAAATGATGATCATCAAGTTTTAACCATTTCTTACCAAGAATTGGTTAAAAAGCAAATTCAGTCAAAAATGCAAATCGTTGGATAGAATTTAATCTTTTTTCGAGTCATTTTGTAACACCTGAGAGAAAAATCCGTGTCTACCAAAATACTAAAGAAAATTAGTAATAATAAATAAATAATAATTAAGATAACTGTAAAATCTTTTAAAGAAATATGTAAAAATGATGTGATATGCGTTTTTTAATATTAATCTAAGGGAAAAAAGAATTTTGGCTGACGGTAGTTATCGACTCGACGCGTCAGATCGTTAATCACTTATTAATTTATACGATTCATTAGTCACGCACGAATGTACGAATCGTGGCGAGGAGGTGAGGTAAATATATGTATATGACATAGGGACAGAACGTGCCCGGGTGCGGAGCCGTAAGTCATCGACCAACGATTCTCGCGTCATCATCCGTTCTCTCTCGTTACGCTCGTTCTCTTCTTCCTTCTTTGGTTCGTGCGTTCGTTGCCTGTCGAAACGGACAAAATTTACTCGGACTTTCTACGAATCCCGAACGCACAGCCGGCCCTGCTGCGCCAGCAGGATCAGCCGGAGTAGCATGAAACCCTTTGTCGCGTCTATATGTATAGAAAAATGAAATTTACACGCCAAGCCTGGCTGGTCGTTTGCCTGCTTATGGACACCCGCCCTTCGGCAGCATCTTCTCGTCTCCTCGAGGGGTCTTCCGGGAATGAGAATGGTCTCGCTCCTCCGGTACAGAAAGAGACGGCCCGACTTCATAGAATGATTATAAATTATCTCTCTCTATCTCTCTTTCTCTTTTGAACCAGTTGTGCATCGTTCGTTTCATGGCTCAGCAAGCATCTTCGATTGTTTTTCGATGGAATCGCTGTAATCGCATCCCTCTATTCTCCACTGACTCCATTTTGTCGTTTTTGCCGTTAGATAATCTTAAAAAATGTCTTAGTCTACCGCAAATAGTTTATCTTATTGCTAATGGAATATTAAAATTATTTCCTCGATCGATCGACATTTATTTTGCAAAGGAGATGGTATAGTCGCGATAATCAACTTTTGTAAGTTGACAGGTTGATCTTATATTGTATAGAGACGGAGTGAACGGACAGGTGGCTCGTTCCAAAGCTCTCTCCAACCTCTTGAACGATCAAGGGGTCCGAGATTCACGGAATCGTGACGGACCTTTAAGTTTTTTAGGACATCCTTAACGGAATTCATTCTCCTCATGCAGCTTAGAGTCGCTTGGTCGCTGTTGTGCTGCTTCTCAGAAGTTGGGACCTCGATCTCGGCACCCAGCCCTCCTGAGCTCCATCAATCTATTCTACTATATTTGATCATGAATTATGAATAAAATTCTTCGAAATCATCTCTCAGCATCTTCGATTATTGAATATATTAAATAAACAAATATTTTCATTGTATGTAAATTTATTCCATTGTTTTGTAGAAGCGCAGCTGTTCGTATGATTGCTCAATTTATTAAAATGATTAACAAATTTCAAATTAAGGTCTTTCTCTCTCAGATCGCAATGGGTGCGACCGAGATAACACATTTTTTTCATCGCATATTTCTCCGCGATGATTGATCTTTCGAACAAAAAAATAAGAGCGGTGAACTGTATAATCGTAAGACGCAATTCACCGTTCTCCTCTTTTATTCGAAAGATCAATTATTGCAGAGAAATTTTCATTGCAATCTTTGTTACCGACGGAGAGGTTGCAAATTACCAAACGAACATGCGTGGCGGAGAAATTAGCATTACAGGTTTTTTAAGGACAATAGAATTTAATTGCCGATTTATCTAGATATCTTAGGTATCCTAAGATGATGTGCTACCCCTCGGTCAGTAACAAAAAGCGTAATGCAAATTTCTCTGTAACTATTGACCTTTTGAGTAAAAGAGAACAACAGTGAATTGCGTCTTACTAATTATACACTTTACTGTTCTCATTTTTTGTCCGAATTATCATTCGCGGAGGAAAAATTCGCTGTGGGAAAATTCTGCTATCTCTCTCTCATGCATGCATGACGATCTAAGAGAGAACGACGACATGTAGCACATCGTCTTAAGGGATTTTAATGTTGCAATGAAAAACCATAGAATAAATTGATCTGTTTAGAGGAAAGAGGGAGTTTTATTAAATCAATATTTAGTTACATTCGTTAAACAAGATGAAAATAATTGTGATTTGTGATTAGTTGTGAATGAACGCATGAAGAATACGAAATTTTCAATCAAGGACGATAGAACAAAATCATAAGTTCATAAAAATCAGAGAAACTCGCGTCCATCCGGCAAAATTGATTCTAACGTGAAATCTATTTATCACCAGGTTTAGTCACATTCGTTAAAAACGAAGAACATAATTGTTGTTGCTATCGTTAGGTGTCGTTGGCACTGTTCTCTGTCGAACCAGTCAAGTTCGTCAAGTACATAAAAAACAAAATTGTCGCTCAGATCGCTAAATATCGTTTATCTGTCGGTTAAGAAGCGAAACACCTTAACTGCAGCTACTAAGAAAAACTACGAATGGTAACACAGAACTCTTTTTACTCTCATGGACGAATTCTGTAGTCGGTAAAGCAGGCAACAAGATCTGCGAATAGCTTAAGAAAAAACCACAAATAATAGATAAATGTTAAGCAATAAAATAATAGATTTTTTACTTTTCAATTAATTATTTAATAATAACAATCAAATTATCTAAGTCCCACTTTTCGACTAAATACTCATTATTTCATATGTTTAAGGTGCAGTGGGTGCATGTATCGGTGCAAGAGAGATAGAACCTAATCTTGCGATCCCGATTTTTTACGCCACGGTTGATATTTCGAATAAAAAATGAGAACGTCATACTGCAGCATTGTTAGAGAGAGAGAGAGAGAGAGAGAGCGAGAGGGGGGGGGGGTGGGGAGCAACGTTCTTGGCTTTTATCCGAAAATCGACCGAGACAAAGAAATTTAGATTACAGTTTTTGTTACCGACCGAGTAGTTTTACATAACTTTTTGACATGAAATGAACTTTAAAATTTCTTATTTACTAACCATTATTCGATAGAATAAAAAATTGATATAAATCTTTGCGTATGTATGGCTCGATATTTATTATTTTTATTGAAGAAAGACAAGGTAGGTGTATTGACGAACTACATATGCTCTCGTATTCCTTATACCGATCAAACGAGCATCCGTACAGTGATCGTATGGTGGTGGCGGAAGAAGCCTAAGTCAGAAGCATATAGCGATCAGTTATTTGGACTTTGATCAGGAATAAAAAAAATTACGGTAGTGAGTGGTCCTCTATTCAATCTCTGGAAGATGTCTAGAATGATCGAGCCTGAGGCAAGAAACGTCGCGCGTCTAATGCCACTTGGCTAAGTGCCTAATTGTCTGTCTCATCGGAAGCCCCGCTGACGAGACGAGTTAGTATTCGATTAGGGGACTCGTAGAGGTTTATACAAAGCCGCGGAGAGCTATCGTCTCGAATCACTGCCAAAACAGACTCATTGACAATCGATAGCCGTTCGCACGATCAACCGCTATCATAGCTCCCACGCCGATCCTATTAAATCTATCTTGTCGCAAGTGAACCCGTACAGATGTACCGTCCGTACCATTTACGCGACTCGATTGTAAATTAATGCGATAAGATAAAGACAATTCTACACTGTAAAAAAATATTTCTATCTAAACAAGTATTTCCGAAGTTTTTATGTCATATACTAAATATAGTTACATTTATTTATATATTTTTAAAAGTTGTTAATTTGTTAGTTTCTTTTGAAACCTAAAGAACCTAAAGAACCCCCCCCCCCCCCCCTCCCTCGCCCACCAAGAACCTTAAGAACCTAAATAATCCGAGCTCAACATCAACCTAATTAAATTGATCATATTATGTTTAAAACCAATTCCTTTCATTCTTTTTTAATGCTTAATGACGTCGATTAATCTGAAAAGCAATTGCAAACTATGTTTATCACGAATATAATTTGTTTTATGTTGTATAAGAAATTGATTTTAAGCACATTTT
Source organism: Cylloceria caligata (assembly GCA_963942595.1). Classification (NCBI taxonomy): domain Eukaryota; kingdom Metazoa; phylum Arthropoda; class Insecta; order Hymenoptera; family Ichneumonidae; genus Cylloceria; species Cylloceria caligata. Next base: position 60,364,418 of record OZ012707.1, on the reverse strand, counting down.
TCGGCAGTTTTGACTATAAATTGACCATGTCCTGAAAAAGTTGATCCTTGAATTTGTTGTTTAGATTTTAAAGTTACAGTGAATGCGTCAAGTGTATTAGATACAACAATCTGATAAATTATATTAAACAAGTATATTAAAAACGAGAAATGGGATCTCTTTGCTTTTTCATAGACAAAGCGAAAAATAATCAAAATTTTTATATCACGATACTTGAAATTGTCTAAAACGTACAGAAAAGTGGTTTAAAAAAAAATATCTGGATTGATGTCTAGCTCTCGCTGTCAATTCGCAACTCGGCCATTTTCAAATACTATCTACAATATTTCTACAATATGTTCATCAGTGCAAGCAGTAAAAACAACTAATAAAGAAAAAACATGTCCATGTAATAATTACGTTAAAAAAAGTGCTTTAATGTGGTCTAACGCTTCAAATATAACGTTATATAAACATATGAAAAGTATACAGTTGTATATTCAATTTGATATAAATGTCAACAATGAAAATAGCACTTAAAGGGTTTCAAGTTTAGTCGTTTACGATGCCTACAATTGCTGATCTTTATTTGATACCGCAACTGCAGGATACCGGGGGGGGGGGGGGGGGGGGGGGGGTGTTGACGAGTTTACGAACGACAAGAGGATCCCAATTAAGAGCGTCGTCGCTCCGGGCGCGTCGATTATCAAGGATCCACCCGGAACAATGCTCTCAGAAGGTTAATTAAGTCGGTGATAGATAAGCTTCGGTGATGTTTTAATGTGGCGCAAGGTTTTCCTCGTTTGCCGCACAATCACCGCGATGAGGTTGAGCTACCTGCCAACCAGAAGCCTAGGTGCACCGACCGCCTCGCACCCGAGCTCTTGGCATGCGAACGATTTCCCGCTCGGCTCGAGATGGTCCCGCTCCGGTTAACCACTTCTGCTTATACTATATTATCTACCTACGCTTCTTCTCTCGATGGTATATCCGTCGCGCTTGACCTTCTTATGCCACCAATTGCGGCATCGTGTCTCCGACCTTCTTTCAATATCTAATGGATTATTAATTAAGGTGAAACGAAACATGTGTAGGTGCGAGAGAGATATAACTAAATAGCGATTCACAACGGAATGAAAGAGAAACAGCTATTGTATGTAAGCGTTAAGATTTCGCTTCTCCTTGATAAAACATTTTTAAATGTATTACATGCCGATAGTTGAATTTTTACACGGAAATGTTATTTATTATTAAGTACAGCGAACCCGAGCGAATCTAAACGGACTTCCTAGGCTCGTGTTTTCCGCGAAACGAGGCGATGTTCGGGCATTTGTTCGCGATGGTAGAACAACCATCAATGGCCTTCCTATCGAGAACGTGAAACAATGCGAATACCGTGTGAGGGCTTTGCACGATTGACCACACGTCTAATCAGAAACTGTACACGAGACATTCCACGTTACTTCAGTCTCTGGATTTTTTAAAGTTGTCCAAATATTTCATAAATAAGTGAGATTGAAAGACTATCCGGTTATACAAATAGTCTCAATGACCTTACGTGCCTCCATTTACGATTAAATTATATCTGGTTTGTATACTTTTAACAACAATATCGTGGTAACCCAAAGTCGGATCGTAATTTCTAAAAAATCAAATTTGATCATTTCTCTATAAAACCATAAGATTTTTATCGTCAACGAAAACGCACGAAACGTGATGAAACTGAAAATGGTTGTGATATCCGGATGAAAATTACTTATTTATCAAGATTTTTAACTACTTTGGAAAAATCGGATCGCTGAAGTACCGTTAAATGTTTTTGTGAACTAAAAAAAAAAAAATTCTCGATAATTTTTCTGACTGCTCTTGTTATTTTTACCATTATGTTGAAGTAATATTTGAATTTCTACAATTATTACATTTCTGTAATAGTGTAGAGACATTTTTTTATATAATAAATTGAAATTTCATATTAAATTTGAATTAAAAATATGTGTTTTTTTTTTTTCGTATTGCTAAGAAAATTAATAATTCGCTTTCTATAATTATTTCATTTATTTGTATTCAAGATTTAATAATTATTCGAAACAGTCGAGTTGTAACATCAGATAGATTTAACATCTGTTATTGGTGTCCAGCGGCTATCGGGAATGGAAATAAAATATTTGTCGATAACTTTTCTCGATACAAATTTCTTTCAACGATGCTTAAAAATTGAAATTACCAAAAATCGTAAAAAATTAACGTCATTACGATCTTTGCACAGGCTTTAAAAGCCTATTCGGGATATAATACGAAATATTTTGATTATGATCGGAGCTCCTGAGAATTATCAGTGTGAGTTGTCGCGCGTTCCTTCACCGTAAAAATTTAATTTCACGATATAAATTTATTACGGATTTGTTGAATCTATATTTCTCACAATCAAATACGGATTACGATATTCAGTGATAATAGCGTTTTTAACTAAAATCGATTAACTGAATTCCGTACCGACGATAATTAATAGAGAGAAACGCTGTGTAGTTTCAATAAGCCCAAGAATATTGTGATCATGGAGTTTGTCTCGTAACGACCTTGCATTTTTTACTTCAATTATTATTCGAACTTTCGTCTCTCCCTTCCGGTGCCGTTAAAATAGGTTAATGGGTACTTAAAAAAAAAAACGAAATAGTGTAACAGTTTCGTTTCGTGGCAATGGCGCAGCGACTATCGCTCATCTGCTTGTGTCTTTCTTTATTTATTTTTTTTCATCATTACGTTACTCGTACCTGCATCTTTGGAATTTAGACAAAAGTAACGGGGTCTTCTGTTCTTAATTAGAAAATTGGGTAAATATTTTTTAGAGTTTCGGATGAGCTCGAATACGTTTCCAATTATTAAGTAATTTTCGTCGCATTAACGAAAATTACTGTAGCATCCATCAGAGTCGATGTTTATTGCTAGTGACGAGCTTTCTTTTCCTTTCTTTTATTCTCATTATCTATTAGAAAATAAAAAGAATCATTGTTGGTTTAAAAAATATTTAAAAAAAGTTTATTAACAGAGTGTAATTATAACGTTGGTCGTACATGAATTATTATTCACAATCTAATTATTAACTCTTCGGTTATTGGTAACGTATCTACTCGGTATGTCATACGGATTCTGTCACATTAGTCGGCGAACAATTGTCAAAATATTAAAAATAATTTTTCGAACCACGTTAAAGTATATTTTCTTTCATTGCACAAAAGGAAATTTACTTATTAGTATAATTTATTTATTTAAATGTCGATTATTCTTAGAAATAAAAACAAAAGACCCTGCTTGTTTCCAACAAAAAAATTTCCCGTTTTTTGAATAGTTGATAGAAGAAACAATTACTTTTGTTAATTATTTTCAGTCATGATAAAAGTTGATTAAGCTATTTTTACAATTTTGTTTAATCTTATGAATAATTTTTCAAATTATTTCGTTGATTTAATTCAGTCCTACAATTATTATGGTTAATGAAGGGTTCTTGCCAGTGTTCCTTTCTATCGTCATAGCTGTGCCCTTTTATCAATCAGCTGTGCCCCCGATTACAGTTGACTTTTTTCCATTTCTTGTAGGTTCAATTAATCAATAACACGATTTTAACCACCGAATCTATAAACTACCGAATACTCGATAAATATAAATAATCAAATGAAGAATCAATTATTAATTTTTTTACAGATTTTTTTGTAGACAACGAGCTCATGTTTACGTTGCTGGCAATGAGGGATAAGCTGTTATTTTGTTTCACCTAATCCATCACTATCGGATTTAAAAAGCCTACAATGTAAAAACGTGTACATTGCTTATCGCATAGAGGAAGCTTTGTGAGGGATAAGCAATTTTGAACAAGAAGTGGACGAGGTTTTACTTTGCAAACTTGTTTAAATATTGTATGCACTAGCTTTAATCTGCATGAAATTTGTAAAAGTTCATTCATAAATTCATAACTTTTGGTGCCCATTCCCATACAAACGCCATTTCTTTAGATAAAAATTTTGTACAAATACGAACTAACCTTTTAAAAAAAAAGCTTTAATAATTTTATCGATTTTTATTAAATTATTTACAATAAACTGCTCCACGTGCTCACAAAATGTTATCTCGATGCTTCAAGCTGTATCGTGTGTTGCAAGAGATACATTTTTCTGTGAGAAAACGAAATGAAAAATTATCGTAATTTTTTAATCACTCGATCGATTTTGCGCAAATTCAATAGCGTTCATCGTTCATCCAACTTTAAACTTTACACAAAGTTTCAGACCAAACGCTTTAAAACATTTCGAATTATCCAGTTCATCGTTATTTTTGAAGAAATAAATAATTTTATAAATTTCAACTGTCTCAATTATTGTAACGAAGACAACGACAAATAAAGAACAATGCGCAATTTAGTTGAGTGAAAAAATTCAGCAGGATCCTTCGAAACCGTTCTTGAATTATAAATGTTTTACTTTTCAAATCCTTGTGGCTCGAAAACAAATGCGCGCGCGCGTGTGCGATCACTCAGATAATTTGTTCTAAACTACTTTTCTGGACGTTTTAGACAATTTTAAGTATCCTCAAATTTTTATTTTAACATTTTTTATTCATGAAAACAGAGTGCTTTCTCTATAAGAAAGCTAAAAAAAAATCCTGATTCCATATCATTCGTTTTCTCTATCCGTTAATTAGTAAGTAAGAAATAGTTTAGAGTGTGTTATTGTCTGTAAAGAGATTCTACAACGTAATACGAACATTGAAATAGGTCGATATTTCTTAACCATTCTTAAGGATAGTCTTGGATCATGATGTACGGTATAAAAAAAAAAAGCTTGGATTTAATTAATGCACTTACTTTTAACGTTTCAATTGTCATATACAGCACAAATCGTAGAGTTTTTTAAATTCACTATTTTCATATTTAACTCGTCAGTGAAATTAATTTTACATCAAAGTGGTTGGTAGAGGAAGCGTGATCCCAAATGATGCTATTTAACTTGGAAGTTAATATTTTTGTAATCATTGTAAACATTTTTTAAGAATAATACAGAAAAAAAGTGAACCCAGTGGATCGTAAATTAAAAAAATTCCGCAATAATCAGACGAATTTATACGGATTATAAAAATAATTACAGATCCGTGATCCTATCAGATGAGATTTCACATTCGGCTTCGCGATGTTGTTAAAAATGGGTTAATGGTCAAGGATATAAAAAACAAATGGAGACACGGTACAACATATAGTTTTTACGGATTGTCGAGTCTCAGGAGCATTATAATGTCAAGTAAATTTAGAGTCTCTGTAATTGTCTCGTGTCGTTGCTGTGTGATCGTCTCATCCGCATCTTTCTTTTGTCCTATCGTCAAGTCAATCTTTCTCATTGTTGAATTTCTTTCTGTGTTCTTGGCTATGGTGGTAATAGTAGTGGATCGATCACCTTTTCATTAGCGACCGGTGGAGCGCGACTGCGCTAGGTAAATAGGAGAAACTAGTCAGCGTTGCGCCTCTTTGGCTCTGGAATTTTATCTTCAGTCCTGGATGGATGATGATACAAATGTTATACGAGTACGCCTCACTCAAAACAGGCTCGACAACGACGACGCTTACACGCTTGGTCCTACATTAAAAATACAATCGCAACTCTTTACTTTCTCATCACATACCAAGTATGTAAAAAGAGAAAGTATTGTAATCCAAAAAAGAAATCGACAGTTGTATTATAATGGAAATAAAAGTTCTGAGTGCTTTAGATTATGAAAAAAGAAGGATTCACTTATTTTTATTTGCCTGTGTGTTTTCCGCAAATAACTTTTCCAAAAGACTGCAGATCCCAGGGAAATTTTGTGAGCATTTTTTTAGATATAAAATGTAGTTTTCATATTAAAAAGAAAGCAAAAACAATGAATTTCTTATATTACTTTACCTGGAATGTGAAAGAAGTAAATAAAAGTTTGTTTTTTTGTCTACAGATGGATTAAAAAATTACTTTTCGTTTAAAACGTACAAACCGACGCATGCACAAAGTCAGTAGAAACTGAGTGAATCACGACCTCCCACGAGCTTCGCATCCACTCGACGAGACGGGTCGAGCCGACATCGATCTACAACCCTCGATTATCCGATACTCCGCTAGGTGGCGATTCTTCATTCTTACCTCTCACGCACGCAATGAGACTACGCTGTGGCCTTATTACCGACCTACACTTACTTTTGTTCATCCTTACATCTAAGTTCTTGACACAAAATAACTTCGTGATAGTGGATGACGCGAGTAACAATCATAATGATAAATTCATGGGTTGTTATTACGCCATTAGCAACTTTTTTTTTTTACTAATATGGTAAACAAATATGGCTCTCACGCATATCTGTAATTCTATTCACTACAGTGACAACCAATTTCTGAATTTTTTTCTACATTCGAAATCCTAATATATGACGTACATAATTAACACGCCAAACGAAAGTAGGCGAGTGTCCATTTTTTTTTGCAACAGCTCTTATTCACATTCGAGAAATTTGCTTCTACTTCTCGTTGGAGAGTACATAACGTAAGCACTCTGAGATGGAAAGCGAAGCTTCGCGTCCTTCTCTATTGCTAACATCTATGACGACGCTTGATAATTAAGGCCGAAGAATAAACGCAAACTGTCGGTATTCATGAGAGAGGGAGAAGAACTCACGATGGATTCCAGCATCTCTTTCACCTCTGCGATGGCGGAAAACTTTCCCCGATCGTGCATCTCGTAGAGGGACAGGAGTCGCCCGTTGCGTCCTTCAGCGATCGGGTACGAAGGCTGCAGCGCCGCCAAGACGGTTCATTTTGCAGCCACCGAGAGTTCTAGCCTCATCTCGTTCTTCGTGAGATAAATCCTTAATTGAATAACAAGCAATTTGCCGCAATTACGTGTATCTTCCGATCTAGCGTTAGTAACTCTCTCCAGAATTGGTAGTGCGGCATGCTGTTCGCTTTGCAACCAATTTGAGATGTATCCAACGTTATACTCTCGTTGCAGTTAAGCTACGAGGGTCGAGAATCGATACCTCTAGCTGTGAATCGTGCAAATCGCACACCTGCTCCTTTAGTAATGAATCTACGATATAATCTGACAGTGATTTCTATTCCGTTATTATCCCTCTGAGAAAAATGCGTAAGCTAATTATATTTCCTGCATAGATTTATCATAAATTTTCGCCAAAATGATGTAACTATAAATATTTTATCAGGAGTACAAATTGAAAATGCGGGATTTTTTTCTATTTTTGAACGTTTATTCTGAAAAAATGGTAACAAATGAATTATTCAAAGTATTGTCCATCGCTAGCCACAACTTTTTCCCATCTTTCTGGCAATTTACGGATACCGTCGCGAAAAAATTCGGCCGGCTTGGCTGCTATCCAGTCATCGACCCATTTTTGGGCTTCTTCGTAAGAATGGAAGCGCTGGTCAGCTAGGCCATGTGTCATCGATCGGAAAAGGTGGTAATCGGAAGGAGCAATATCTGGGCTATACGGCGGGTGGGGTAAGACTTCCCATTTCAGCGTTTGTAGGTATGTTTTGACCGGCGCTGCAACATGTGGCCGAGCGTTGTCATGTTGCAAAATTACTTTGTCGTGTCTTTGCTCGTATTGTGGCCGTTTTTCTTTGAGTGCGCGGCTCAAACGCATCAATTGAGTTCGGTATAGTGCTCCTGTGATGGTTTCGTTCGATTTCAATAGCTCATAATACACCACACCCAGCTGGTCCCACCAAATACAGAGCATGAGCTTGGCGCCGTGAATATTTGGTTTGGCCGTCGATGATGATGCATGGCCGGGGTAACCATATGATTTTTTGCGCTTCGGGTTATCGTAATGGATCCACTTTTCATCACCAGTGACAATGCGATGCAAAAAACCCTTCCGTTTTTGCCGTTCGAGCAGCAGTTCGCATGCAAAAAAACGGCGCTCGACGTCTCTCGGCTTCAGCTCATACGGCACCCAATGTCCTTGCTTTTGGATCATTCCGAGGGCTTTTATACGATGGGAAATGGCTTGTTGTGTCACTCCCAATGAATCTGCGAGCTCTTGTTGAGTTTGACACGAGTCTTCATTGAGTATTGCCTCCAATTCAGCATTCTCAAACTTTTTCACTTGGCCCGGCCGCTCTTTGTCCTCAACGTCAAAATCACCACTTCTAAACCGCACAAACCATCTCTCGCACGTTGAAACCGATGGAACATGACTCGGATAAGCCTCGGAGACCAATCGATGTGCTTCAGCAGCACTTTTCTTCAAATTAAAGAAGTAAATTAAAACTTCCCGCAAATGCTGTTTTGTTGGCACGAAACTCGACATATTGAGAGCTCAAAAAAACTATGAATTTGACACTGCGACAAATTGACACATACTGAAAATTAAAGCTATAAGACGTAGCTTTGACATGAACATAGTCACAGTACTGCCTGATGCGTATAGCGTTAGTAACGCCATCTGTTATCAAACCCGCATTTTCAATTTGTACCCCTGATACATCTAAATTGTATTACAAAAAATGATTTTTTATTTAATTTTTCGGAAAAAATTGTTTAACTCAAAATATTTTACGGCTCAATGAATAAATTAAGAGCTCACTTTCATGAAAAATTTATTTTCAAATGTTACAGTATTGGGGCAAAAATCGTTTAAAGTTAATAAATATTTTAAGCGTAAGTATGGAAGAAAAAAAACCAATAAAATAACAATCTATTCGGTTGCATAAACATAGAGAAACATATTTGTAGTCTCGTATTATTTGATATCATTGAGAAAACAATAATCTTGGTTTAAATAAATACAAAAAAGTAAATGACATATATTTTGAATCAATGATGCAGCACACGAGAAACTAATGATATACCGTAATTGCTTTCGTCTAATAGTCAGAGAAGAGAAAATAGAGCAGTTTGAACTCCTCTGCGACCACCCTCTCGTCACCGTAACGCAGTATTAAATGCCTGACAGTTCTCGGTCGTTGGACGCTGTCGTACGATCGACTGTGAGACATCCCAACACAGATTGTGGAACACTCGTGATTGTAAATATTACTTGTCGCTTCGTGCATTACACAGGTTTGTAATTTTTTTTTCTTCTAAAGGAAAAGAGAAAATAAAAATTCGAATCGTTATCAGAAACGCCCAGCTCTTTGCTTAATGGTAAATATATGAAATAAGAATGAGAGACAAATGATTGCCACAGATTTGTCACGCTCCAGGGAATAAGCGAAACGAAATATATTGTACGAATAGATTAAAAACTTTCTTGAGTTTACATTACATGCCCTCGCACACCAAATGCTTCGTCACCGTCTCAATGAAATATATCCGAGGTTTTGGCGCTCTGTGTACTCGGTTACATCGATCTTGTCTGTCTGCTCTCCATTTAGACTTAAATATTCATTATTACCGTTCACATATCTCATTCGTACAGTTAATTTTGATTTATTCTTGTTACAGAAGCGAAATCGATTGATCCACTATTCGATGAGTTCCGTCTTATTGACATGCTTGTTATATTTTCTATATATAACGAGAGTTTCGCCCGATCGAACGATTAAAATGTCGAAAGGATGTATGTACAGGAAAAAATATTGCGCATTTGATCTATGGATTGAAGGACTGTACAGTCATTGTATTATATTTTATACAACACAAGTCATCGACAGGTAATCAGCAATTGATTAACTTATTAATTATTTTATAGTAAATCGAGTCATCACGATACGCAACAATCTTGACAATTTATTCAATTGTTAATATAATTTTTCATTCTGTTGAAGAATTTGACAAAAAATATTTTACAAAAGTTAAAAACGCGTCCTAGTTAATACAATTTTTTTATGTCACAAATTGTATTGAATTAAACAAAAATTGGAATAATAAATAATTATGCGAATATTATTTATTATTTCAAACTTTTTTTATTAATCAAATCTGTTAAATAAATTCGATTTATCAGTAGTTCAATATGAAATTAATAACAAAAAATCAACTTGAGATCCATAGATCGACACTAAAGCGCGAATTTAAATTAATTTAAATGACTGTAATGATGAAAATTTATTTAAAAATAAATGTAACGAACGCCAGTAACTATCGTTACTTCCTCGGTACTTTTTTCTCGTTCGTATGTCTTTCAATCTTTTTTTTTTTTCATGTAATTCATTTTACTCTTTAGTATTAATAATAATCGTACTAATACACGAGTACTGCATTCTATTATTGAACAACCATGAGAAAACAGTCTCGACAGATATCGGGCTTTGAAAAAATAAAACGTAACTAATATATGTTGATTTTTTCCTGATATTAATTTATTTCCTGGTGTTGGCTCGCTGCAACCATAATGTACAGTTATTAATTACAGAGTAGCATATGCTATTGCGATACAGACCGAAGTAGTCTCCTGTGCGTAACAAGTGTCAGAGGGCTGGAGACCCTCAAGATAAAAATAAAAAATAGAACGATAAGAGTCGAGATTACAATCGGAGAATACAGTATATGCTCGTTTATATTTTTCCAAATGGATTCTCGCGATATACCGGATACTTGCAGAACGAAGAAAGACACCGTAAGCAGAAAATATAAAACGGTGAGGAGATGAGCAATTGGCCTTCCGATGGAGAGAAGAGGAAACTACTTCGCGCTTTCTCCCACGGGCTACCAACTATATGTAACATTCGTATATAGCACGTTGCTGAACGAGTTGGCATGTAGTTGTTGCTGCTACTGTTGATGCTGCTGCTGCTGCAATGGTTTTACCGTGCGGAAGACACGTACGGTACCGTTTCCGAAAGTGCTCGCTATGTACCTTACAACGGGGGCCGTATTTTATTATTTTTTTTTCATCCGCCCCGTTAACCGTCCACCACGTAATGCTAATTTCTTTTCGTTAATTGTTACTACCTCCGACGCGTTTCCCACTTAAAAGTCGCGAATGTACTGAGCTATGTCTCACTCTGCTCTCTTTTTTTTTCTTCCCTTTATTCATTAATCAGTCTAATTGCCCTGTCTGCTCTTGTTTTAGTTACAAAATGAAAAAGAATAGAAACGCTTCTCACACTAAATTGGCAACTTTTTCTTAAAGGAAAAATAGAATGTAAAATAATTTTATCACGGCAGATAGAAGAAGACTTTTAGATGAGATAGCATTTTTGTAAATTTTTTGCTTAATTAATTATTTAATTAACCCTCTCCCCGTACCGGTGATTTTTTACCGACAACAGTCAAACTTGAATAATTTCGTTCATAACGACAATACGAAAAGGGGTAATCAATTATTTTTTCTACCATCAAAATAGTACCTTAAGGTCATTTTGCAATTTATAAAATAGGTTTTTTTAACGTTGTTAGAAATTTAATAAATAGTTTGATAATCGGTGCTGCCAACAGACAGCGACGTTTCTTTACGGCGCTGGTACTCGATGGGTTAAGGGTATCGGTGTTTGGAGTTAAAAAAAATTCTTGTTTGCACAATCGTTCTGCTTGTAGTTAAATTATTATTATTATTGTATAAGAATTATATGAAAATTCTGAAAATAACCAAAGTTATAGATTGTGAAGCGTAATGCTGCATAAGAGCAGACGCTAATTATTTAATGACGCTCATTAAGTAAAAATCGAAGCGAGCCACGTTTCATAATGACGCTGTGATTACACTGGATTAATTCGAACATGAATCACTCTACGAAGATGTTTAAAATTCAAAACTTACGTATGAAGATCTATCGTCGAAGGAATTATTGGAAAGATTTTAGGGTGGATACACCCAAAATAATAATGAAAATTTTTAGTCAGCGTTCTAGCGACTCGCACTTAAAGATTAACATTTACGAGTAATCACAGTCGAAATCGCAGCTTATTTAGCTTCTGGAATTTTTAACGAAGCGATACTATGCTGACCTAAAAGTTATGACGACTATAGGAATACCAATTGGCTGGTTGTTTTAAATTTTCAGGTAATGTGACAAAGAGATGCCACAAAGATCCTCAAGATAGAGCACGGAGTGAGTTAAGTGACGGAGCACGGAGGTGAGACACGCGAATTCTACGTACGAGAAACCCTACTTGACCCTAAAATTTTACAAAGTGGGAGAAAAATATATATTTATGTATATAAGATATATTTTTCACCAAAGGTTCTATGTATTTAATATATTTTGAGTTGTATCTGACGGATATATCTTGGAAAATATTTAACTAATATAAAAAATATCATTTTTCAAGAGAAATTAGATATATTTTTGAATATCTTTCTATGTTATAAAAAAATCTTGACGATGACGCCATCGTCGTTACACGAATCGAGAGGAACAGGAGCAAATGATACACCCAGACCCAGATTATTCCAAGTCTCCCGTGGATCTTCGACCCGAAACCCAGATTATTTTACTTCTCCTTGAAGCTACTCCAGCACACCGGATTGTTCCGAATCCCCCTTGGAGTCCAGTCCAACGTTATTCCAAGTCCTCGTTAGAGTCCTCTTCCTCCTAGACCTAGGAACAGCGAGTTCCATGATACGGTCGGGTGGGAACGTATCAATGGTCAAGGTAATTTTTAATATATTTATCGAATATATTTTCATTGCGTGGGATCTATATGGGCTCGGAATAGTTGATTAATCATAAATTGATGTAATTACGTTATAACTCGTATATCTCGTTGAATACGCGGTCCAAAACTTTTAAATGTTTTTCTCGAAATTACTATTTAGACTTCGTTTGACACGATATTTCGGTAACGAGGTATTCGTTCGATTAGCTTCAAATTTGAACTGTAAATTAAGTAAATGCTCTCTTAACGTATGAATTAGAATAAATACGATTCATCGTCAATTTTTTAATTCAAATAAAAACATGACAGTTTTTATCGCAAAAAACAATATTTTTAGTTGAAATTGTCAAAGGTAATCTTCATTTTTTTTAAATTCTAGTTCATGCAATAGCGACATCAACAACGAAAAAGCCTTTTGTTTCTTTTAGATGATTTAGAGTGAAGTTATCATGTCAACCAGAGTGGAAAAAAATGAATCCAGCATTGTACACAATGGCCCCATTTTGTAAGAAAAAAAGTTCTTCTGTGACCAAGTTAAAAATTCAATAAAAATGTCTAAAATTTCATATTATTACACTTTATAGTTACTTCACAAAAACTTAAAAAAATATACTTTGTGTTACGCGCTAAAAACCGGAATTTCTCTTTAAGGTGCACATTTGAGGTCACTTGATAGCGTAAATAAATGGGCCTTCCTGGTAAACAACGTTAGACAATTTCTCGGCAATGGGTGGTCTTGGTTAAACCACACGAGAGTCGTTTTTAACACCACAAACGACTCTCATATTAATTAAAGCTGTTCAGTGACAAATAATATTTTTAACGTTATTCACACGGCCACCAGCGATACGACACAATCCTTATAAACATCTTTTTTTTTTAAATATAAAATATTCTAAACGGTAAAGGGAAATATATAAAGCAAGCAACATCTTCAAGTTTCAATCTTGAACGATTATAATTTAGGAATTATAAGATAAAACTTTTATCTTGACGAAATCTAAAACGGAATTTGAATTAGGCGTGAATCCATCAATTTCATTTCACTGGCCGACACTTAACAAAAAAACTGGGGAAAGTTTCCTGTTTATCGGTATAATTGTTTGCAATCTAATTCCCATTCTCCGTGTTGCATGCTTGTAACGTGTGAGTTACACGTTTATGGTACTTCCCGGTAAGACGAAGGCACCGTAAGGAATGTACATAGTTCCGAGCTGAGAAAACTGCGACGAACAGTCTAGTAATCTTTATACATGTATTTTGTTTTAATTTGAGTTTTTAAATTCATATCTTTCGTTCGGTGTCAGTGTCTTATCGAGTCAAAAATCGGATTTCGAGGTTCTTTGCGATCGCAAGTTGTAGTAAACAATCGCTAGCATAATGTCATATAATGTTACTACGTCTATTGACTGAATCTTGTACATTATAGATACGCAAAGTGCGTAGACTAAACAACATTTTTTATATAATTTCACTGAGCGTTTCGGTCCGTTGCGTACGTATAAAAATGTTTAAAGCATTCTTATAACTTGAAGTAGGTAAAATATGAAGTTTTACTTAGGTAACTACCATCTAATATGATAATCACTATCAAATAAATGGCTAACGATACTTTAAAATATGCCAATGTCAGTGTTTCACGTTATCGTGCAATAAAACAATGTTCTTGTCAATTTCCCAAGGGATAAAGTTCATCAATTGTAAATTATTGTTAAATTGAGAAAATGTGGAATCATCTGATAGCGGTCTCATTGATCTATGTGTATTTTAGTTACCTCTTAAACTATCGTGAGATGGAAATAACTATTAAGGGGACAATGATTATACCGTTTACCCTACGTGCTAACTATAACTTTTTACGGAGAAAAATATGAAAACTGTGCTGAAACAACAACTTAGTACGCTGTTATCTCTACTAAAACTGTTTATCTCATTTAACTTTCTCGTAGAAAGTCATAATTCTTCGGCAACCGTCTTGGTCCCAATAAGTTGTAGATTTCTGTTGTAAGTGTAGTTATTTGTAGTAATAACTGCAACTTATTCGTTCAATGTACAACGGATCGTGGTCGAGAAGATCGGGCTACAACTTTCCATGAAAATGTTCAACTATCAGCAAAAGTGATGGTGATCTCGCACTTTCTCATAGTTAGCTGTAGTTTTTCGATATTCTAATGTCCCTTTTACACCGTAGATTCTTATAGTAAATTGCAGTTACTTGTACGCTTAGTAGTTATCGCGGTCGAGAAAATTTTTAACTATCAGCAAAAGTGATTCGAATCTTGCACTTTCTCACAGTCAGTCGTAGTTTTTTGGCACTCCGATGTCCTTTTATATCATCGATTCGTAGAGTAACTTGCGGTTACTTGTACGTTTAGTGATTATTGTGGTCGAGAAGATACAGTTGAGTTATAACTTTCCATCAAAATAAAATATTATTAATAAGAGTAATCCAGATATCACACTTTCCCATAGTAAATTATAGTTTTTCGGCAATTTGATGTCCTTTTTACACCGTAGATTCTTATAGTAAGTTGCAGTTATTTTTACTCTTAGTAATAATGCCTAATTACAGAAATATAAGGTTCACTGTTATCGATTAACAAAAATGAACGAATTCGTAGGAAGAATCTCGATTAGATGATACGTGCTGGGAGCTTTATATGCTCGGTTGCGATCTTACGCTTGCGAGGAAGTTGTCGCGAAATGGCCATCTAGCGGCCAATTGCCGGAACTTCAAAGTCTCCCACTTTATGGAAAGTTTATCAACATCCAGATCCAGATTTTCCGTTGTAAATCACAAATTCTAAACGTTTGTAATTTTCCGTAGAATCTCATACATACAACCTGAATTTACGAGTGCACCGTAAATATTTTAAAAAATTCCCATAACACTTGGACAGCATTGTGGAATGTTGTTATATCTCATAGGAAATTGTTGTTTTTACAACAAGTAACAACGATGCATCTCGATACCGACTTATCAGTGAGGATCCGATATTTGTACTCTCTGACGATACACTACGTCGCGATTATTTTTGAATTTACATCAAAGGTACAACAGAGTTATAATAACGTTGCAATATCCCATAGAAAGTTGCACTCTCTACAAAATATTACCAGAAACAACTCCTGTATATTGGTCATTTTTTTATTTCGAATTTCACACAGGTTTAGAAAGTGAAACTTTCTCATGGAAAGTTGTTATTTTTACAATAAATTACAACAAATTATGCTGAATCATCTAGATTTTTGGTTGACGTCCTTACAGTGACGTAGAAACTTGTATTCGATAATAAATCGTTGTCATTTATAAAAGAAAGTACAATTACCTATTTTCTTCCTGCTGAAGTTGGTTCCTAGTTAGTTGCAGAAAGTTTCAACATTTAATTTACAACTACGACTCTTAGCTGTAAATTATTAGTTGTAAGTATTGCATAATTATTAGTAAAAATATATTATTTCTTATTAAAATCGCATTTTTTTTTCCACCAGGGTGATCCTCGAAATTCCTTGAAAAGCATTCTCGATCAACCAGACGACATATGTTTCGTTATATTTATATATAATGCAGAAATAAGTTCTATTCGTTGTCGATCCTGCCACTGATATTGATGTTATTAATGCCCCGCATCTCTCATCTCTCGTAGATGCTATGCAGTCACACTTGTTTGTACATACGAATGTACATATTGTATATGTATGTAGCATATACGTGAGTACGTAATCTTCCGCTTGATTCTACATTCTGGAATATGTCGATCCTATTTGTAGCACGCGATCCACGCATCTTGTTATCCGATACTCGTCGCGGAATCTCCAGTACACCTGTTTAACTGGGTTAAGGAATCCGGATTGTGACTCGTCAAAATAACGTCAATGACATGTGTGTAACTAAACAGCGATTTGTAAAACACTGAACTCCTATTCAGTGGGAGATATAATTTATTTAAACAATTATAAATTATATATTGGCATAATTGTTTTTATTTATAATAAAAAAAACGAACACGACAACCGATAATATAAAAGATTAATTGGTTATAATGATCAGAGTAATAATTATATCTTTAAAAAAACCTTTCAATCACACATTGTCAAAAGTTTGACTCATTTAAAAATTATTATTAATGATAATAATGCAATTAATAATAATTACATAGGATATTTAACACAATCGATATATTCTGAAACACTTAGGAATGATATTACGTTTGCTGCTGATTAATTGTGTGCAATTATAGCAGGGCAGCGGAGCTAATGTTGATTATTTTCAATTGTCTCCTATCGCGAAATGAGCCATTAGAATCTCAATAAGTTTAATAAAGTTTTATTAAAGTAGTATCGAAGCTGCAGCTCTTCGTTCATAGAAAAAAAGTGCATTCGCCTCGTATTTAAATGGCAGGAAGAACTTAATGAAACAAACATAAAACTTGTTTCCGTGTTAATTATTATTGACGATAAGTATAATTCAACGAATTTGAATAAATTCCGATATCGAGTACTCGTATTCGAGTTCAATGTCAGAGTGAATACCGACTCGCGGAGTATATCCATCAGTTTCCACTTTACATTGAAAGTACGACGTAAATTCTGTCGAATAAATTACAATCACTGCTGCGTGAAAAGAGAGTCGAGCGAATTGGGGCATTCGAATGGACGCCTTTGCTTGCCAAGAGTTTCGAGGTTTCCGGTAATCAGTTACACCTATACATATGTAAACATAGTTTGCGGTGCGATTACCACGAGTTTTGGAGTGCAGAATCATGGTCCCGAAGTCGAGCTCACAGCGATATTCCCGTTTGCTCGAGGTACGGGGTGAGAGGAAAAGACTCAAGCTCGGTGAGAGCCAAAACAGTGAAACTCCTCGCCATTGAGTTTCACGGGCGGAACCGACGAGTTCTTGAATTTCATTAAAACGGTCCCCGCGCGGTGGCGGAGGTGGCGGTGGCGGTGGTGGCGGCATTCTCAGCGATCTGGTGCAACGGTCATGGTAAATGCGATAGAGCCCGGGCGCGATCCTCTCGCGCCACCACCGCGGCAACGAGGAAGAGCTAACCAACGTCCTCGTCAAGCGCAGGAAATGCCTCCAAGCAATAAGGCTCTCCCCCGATGTAATGCGGAGCGCAGAGAGGTGCATGCAGCCAATTAAATTATTCGTATGACGAGGACGAGAAGCGATATAGGTAATTATTTTTGTATATTCTCAAAGGTAAAAAACTATTCCCTCGTTAATGCATAATCTCCCATGAAAATAAAGTGTATGCGAGATATCATATATAATATATATTATATATAATATTGTATATCTTGAATATGTTTTAGGGTATAAGCGAAAAATATAACTGAGATTTATTGAAAATATATTTTAAATGAATTTCTGATAAATAAACCGACGAAAAGTTCTATATACACGGAATTAAATGATTGATCGGTAAGGTTAAATAGTCTCTGGGCGATTATATTGATTGGGCCATTAAATGAATAGGCTGCATAAACGGATTAATTAATTGCGACAACAAAACAGTCGGTTGTCAACACATTAATTGGTTCCGTAAAGAATAAATTCGTCGAGAAATTAGCTGGTTAATAACCAATTAATTGATTAGGTAAAAAAATCGATTGCGTGAAGAAATTATATGGTTGTCGATTGATCGATTGCCTCGATAAATTTGTTGTTTACCAAACGATGAATTGGTTGGTTCAACCGATTAATTTGTTGGCCCAACCAAATTAATCACCCGAAAGGTATACTTTAATCGTTCAGTTTACTCCCTGTGTATCTGATATATTTTCGGTTATAATTCTTTTCTATTGCGACAGCTGATTACGGGATTAAAAATATGATCCTGCAGGTTCATCATTGGAACAACAAGCTCTCTAGTAGATTAGCCAAACTGGTCGATTCGCTGGCCGAAATAATCAGTTAATTAGAATAACCGGTTGGTCACGTGACTCAACGGAGAACAACTTTTTGGCATATTTAACCACTTATGTGGCTGTCGCGTGTAAACATTTTTCTCCATACGTATGACAAAAAAAAATTGCGTACTTGGTTCATCGCGAATTACACGAAGAGAAGATTGCTCGTTTCCAAAAATCGTCGAGAGCAACGGTCCTTCCGCAAGACAGTAATGTAGCGCGGAGTATAACGGATGGATGAGGCTTGACGAATATATAACGATCGTGTGCATCAATCCGTCGCCGTGAAAGCTTTCAAGTACAATTTCGTTGGTGGGCCAAAGGTGCTCCGCGTGTAGGATAATCAGCCGTGCGAACGGGCGGTCGCGCGCTCAAGTGAAGCGGACAGGCAGCCACGCTCAGCGCGTTCTCCACTGCAAAGAAGAAGAAGAAGAAGGAGCTGGTGCGTTATACGGTGTGTTATACTATAAGCGCGTCTTGCGGACCGCTCGCGTTCGGATAGTGGGGGACCGCGGCATAAGTACGGGACATCGTTAAGAAAAGTCTTCATTCTGATAGGAGATCGCGATCCATCGTGTCGGTTAAACACGTTTTTTTTTTCTTCTAATTTCTCTATTTATTTTCATTTGTTGCTGCGAGCCGATTTGAAACGGTGTGAAACGACGAGAAATTTCATTAGAAATTCTAGATGCGTGCGGCTTACGGTTTTCGGACGTCAGATTGGTGTTTCAATGTAAGAGATTGTCACAAGGAGCAACGGGAGCGGAATATACTTGAAGAACAGTGTGTTTCGATTAAGTTCTAAAAGCCAGGACTTTGGGACACCGAAGATAGGCGAGAACTCCGTTCTTCGAGCTCTTCCTGATCTCTGGTGCGACGGGGGCAAGCAGAAAGACACAGATTCTTCGGACTCCCGCGGGTAACAGTTCAAAGGTGTGTCTGTGTGTATCCATGTGACTGTGCGCTGTGCCAGCCACGAGCCTTCTATACTCTATACGCGAAACTATTCCGTCGTAATTACTGCCCGATTACAGGAAGCCGGTACTTCGTAGTCTCTTCTTCACTTCTCTTGCCTGCTGTAGCCTATACTGTACTTATAATCTTTAACGACTCGATCCTTGGGATTTACGTAAGTGTCGAGAGAGAGAGAGAGAGAGAGAGAGAGAGAGAGAGAGAGGGGTACGATACAAACGCACAAACGTTCTCGCGGTAGCCATAGAAAAATAAATACCACTACTAATTATCTATAAATAAGTGAATTTTTTAATTATATCGATTGTGGTACAAGTGCACGTGAATCGGGAATTCGCATCGTGCTTGAAATTGACATTTCCTGCACTTTAGATTAAAAAAACTCTCAAGTTAAAGACGAAGGGTAATCCATCGTTGAATTAACGTTTCGGATGCAAGTGGCGTAACAAATATAATAATAATAATAATAATAATAACAACAATAACGATAAAAGAGAAATAATTATTTTCATTATTTTCATTATTATTATTAGAAATATATTCGATTGGAATTATTAAAAATTGCATGGAAAAATCGTTAATATCGATACATCGATGATAGGTCCTTGAATTTTTGGTGCCACGTGCACTCTCGCGTAACCGAAACTATTGACGTGAGACGCGAAGCAAACTCACTCGGCTTTACGAGACCGAGACCAACTCGAATTCTTTATGTAACCCGCGTGTGAATGAGAAATGCGAGCGTTCCGGTGCAGCAGCAGCAGCAGTAGCAGCAACAGCAACAGCAAAAGCAACAGCAACAGCAACGTAGCAGTAGCTGGTACCCTGGTCAGATATTTCAAGTATCCTAGCGGCAAGTATATAATGGGGGATGACTAAAGATCGTGGCGATTTAAGAGAGAATCGTCGCTTCCGGCATTGCATCGACTATCTCGTGGACCGGTACGCGTATGGATCTCTGTATCTCATGCGAATAAATATTGCTTCGTAGCGGAGTTACGCCGATCGTTCGATCGACTTTGTCGAGGAAGTTGACGCGAGAGAGTGCGGTCAAAACTGTAAGCACTCGAGGTACACGCGGAGCGTATCCTAACGTCGGGACGCACCACGTTCAATATAGTGACGACTGCAAAGCATATAACTGTGCCCCAATGCGATATGTTCGTGTGACGAGGAAGTCGCTCGTCGTCTCATCGACTAATACTGCTGCAGCTTCTCCTGTTGCTGTTGCAGTTACCGGTCATCTGGAATATTGCCGTTCGACCTCGCTTCGTCAACGAGATAAAATTCATTAAGATATACTTGTGTCTACGAGTGGCAATGCTTTTTCAATAATAAAAGTCAGTTATTGTTGAAAAAGTTTCGGTAAATGTCACTAAACTGCGTTACGAGTGGAGACTATTACGTTTTTTTTTTTTATTAATCACCTTAATGTTCAGACATTCTTTGTTATTTTTCTATCTCACGGAGATATTTTGCTTTCATGAGAAAAATCTTGTTCGAGAAGTTTAAGTCAGAATACTCAAGAAAATGTGAAACGTACTTAAAAATAGTTTTGATAAAATGTTTTGATACAAGAAATTCAATTAGTGTGCGCGCGCGCGTTGATTTATGTGTCAAGATCACGAAAAATTTAAATTTCTGTATCTCAAGAATCATCTGAGCTATCAAATTGAAATTTGTTACATAATTAAATTTCTATTTAATAATTAAATATCTAGTTATTCATAATTGCCAATAAAGTCAATCGAATTTTATATAATTTTTTATTTATCGGATAATTAACGTTGTCGTTATAAATAAAAAAATGTTACAGCGCTTGAAATTTTTAACAATTCCAATCGCTTCTTCTCTCGAAACATTTGACGAAATTAACTAAAAGTTTAGACACGAACGTAATAACTGATATTCGGTGTGAAAATTGGTGAAAATCGATGAAGGATAAACGCCTTCTTCTTTTTTATACAAAATTTAATTTTTAGCTTCACGATTGCCAAGGCTCGCGCAAAAATAAAAGTTTCGTAACTCGTAATTATGCACATTTGTAATATTCCAATTAATTCTTCTACGAAAAAAAAAAAAAAAACATTCTTACCACGTGGTAATACTGAAAAAAATTTCAATAATAATACAACTTTACCAGAAGCGGAAAAATTAATATTTCAATCACGAAATAATTTTATCTAAATTAAGGTCACCAAAGAAACATCTTTAACATAATAAAATTCTACTATATTACAAGTTTACTAACTTTCCAATAAATTCTTCTGCCAAAGAATATTAAACAAATTTGTTAGATCGGTTACGCAGTAAATAATCATTTTTGGCTACAATTTCGGTTAAATTTATATTGAACAAATGAGATTTTGTGGCACTTTGAATGTTTTTCTAATTTCACGATTACTTGATTTTCAATAAAGTTAAGTTACGAAAGTATTTTTAAAAAAAGCATGCAATGTAAAACCTTGCGCATTCCTTCTTAATTATTATTCATTTCTCACACAACTTACTCTGTGAGAAGTCTAAAATTGATCAACGTACATTCCCATAGAGGTGTAAAATAAAACCTTGCACACTGCTTCCTCATTGTTATTCATTTTTCACACAACTTACTTTGCAAGAAGTCTAACATTGATCTATGCACATCCTCGTATAGGTGGTTTCAAGAAAAATAAAATGTAGAAGCAACGTGCACGGTTTCGATTAGCATTTTTATTTATTTATTTATTAACAAAAGAAAAAAAGAGTTTGTAACTGCGGCTTCAATGTCATCAATTTTACCAAATATTTTTGTACGTGTGACTATCGCGCGTGAATTTATAGCCGAATAATCAATTTTTCATCGAAAAGTCATTTGATATCGGAGAAAGTGGGGCATGAGCGTGCGAGAGAGGGCGCCCCGCGGGGTTTGCAGACGCTAAACTGCCATAATAGAGGATGATTACTTACGTTGTATCGCGGAAATCGTTCGGCCGGGGGGGCTCTCTCGGTATTCGCGTTACCGGCGTGCAGGATCGGGTGTTCGATGATGATACTCGTGCCGTTTATATGCGCTCGTTGTGTATTATACGCGTCGTTGATGCGCGAAAGATCGGTCGGCTGTGGATCCTGCGAAGATCTCGGGTTGCATCGAATCGTGCGGCTCGATGCGGGAATCATATCCCGGGGATTCATCGAGTCAAAGGATTTATCGTCACCGCTTTTTCTTACTCTTTTCATCTCTATCGCTGTCTCCTCTTTCTCCCTCCATCTTTTCCTTCATAATTTATCCGCTAATTGAAATGTACGGGCGGACACGTCTTGTCCGTCTTACTCGTGGCTGCTCGCCAACGGGCGAGCTCAGGGTTTATTCTCTCATGCGATCGATCTGATTTCGCCTCTGCTTCGTGTACGATTCAGCCAAGATCCCGTAGCAGTACATCGAGAGCTTAGCTGTCCACTCTCACGCAGATTACGAATCTGCCAGTGCTTTTTGGACTCTCGCCCATCAGAATCGTTCCTCGCGTCCTAAGATCTCACGATCTTACTTTTGTATTATGATCACGTTCGTTTTTAAACGAATCGTCTGTCACTATGATATGTCTAATCGCTTTTTCCAATCATTTCGAACTTACTTATGCACCTCTTAAGCTTTTGCAGAAAAAGTAATTTTCATTGAAGCGTAAGATTAGGTATCTTACTTAAAGTATAAGTTATACGGATTCCAATATTAATATCAAATTTTTACTGATAATCAAATTATCAATCAAATTTTATTGGTTGACATAATATAATAAAATTTTTAAAAGATTCTCGTAGTCTTAATTTAAGAAAAATTCTTAATAAAAATTCTTAAGTCCCCGTTTCGAATTAAGCGCAACCCCATACGTCGTTCGGCTACAAAATGGCTCTGGATCATGTAGAATACCCACCTGACCCTTAACGAGTTGAAAGTACAGGCTATAGAGCATATAATTGTTTAGAAATAATAATGAGAAATATTATTACGATAATTATTCGAATTAATAATAAAAGAAATAAACGAAATTTTTCCACTTTGTAAAATTCTTTTCATCGGAATAATTAAAATATGATCGCATCCTATAAAATATTTCATTTCTTTTATGAAGTTCGATATCTAATTAAATATTGTTATTGTATTCAAAGCACATTTCGTTGCTTCAAACTTCTATAATTTCGGTAAAATAAAAACAATAATTCTGTATAGTAATTAAATATAATTTATAAATTCCAATAAATATTTCAATCAGTGAAGACGCGTCCATAGTTGACTTTTCAAAGCAATTTAATACGTAAACGAAGAGAAGAGAGCTGAGTCACGTGTGCATTCCCCAAAGGATTTTCTTGTCAGCTCCTTCTCACCATCAAACTCTTTTCTTTCCTTTTATCCTTCCGGCGTATTCGCTGTCATGGCGAAAGATGGTACCGACAACCACTTGTCTTGGTACCAACAACCTGACCCGGCAACTCTCGCACGCCAATTTATATTTCGTGCATGTGACTTGCTCGAAAGTTGAATACCGGGCGTAGAACGCATCACACACGACTTCCTGATGCCATCTCTCGTAACTTTATGCTATACATACGCGCTCAAGATCTCTGTACTACGTTGTTAAATGCGGTGAGAATACTAAAGGATAATCTCGAATATATTTCTGCAGTACGAAAGAGAGATGCCGCGGTATTTTTAATGTAATGATCAGTGGAGCGCAAGAAAAAAGTGAAATGCGCACTAATTCTGGCTTCTACTTGTGATTGATGTAAATAGCAGTCTAGAAAATCGAGATGCGCGAAAGAACGTCAGACGTGATTATTTACGAAAGCATGTCAGTTTTTCTGAACACCCCTTTCTCTCTTTCAGCCTGTACAATTTTCCCTGTTCCTATAACATTGGCGTAACGAGGTCGACGGAGTATCGATAATTCATTCAACATATATCTGTGGGGAATGATGATATTATTTTCAATTAATTCCGTTTTTTTTTGTGTATTACAAATACATTATTGAGTTTCGTTAATATCGTTGTGATACAACTAAAATATATTAGTGAGTAACTAAACTATTATATATGAGGCACTTTACGTCAAATTGACCTGGTTATTTGGCCTAATTGACCTGGTTCACCCTCACTTATTTGTTCCACAATTGTTTATATTGTTGTTACAACTCTAAAAGACATGCAGCATCTTTCATAGATTTTTTTTTGGTGGCAAAAGATATTTAAGAATAATTTTTGGAGAATAAAATTACATGAAACGAAATGTTTGTTACTTTAAACATTTTAAAAAAAATTCATTAAAGCCTTTTGTGTGATATTGAAATTTTCAGAGTCGGCTGACACTAGCTACGATATATTTTTGGAATATTATAAAAGATATTTAATATATTGGTGTTGTAATTAATTTTTTGAAAATAATTTTTAAATACATGCTACCACAATAAATCTATATAAAAAAGTTGATTGGTTGTAACAATAATATCAAAAACTGTGGAACAAATCCCAGAGGATGAAGTTTGTAACTAGGCCGATTTGACATTGAATGTCCCGTATGTTGTTCAGATTTAGCGTTTAATATAAAAAACAATGTGAATTCTACACGAAGAAAAAATGTTGACCTGCCAGAATCATGTTTCGTGTCAGAAAACTTAGAGTATTTGGGTAAATCAACTTTACGTGTTGATTCAACCAACTTAAGCGCTGGCCTAAACAATCTCTTGGTTCGTTCAATTATTATTAGTTTTCCTGGTACCCACGTTGGTTCTGGGAACTCATCAATTTTCTCCGTGTTCTGTGTCTATCGATGATGAATGATAAATGATAATTGTACAAAAATTCTCCAAGGAACATGAGTAAAGGGAATTACTGTTGAAGGAGTCTACAAAAGCTCTTAATCCAATATCATTCGTGAAATACAATTTAAACTCAGTAACTTGAGAATAAATTTAATAAAATTGAAGAATCGACTCAATGTTTTCGATATTGTATATCAGAATCAATTCATATTGTGTGCAGTAGGGAACTCTGATACGAAGAAGCCATTAGTATTAGATCATTAGCTGCATCGTTTACCAGCTGTTTCGGTAAATCAACTTAAGTATTGGCCTAATCAATATCTTGATTTGTTTAATTATTATTAGTTTCCTGGTACCCAAGTTGGTTCTGGTATTTCACTAATTTTCTTCGTGCACTGTGTCTACCGACGATAAATGATCAATTATCGATAAATGGTACAAAAATTTCCCGAGAAACACGAAAAAAGGGGATTACTGTTCTAAGAGTCTACGAAAGCTCTTAATCCAATGTCGATCCTGTAATATAATTTAACTTCAGTAACTTGAGTGAAAATTTAATACAATTGAAGACTCGACTCAATGTTTGCGATATTGTACATCAAAATCAATTTATATTGTGTGCAGTTGTGAACTTTGAGACGGAGAAGCCGGTATTAGAACAGTAACTGCATCATTGTAAATGATCGGTTTGGAATGACGGGAAATCATCCCGAGAAATCTTGAACACCTCGGGAATCTAAAAGGATTCAATTATACCAACGCGTGTAATTGACGCATATTGCATAAGTAGCGGTGTATGTATTATATTATCCAGGAAAATTACTCGAGGCAAACCAAAGCAATTATCATTACTTACATTCCGTCTTACATTATAACGGCAATATTTATTTATGCATTGAGTGCAATTACTTCTTGATAATTTATTATTCGATAATCTGGTTTATCTGGCTAATAATCGAACGTAATATAAACGATGCGTTCTTTGCACTTCAAGGTTAAAAATAAAAGTGGTTAATATATTTAAATACATAAAATTCTGGAGACATTTGTTTTTTAACTATACGCCCTTACTGTACACGTTGACACGGATGAATTAAATGTATAAAGTATATATTTTATAAGGAGTGTTTTACATAATTAGATTTAATATAAATAAAACCCAAAATGGCATATTTTTAACTTGACCATTCATTTCTCTACCGAAAGGCATTTCTATCGCATTACAACTCTACCAGATTATAATTCTACCACGTGGCAATAGTTCGTTTCTTCACCGTCCGATTTTTTACCATCAGCAGAGCCGTAGAGTTGTCTCGTAACATAGTTGTAATCTGTTTGTATTGTAATGCGTCAGCCATGTTTTCCGGAATTAAATTGAGGTAGACTTCTTTTTTTTTATTCAAAAATTAGAATATTTTTACAAGTTATTTAAATGAATTTATTCGGTAGCGCATTTATAAATTTACCAAAAAAAACACACAACTCTACCACAATTTATTTTCGAAAAGTATCTCTACCACGTTACAACTCTACCACGTTACAACTCTACCACGTTACAACTCTACCACGAGACAACTCGACGGTACCGTTGATGCTAAAGAAAAGCGAAGTATTATAATACAATCTGATAGAATTGTATTATAATATGGTCAAGATGCTTTCGTGAATTCAATCGTGGTAGACTTGTTTTTTATTAGAGAAATTAATGTTTAAGTGTATAAATTTGCCAGCGAAATATTATATTTAAATAACTCATATTGATCACCCACTTGTAACTCTACCATGAATTTTTCGACTACGATTTAAGTCTGGAAAACATGTGTACCGCATTAAAAGTCTATAGTATTACAATACTGTTAGATCGTAACTCTACCACGAGACAATTTATCTTTATTTTACTAACAGCAACGTCGTACAATTGTCACGTTGTAGAGTCGTAACCTGTTAGCGTAGTACTATGGTAGAGTCGTAATGTGTTAGAGATGTTTTCCATAGAGTCATAAATGTGCCTACGTAGTAACGATCTTAAAATCAATTTCGATAAGTTCATAACAATGTCAATATTAATGTTTTCCAAAAATTGCGGTAGAGTATTTTTTTTTTTGTTAAATAAATCAATGGTAGATTTATAAATGTGCTCTTTCGGTTCAATTTCTCACCGACATTCTTACGTGGTTTTTGTCTATTATATTTAAAAATGTAGAGATGGAGAATAGTAGAGTGCGCAATCATTGGTGCAAACATAAATATAAATAATTTCATTTGAATTAAATTTGAATGATCTACAGATAGATCATAAACACACATACATAATAACCGTGGAAATATGGTGGGGCGCGTGTAGAATAAACCTCGAGACGGGACTCTCGATGTTCCTTGCGCGCCGCACAATCAACGAAGCGCAGTGGAAAAGCAAACAGGCGCGGAGCGATGAGGCGCGTTCTCGCTGATGCCACGCAATTTTCGCACGCTTCTAACTTAACAACGAGTCGCGACCGGTTAGAATTTCACTTCCTCGTCATGCCGAATACAAATAGAAGTGCGCCCGATGAATAAATGACGTACCCCGCGAAGAACCTCTTGGCATGCTACGATACCCTCGCTGTGTTCGATATGCGAATAACCCTCGCTACGAAACATGAGGATCAACGATTATTAGCCGACCTTTCCGGGTTTTACCTTCCCGTCTCTATCTGAATAACCTTTGGATTTATAGGACTCTGTCTCGGAAAAACAAAAAAAAAGAAAGGGTAACGCATTCAAGCTTGGTACAAGCTGGATTTCCTTAACAAATTTATTTTTATCATCTTGAGAAGAGTGCAACGCTTCTTACTAGTCAAATCGGTGCTAATTGTCTAAATAATTTCAACAATTGCTTGATGATTTAATGAATAATTAAAATAAATTTTTGGAAAAAAATGTATTTCGTTTAGTTAAAAAACAAAAAATGATAGCATTGTTACGATTATGATGAGTGAGAAGTTATTTTGCTTATTTAAACATGCTTTATCGATCCACTGCTTACATTTTTGTTGTATTGTACCATGTTGAATCATGGTGATATATGGGTAGAACTCATAGATGGGTATGAGTCTACATGAACAACACATGAGCATGTAAGATCAGATATCAACATATATGAGTTCGCATATAGTCAAGTACTGTACCATATCAGGTCAGATATCATCACACATGAACAGATACATTCAGATATGATATCGTATCATTAAACATGATTCTACATGAGCAATGAGCAGCACGTGAGCCTATACAATCAGATATCAACATAAATCGATCAATATATGGTCAAGAACTGCATTACATCTGGCCATATGAGCAGATACGTTTAGATTTGGTATCATATATGAGTAGATACGATTCTATATGAACATCACATGAGCATATATGATCAGATATCATTATATATGAGTTTATGTAAGATCGGGCACACTACTATATTTGATTAGATATGCATTATGACTCAGGAATGTTAGATACGTCCAGACATGATATCATATAGTTACTATTTCCCATGAATAACACATGAGCAGATATGATCAGACATGATTTTATATGATTGTATAAAATGTATAACGAGACATAAATTTATCAATATAATCTCATTAATATCTATTATTTAGATGAATATATATATATATATATATAATGATGTATGACGATTTTTTCTCGGGTTAGAAAAGCTCATAAAATTTTAATCGTCAGAATCGGAGTAACATTATGATTTATGCTTCTTCAGAAAACCGGTGATCAATGATCAACACACGACTATCATGAAAAAAACATGGTTATCAATACAGTTATGTATCAAGAATACATGTCATGATCAATGATCAACACATGACTATCGAGAAAAAAGCATGGTTATCAATGCAGTTATGTATCAAGAATACATGTCACTGCGCAAACCATCCTTCAGAACAGTCAGTTAAAAGATGAAATAACTGTAGTAACGTTTTTGAATATTTACCACCGATTCGATAAGTGTCAAGCACTCCACCCACCTTAAAATGTAATGGCTTAGAACATCCACTTTGCGAACGTTCTGTGTGTACTGTATTGTGTAAACGTAATTTCAAAGAAAATAGTAAAATGACGAATAACTCGTCAATACGTTTTTCAGAGTTTTGAATAATAAATGTTTGAATTTAAAAAAAAATTATCAAATAATTTTTGGTCACCAGATAAAAATATATCTGTGCAAGATCTGAAAAGAATAAGAAAAGATAAAAATGTCAATATTTTCTATACAATTACCACAATTTTTAACGAATTTTTTTTCGTTTACGCGGTACGACCGATAGCTCCAGGAAATCGGAGTGATGAACACGAAGAATTCCGGACGATTCAGCGATCCGAGAAAAGTCGATTACTTAGTATAATACCGATTCGCAATGGCGAGCCTTCTTCCGCTATTTCAATGTGTAGATGTATATATATATATATGTATATCTATATATAACTGCGATTCTAAAGCCCGATAACCCCGAGTCTCCCTTTACAATTCTCGCGTGCGTTCTTCCGACGTGAACGCGAGAAATTGGCACGTGCTCCAGCAAGAATTTCAATTCCTACGGTTTACCCGACGACACAAAAGCCGATTGGCTACCTGCAGTCTTCGTCGCTCTTACCAATCTTCTTTCTATTTCTGCACCCGGACGAGGAGTCAAGTTTTTCAAACACTTATAACGACACTTTACCCGCGGTAGAACGAGTGAACGAGCTAGAAGATCGAGTCAGGCCTCCATCCAATTCATCGTCTAATGAATCGCTGCAAGTATACGTCGATCTGCGATTTCGTCAAAGAACGGAGATCATTATGGCAATCGAGATTATGTCGTATAGAGCACGACTACTTTCGAGCCTCTGGACACACGATAATAGCGAAACCATTGTCGACATTTTGTAAGAGAAATAAAGGTAAAGATCGCATTCTCACCGCACCGTTTTCGCTGCCAAATGAAAGTCTCCTGATTTCTATTTACGTGCATTGTACGCAATGCACGTATGGGCCACTCCACGATATATATAATAACAATAATAATTGTTTATAACATTTACAAAGGAAATTTGTCTTCAGAAAATAATTAACAAAATCTTGATCGAATTTGAGGACGAAAATTTGAAAGAATGTAACGAATAAATAATTTAATAAATAAACAAATAAATTAAAGAATTGGGTCAGGACGAGTTTTCCCAGAACGCATCGTGTACGTTAGGTTACGAGCAAGGCAACGATTACAGTTACGCGCAAGGTTACTGTACGTACATAGTCACGATTTCAGGACTTACTTAGGTAAAGCTCGTAGAATCCTTAGATGCTTAGAAGGGCAGACACAGCACGATTACAGTCAATCACGACCATTAGAGACTGATCAAGACCACGACTAACAAAGAGCTTGGTACAAAGCATAAAGTATTCAGCATCTGTTTACACGTGAAAGCGGACAATGGAGAATTCTTTTTTCTTCAATTCTGAGCAAAGCTAAGTCCTGTCACGGTTTCTCCAGCATTTATTCGAGTTGCGTAACCGAGTTTCGAGCGATGCTGGTCCTCAACACAGAGATACAAGTGACAATGTTGGACTTGACGATTAGTGACACACGTGCAAAATAAAATTAATTTATATTATATGAAGCGACGAACCTATATCTCAGATATATTTTTGAAAATATATGTTTACCATTTTAAAAAAATAGAATATAACGTTTAAAAACATTGGAATTTCTTCGAAAATTTCTTATATTAAGAGCTAAGGATTATTGTTTTACGTGAACGGAACATCGTTGCGATAAATCGAACTTAGGGAATTTTATATTTCAATTTTTTTTACCGATAAAAGAATAAACGTGACTTCCTCTATGAGAAAGCAAAAGAAGACAGTCAAATTTGAAAATTTTGCAGAATGCTTCCTCGTGATTCCTGACAACCCGCAGATTCTCTTCTACGAGTAATGGTTATCTAAATTCTGGTTTCCTCACAGTGATATTAAAATTTTTAATAAAATTAAAAGTTTGGTAAAATTACAAATTTCATTAAGTTTAAACCCTTCGATCGATTCTCATAAAATGTAGGATCAAGTATCCTTGTTCTCTACCCAATTCGTACGCCAAATTTCAGTTTGATAGATGAAAATTTACGAAAGTTCGATTGAAATTCTATTTTCTTACAAAAATTATAAAAAATAATAGAAGGAAAAAAATTATTTAAAGTAAAACCTTGCACATTGCTTTCTCATTATTTTCCATATTTGATAATGTCGCCTCCATGAAAAAGAATGTCAATCGATTTTGGCTTTCTCGTGAAGGAAGCTTTATCCAAGGTGAACAATAATAAAATAAAATAAGTGCTCGATTCGTCAGATGTTTCGGAAGTGGAAGCCAGTGATAAATTGAAACATTTTTATTGCTATAAAATCTGAAACCTTGTACAGATCTTCACGAAATTGAAGATACAACATCTCGGGACGTTAGTTCATTTCTGTACGAAAATTTGAGTATCACTGATCAAATTACAACTGATTTACGTGAGTCAGAGCGACAACGTAATTTTTTCGTAAATTAAAAAATTCTATAAAATGAAAATCTCATTATAAACTTATCACAGATTCAATCTTAAACTTCTTAAAACATAACTCTATTCGTAAACAAGTATTTAGTTGCTTAGCTAAATATTTGCGAGAACTAGAGTAACAAACGAGCATTATTAAAAAAATACTAAACATCATAAAATGCAAGTCCGTCAATAAATTTCGACGACAATTATAAATAAAACAACTAAACGTTTCTGATTTACCTGTGCGCCAAATTTGAATTTGATCGGTTGAGTAATTGCGTCGAGTCCAGACACAAAAATCACGAAGAAGAAAAATGTTTTTTTCATGAAAACAAAGCTTCTTCCTATGAGAAAGTAAAAGAGAAAATAACGAGAGGTTAAGTACGGCTGGCAGCGACACTTCACGTAATTATGAGAATCAGGCCTGGAGCTATAGACAAGAGAGAATAAATATTATTTCATGTGCCAGAATAATATCCCCCACGGAAATAAAATATATGATATAATTCAGGATATACACGAAATGTATTCAACGAAAAAAAATATCTGAAATATATCAGAAAAAATTGTTAAAATATATTTTTTACGAATAAACCGGCGAAAAGTTCGATATTACGTAAAACTACGAATTTATGCGTCAATCCTGACCAAATTGTTTTTCTCAGATTGGAATTTTTAAAATTTAATCTTAGAAAAACAATTTGATCGGGATTGACGCATACATTCGTAGTTCTGATAAATATACACGACCATTCATTTATTATTAATTAGTATGTACGATATTACGGTTATATTTTTCGATATATTTCTTTTCCATGAGGGATGAAAAGACAGCAATAACGTTTCGACGATAAGCACTGAAAGAAAAATATATAAAACGTGTTGTATAAAATATGGAAAAAAAAGTCGACACATTTTGGAACATTCTATATACGACAAATAATATTTATTCACCTGGGGTACTTGTCCCATTCATTGGTTCGTTCATACGTATTCGAGGATAGTAAGTGATCGTAGTCCTTCATGGAAATAAAAAATATATGAAAATTGCAAATGTTTTCGTTGTAAAAATATATTTCTTTAATTTTAAATCACAGTCAAAGAATATCTTCATTTTTTTAAGCATAACTTATCGGCTAATATACGTGCAAATATGAATATGAATTATATTCCATATATAACAAATATTTTTCTGGAAAGAAAAGTGTTTTTTTTTTTAAATTATAATTCTAAACTATATTTTACGTAAAAATTTTACCGTGTGATATAGAAATCGAACCTCATTGCACAACAAACGAACGTGTGTATGACCAGTATTTTTAAAGGAGATATCTGTGTTGATAGGAGCGTTATTGTACGTAGACATTTATGTCGAACAACATAAATGTCTACGTAGATTTTAATTGATCAAATATACGTTTGTTGTAGTTTATTTTTCAAGCTATTTATATTACAAAATAATTTTTGTTGGATAGTTGCGGCTTGTAAATGTTTTTTAAAATAATAATAAAGTGTAACATTTTGCGTATCTCGCATATTGCTCTACCGAAAATAAATATTATTATAATCATGAGGTAATGGTTCAAGTTACTGCACGACAAGTTATAATAATATTATAACTATCTTCTCGAATAATAATTATTGTACAAATATTTTCTACCTCAGAAGTGAATTTTGTTTGGCTTTCAATTTTTGTTCAAATTAAATGAAATCTGTGTTTATCAATTCCCTGATATCAACCCCGCCACTTTGTATTCAACAATATTGAGTTTGATTGCGAAATCAATAATCTCAAAAGCTCCCAGTTATCGATATCCACTAAAATCTTTTAATATAATTCATTTAAATTTCATCATTTTTGATGAATCGATTTGTCTAATTAATTTTTTTTTTTTTTCATACGTTGTTAATATATTTTAAGCAAATATAAATACATAATGTAATGCACGCGTAACAAATATTTCTTTGAATAGGAAAATATATTTTTTCTTTATTATAATTCGCAGGTAAAAACTCATCTTTTCAACTAAAATTTATTTAAATATATTTTACGTAAACACTTTGAGTAAAAGTAACAGGATGGCATTGTAGAACAAGCACGCGTTTATGTCTAGTGTCGTTAACGTAGGTACCGACACTGTCGGAACGTTCGAGTTCTTCGCGTTACTTACCTTACCTCAATGTGGTACAGACTCGACGATTCTCCACGTATCATTCGAACCTCGTTCAACCAAAGACTCCGGTTTGGAGCGCTGAATGCCGATGGCGACACAAATTTCCTACAAAGCGCTCTACAATTATTCCAAAGATATTAACGAAAAATTAATAATAAATCACAGATATCGTTTAATTATTCAAGTCGATAATTCACCAAATTAAGAGGAGATGCCCATATCATCGTTTCCCGATTATTTCTTACATCAGGTCGTTTGCTACATATAATAAGCGTTCTCGTTTGCCACGGCTATCATTGAATAATTGAAAAGACTGCGAGAGCCTCGAGGGAGCAACAACGTGCGAACGTTTGAAAGAGTGTCGATAGATTAAAAAAAAATATATATAAAAACCGCGTTACTGTAGTAATGCGCCGGAAGAATTTGCAGATCACGCTCATGAACCCATCGGCTACGTGTTATGGGGGTATACGCGATAAAAAAGTGCATCGGTTCAACAGCATTGTGCCCCGTTATAACACGACGGGACGCACTTGATAATCGCGCCTCGGCCAATTTATAGAAAATTATACGGCCATTATAAAAAGCGACATTGCGACGAATCAGATTTTTTTGTTATTCATCGTTCCCCGCTTAACCCCGTTTGTAAAAAAAAAATGACGAGCGTCCTTCGCGAGGCTACTCGTCAAGGGCGTTCAAGCTGATGGTACATGTATACCTGGTGTTGAATTCGCAACAACCTGGCGTACGATTATTATCGGACGTTCTGAATTTCTTTTTTTGTCGACTTGATCGACGAACGAAAGGGTCCGTGAGCTTAAAGAAATGACCGTTCGTTGCGCATAGTTGGCTGCAGTTTGTCTCTTGAGACGGTGTGTTACATGTTTATGTCGATCTCTCCCTCGCGCCACCGTAATCGTCAATCGCGCTATTTCACTCACGCTTCATGACGGCTCGGTCAACGGTGTAGTCAACATCGTCTTAAGACTCGTAGCACCGGTTATGAGAGCGTGATTTATTTGATAGCCGATGAAAGGGGGTTTCGCACGGGCTCGTTAAGCCAATTCTTGCGTTGCACCTTTAACGGCGTGCAGTTACCGCTAAAAGCATTGCGCAGTAACGATTTCATCTTTTCTTGAATAGAGCCTGAAATTACCCGGAACGAGAGGGCGAGCCTAGTGCAACGTTAAAGAGAACATTGGGAGTCTCGTTATTGTACTGACATACGAGACTAATAAGCTTTTTATATTTTACAGATAGCCCGAACGATGTGGTCATCGTTGCCTCTGGTGATTTCGATCATGGTGGTGGGTTCCGGTACTGCGATTCCTCTCACAATGGACGAAGAATTGGACGATTCCGCATTGACTCTATCGCCGAATAACGTGGACTCGAGGGTCAATGGCATGAAAAAATTCGCGAAAACACAATTACGGGAGGGTAGAAGCAGCGAGGAGATCGGGGAGCGAGTGAAAACTGTTGAAAGCGGAGATGACGAAGCCCCACGAGTCACCGCGTCGAAAGATGAGATCCACGCGAAGAGTACGAAGAAGGGCCGAAAGCACAAAGCTTTCTATTACAACTATCCATTCGTGTCTCAAGTTCGTCGATATCTCAACTCACCGAGTCACAATGCTAGCTTTAACAATCACAAAGATTTAGCGGGAGAACAAAAATCTGGACACAGGAAGAGATTTCAGCAAGAGAGTCAAATCTACTACATTAGATTGCCACCTACGCCTTACATGTTTGTACCTGGATTAGGCTACATTTCTCAACCGCCTACGTACTCGACGTCTTCATTGCAGAGACCTCTCGTTAATCACGTTCAGAGGCCCTTGAGACCTCAAAATGTTCATCACAAACCAACCGTCAAACCTTTTATCAATGTGCCCATTGATTTTGTCAGCAATGGCAAACCCACTGGAATCTATCAATGGCCAGGTTCAAAAAGACCCGAATCTTCGTTCAATTCCCTTAACGAGGGTCCTTACGTCTTCAATGGCAGACCCACCAATCTGTACTTACTCACACCCGACGGACAGAAAACAGGACATCAGCCCATTCGGTTAGCGGACTATTCGAGCAAAGGATATTATTGATAGAGATACGATGTATTGAATTTTTCTTTAGGACATACTTTTGTGTCTCAATGATCGCTATCATTTGTCTTGTTTCACCTGTTCGAATCCCGTGACACTCGATATCTTTAAATGAAACGATTGTACAGAGAAGAAAATTAATTTACTGCGTATCGAGTCAGTGAACAAGATCCAAGACACCTTAATCGTTGTTGAACTATCCGAAGAGAGTCCTCAAGTTTTTCAACGGCTGATGCATCATCCTCTACTTGTTCATACCCTAGGGACAGAAGACAAACAATCAGCCTATTTGGTGTTAGCGTATTATTCCAAGTAAATAATATTAAAGATAAATATAAAATGTTATTAAATGTTGAGAATACATTTTATTTAGACGATAATTGTAATAATTTTTTTAAGCAGTTCGAAGCCCGTGACACTAGATCTCTTTGAGTCGATGTGCTACACCGACTGAGTTGTCACGAGTTTTTACCGAATACATTGGGCTCAGAGAGAACAACAAAAACGTGTAAAACATAGTCTTACGTCAACAGAAAATTGTATCACTTGGTTTGAAGTCTTAAAAGTTTATGACACTGGGTGTTCGGAAACGAAATGATTGCAGAAAAAATAAATTAATGTAACTGCGTCAATCAGTTCCCAGTCAGACGAGAACCATTTGTCCGCGACGTCAATTCGCCAGCGAAATAAGAAAACAACGTTTGCAGTTTACGATAATAAACATATACTCGCAAAACTGCTGAGGCAAAACAAACGAGGAGCATGAACGTATAGTTTAATGTGTGAACTCGTAATAAAAGTATGACATGTGTAAGAGTCGATATATTTTGATATTTATCTTTAGTACGTACGCAAATAGATATTTATTGATCGAATGCGCGTTTGTTGCTATTTTTCAAGCTATTTATACTATAACAACGTTTTTATTTCATAGTTGGGACTTGTAAATATTAAACAAAAATGTGATAAATCGTAGAATTTTTTGTACGACGTGTTCTGACCTTCTATCACGAAAAAAAATCTAAGAATAAGATAATCGTTCCAGTTAATTAACATTAAAGCTAAAATGTTGATAAGTTGTATGACAATAGCTGTTTGTAATGTCGTCATTACATTACTATTATTTGAGTCATATGTAATGACAATAGCTATTGATTCTGCATTGTAATTTTTCAACATCAAGAGACGCGGCAGCATCTCGACGCTAAGTTTAAAAGAAAAGCTAAAAGATAACGTACGTGCCCCACGAGTAAACCAGCTTGATAAACAGTTGATTCGATACTCACAATCAGTCTTCGTCCTTGATTTCAGATAACAATTTTCGTTTAAAATAGTTAGTAATAGTGATAGTAATAGTAATAGTAAAATCGTTTAAAAAGTTTCACAATTGAGTTTCTGATGAGCTGTATAACGATCTCGGAATTATGAATTAAACAATGTTAACTTTAAATGCAAAATTAACGACCGCAAAATGTTCTATCAAAACTCTCAAAAGATTTGTTCGTCATTGAGTTTGAAAGTTTCCCGACTATGATCTGCAAATAATTGTTTATCACTTGATTGTTTTTTTTTTTTTTTTTTTTTTTTTTTGTGAAATCAATTTATTTATTAAACTTTTCTCTACAGTCGGGAGTTAAACATTTTTTCTTTCATTATTTTTATTTTATTTTTTTATACGCTTTTAAGTTCATTTAATAAATATTATTGAGAACTTTCTTCAAAATTCGGTGGCGCCTTTCGCGATGATAGACAAGTAAACAAACAGCGACAAAATGTCGGCTTTTCGGGTTATTAGGAGCGATAGTTGCAACTTGATGAGAAATTAAAAAAATTTATCTTATAACGACTTTGCGGCAATAATTTTAAAGATATATCTTCTAAAATATTTTCATACACATATAATTCAAAGTATAAGTAAACTATAGAATTTTAAGTTAACAAACAACAACGAATTAAACAAACAAGAATCGGCCATTCGAATTATATTGTATCGATAGCTGCAACCTGATCTGGAATTAAAAAGTTAATCTTTTTAAACTTTTCGGCAAGATATTTAAAGATATAAGCAAAGATATATATTTTTAGAATATTTTCTGGCACATATATCTCAAAGTACAAGTAAAATATAGAATTTTCAGTCAACATTATACATACAAGTACCGGCCATTCGATTTACTTTGTATCAGTAACTTGATCTCGAATTAGAAAAAAAATCTTTTTAAACTTTTCGGCAAGATATTTAAAGATATAAGCAAAGATATATGTTCTAGAATAATTTCTGGTACATACAACCCAAAGTATAAGT
Organism: Cylloceria caligata; assembly: GCA_963942595.1. Lineage (NCBI taxonomy): Eukaryota > Metazoa > Arthropoda > Insecta > Hymenoptera > Ichneumonidae > Cylloceria > Cylloceria caligata. The sequence goes on along the minus strand of OZ012707.1, from coordinate 60,326,031 downwards.
GAAATATAGAATTTTTAGACGACGCAACACATACAAGTATACGAATAATATATTTTCAGATACACCTTGCATACATTCTTTTTTCCATAAGGACCCAACAATATTTCAAAGTGAGAATAACGGAAACATTCTTCGCCTATATAAATAGTGATAACACCGGTTTCCCTTGTTGCACATGGGTAAATATTGATTTAGGATCATCGTTTGTAGTGGGAGTCGCATCAGTCTGACAATCCGAACGAGTATCACCGGAAAGTTTCGCTCGTTCTCTCCCATCGATCTTCTAACGAGACTCAGTGCAATTAAGGGAGGATATAAAATCATTCTGCTTCCTCGCTGAAGCACACACGCTGTCTAAGCTGTCCGCGCCGAACGACTAATTGCGAATTCCAATGACGCGTTCAATTACAGTTATTAACTCCGGTATCTCAACACCTTGCACAATTTCATGCCTGTGATTATATAATCGTGAGGTTGTCGATACAAAAACAATTTTTTTAAAATGTTCAGGTAAGGGAGTACGAAGAGCTTCAACTTGGTCGCTGATAAGTTCCAGGTATCGTTTGTGAAACCTCGAAACTTAGAGGATTCCGTGACAGACGAAGGCGGGCCTCGTCGCTCTGTAATAATAAAGTGCTCCGGTTCTGAAAGTAGCAGTTGCTGGTTGAAAAATTGATCCCTCGAGGGTTTCGAGGCAAAGATAAAATCATAATTCTAAAGGGATAACAGCGGTTCTCACTTTGATTCGCTGGATGTTCATCGCACTTTGATTCTCTCGCGTCTCACGTTTACAAATAATTATCGATACTTTATTGAATACAATCGACTTACGTTGCAGCGCGCTTCTTACAACTAACGTGTCGTATAAGAGTACAAAAAGTATCTATATATATTTTTTTTTACACAGTATAAAGTAACTCTGGCAATAATCGTAGCCGCAACGAATCAGCCGTTGATACTCGAGGGTGTGATAATTAAATATCTGATTTGACGTTCGATTCCTAGACGTCTTTACGAATTTAATTCACTCCCCAAATAGTATGAAGTACGGAATGCGTTGACGATCGGGTGATTACGCTCAATCAGGTATACGCAATGAACTAAGTAACTGACTAACTAAGATTTAACACATTCAATAAGATTCGTCTTAAAGTGCATTGATCGAATGAACGAGACGCAATTAAATCTATGGGATGTTAGAAGACGCGATCACGATAGAAATTAATTGAAATTAATAAGAAACGAGCGGATGAAGAATAAAAAAACTAGTCTTTTCCTCTCTCAGTCGATGCGGTTAATGAGGGTTAGGGAGAGTTTTATTTGATCCGGTGACGGCTCGCTAAGCGACGTTCGTTCACCGTCGAGTATCGGACACCGACAGTTTCTTCCGTCGGCCGGATATACTTTCCCTCTTCGCGTGGTCGTGTAAATTATGGTAACAGAGGATGATAGTAGACCGGCTGACGACTCTTCTCCATCACGTAAAACGCTTTAGGCTTTCCGTTACCGGGAAAGTTCTTTTGGATGCTGGTTGAACTGCCCGCATTTTTTGCAGAGTTTATAGGCGCGTAGTAAGACATCGCTGCCTTCTTCCGGTGCTTCTTCTGTTTCTGACCGTGTGGCGTGTTTCCCGATGCGTGAAGTTCATTAGAGAACTTCCAGCCGTCGAGACGATCATTCGAATGAAGGCCACCGGCACCCAGCCTGTAGAGATTCGAGTCCTCGAGTCTGTACATTTTGTTGTTTGTCGCGTTGTCGTTTCTAGAGAACTTCGGTACATTTTCCGGTTGCGAGGCCTTCTCAAGATCATCAGAAATTCTGGGATAGTTCAATCTCTTGTCGTTGTTTCGGACGTGTTTCATCGGCTTGTCTTCGTGATGTAGAGCGTTACCGGATGCTAAGTGATGATAACGTTTCCCATTGAAATTAGATCCAAGGGGAATCGGTGCTGGTACTATCGCTGCTTGTTTCTTGTTCGTATGCAACAACGAATTGGAATTGTCGATCGATTGAAGGCTCTGATACTGATGGTGAAGTTCCTGATCATTCATCTGCGCCTCAAGCTTCTTCCGCATTTGTTCGATTCTCAGTTTCGAGCGAAGCCTCTTTTTCTCGGTCATCTTCTTCACGACTGGTAAGTTCCAGTGATATATCTTGCCGGGTTTTCCATTGCTATGAAAGCCTACTTGAGGACTAGAACCAGAACCCAGTTTCGTCGTGGTCTTCGTGATCTTATCCAGTTCCTGTAGATTTGTGTGCTTGTGTGGCTTTGTGATCGTGTAATAAGGTTGGCTAGCTGGCAATTTGACGATGTAAACGTGACTGTCCCGATGACCGTGACGTCGGCTGTACGGCTGATGAATTCGCGTGTGAGAATCCGCCGGGATGATTCCATCCGATGGCTCCGGACCGGCGAGTCTCTTCTTGTGATGACCATCGGGTATCCGCAGAGGCACGAGACCCAGACGATTAAGAATCGCCGCGTTGCTGTTGTGCACCGTCTCGAAATTTGAACTGCCGGATTCCTCGCCAATCGCGAGTGTCACTGCCACAATCCCCAACGCCATCATCGGGAACCAGAGGTTGAAACTTGAATGAAAACAAAAAGGGCGATAAGTACGTGTATGCAACATGTATGTGTGTATGTGTGTGCGTGTGTCTCGCTTCGTAAATGAAGAAAATTTGTTATAAAAATGCGCTTCCGTGCATCGTCCGCGATATAAGCTTAACCCGATCTTGAGGGACTGAAGAATGCGGATGAGATCGAAAGAGTTTTATACGACGTTGCGTAGGGGGAGCCGTGGCTAGTCGATGTTGTTTGAATTCTGAACAATCTTTTGATTGACAATAAATGTCAATGAAGGTAAAATTCGGTTGTGTAATAATTAGTCGTTTGTATGCTTTTCTACCTAAACTTATCGATTCAACTTTCTTTGATAAGGAAGTTAATTCTCTGAGTGTCAATGAAGCACATATCGACAAATATATTCTTAAATATCAAACTATACCGACCCTCAAAGTGTTAAACAGCAATTCGGATAAACGAAATTTATTGATACAAAAGATTTCGTTATTTTAAACCTATTTCCTTTGTGAATTTTGAATATTTAACATTTCGTGCCTAATTTCAAGTTTTTTTAAAAGAAGATATTAAACATTTGGTTTTTAAAAGTAAAAAAAAATCTCCTCCTCATCCAACGTTCCATATTGTCATGGTAAGTAAGTATCTATTCCCTTGGATGAACGACTATGCGGTGAGTATATTTAAAAGAATAAATCTATCGAAAAAAGTTGTTTAAATATATTTTTGCGTTAAAATTTTTTCCTCGAAAAGAATAGCGCGCATCGGTTCGTTAATGTTAATGGAATAATTTATTTGAGAATTATCATAGTTAAAACTTAGTATTCAATTACGCGCAATATGTAATTATATATTTGTGAAAATTAAGGGAGTTTTAACGTTTTCAAATCGAAATCATTACAATTAAAGTTACCACGATTAGCGCGTGTCGTCTCTTATGGGAAAGAATTCACAAACGAAATTTTTTATTTTCTACTGTACGAACAAATTCAAGAATAAAATAAAGAGCAAAAATATTTTAGAGAAGCATTAAACGAATAAGCTAAAAAAAAAAAATTAAACATCATTTAACGTTTGGGTTTTAAGATATCGTGAGTTAAAGAGAAATGTGGTTTACGAATCTAGCTATCTATCGTACACAGAATGCCTCTGCACACCATGCACAACCGCATCTATCGCCACCGTTGCGGCGCGAAGGAACTACCTTAAGCTGGTTTTATTAAAATTGAATAAGAAATTCAGAATGCGAAGCTCGTATTAATTTCGGTCGATTACAGAGCACTGTAGCGTCGCGAATCTGCCTAATTGTCCATCGTGATTCACCGAATTCGGAAAGTACATCTTCGTGCATCCAATTTCAAGGATTCTACAGTAGAACTTCGTTTACAGAGACACCGTACACACGTGGGCATTGTACAGTACATGCACATTTACCCCCACTTAAACGCAACCGTTGCGTATCCCGCGACCAAGGGAGTTTATTCACCTTACGCTTGCGCTCTCGCCGAACCGTACGTGCTCCTCGTCGTCATCATCGTCGTCGTCCTCGCTACAGGCAAAGCGCACTTGCGCTTGTGTCCACGCACGAGGCGACAAGATTGACGCCGACGGAGATGCTACCGGTGAACGTACTCCCACCAGGAACAACGAGTTCGTGCGAACCCGATTCAAGGCGCACGTGCACGCATCCGCACGTGGGACGTTCTCTTGAACATCCATACACTCGAGAAGCCTTCCATTGTTCCGATGGTAGAGGTAGCGAAGTCGCAAATCGAGGAAGTTACTTTCGCTCTCCTGTCGTGTCTTCAGTGTCTCTCGGCACTGATGCTTCTGCGCTTTATGTACCGAGGATAGAATGCGAAGTGCGTTTTGCTGCGAACATGAGAATACGCGATAGGGAGGAATGATACCGTCTATGGGACATTCAACGCCAATTTGAAGAACCTGAAAATCTTGATGTTCCTCAAAAATGTTCAAATTTGACGATTATCAAATGCAAACTCAGGTGTCTGTAATATTTTTGTAGATTTTTATCGGGTGCTGTATCAATCTGTCTGTCAATTCTAACCGAAAATCAAGGAAGCTCATCGATTTAAAAATATCATATTCCCAAAAAGATCGCACTAAAAAAAATTCGGAATCAAAGAACGTTCAATTAAAAACCTACCTATTATAAAAAAGAATATTTTTATCGAATCTAATACACTGGACATTTGATATCAACGGAAATTGACTTTTGTATTCTATTAATATTTTTTATGGTTTTGTTCTCAAGTACAATTAATTTTATTCTGTTCTACATACTGACAGAATCTTTATTTATTTTTGCATAATGAGAGAAAGATATGGTACGGGCAGTTATTAAAAATAACGACTATCGAAACTAATTTTATAGTGGTCAGTCAAAGCAAACTAATTTTATAGTGAAACCAATTAAAGATAATTGCGTTAACAATAAAAATAGTCGCATGAACTAACAAATAATAGTTGTCACGTTGGTGTCTAACCTATCACTATTTCTCTGAGTGTCGATACACACATATCAATTTTATTATGATCGTAGATCATATACAAAAGACAAAGATTACGTTTTGATATAAAAATGTTGAAAGCAAAATACATAACATTCACTTGATTCTCGTACAGTTTGGCTACTTGTGGAGATGAACAGAGTTATGTACCGTTCGACTTGATACCAAATGTCCCATATATACTATCTGTGACATAGAAATATGCTCAAAGTGTGCCGACAGTTCAGTGACCTGCACAGTGGTACATATTATTTTATATCAAAGACAAGATGAGCCTGCGTAAGTCACGATCCGCCAAATAAATCGGTCTCGAGGCAAAACTAGTTTTGAACCGATCGGATGCACTCCAACTATACCGATCTTCAACGAACACCGCACATTTGAAGAAAATCAACGTGCAACCGTGCATTGTATCTGCTGTACCCTGTACTCCTGTATTCAAATCGTATCGCAGGTCGCCTTCACTCGGTCACTCTGTACACTGAATATGGTTGACACATCGGCTAGTGGGACGATCAGTGGTTAAGTGATTCCGTATTCAGCTCACACGCGTTGTGTCTGAGTTCGTTTTGATAACGCAGATGGTTCACCGAGTCTTCGTATTTTTTGAGGAGACGCTCCAAAAAAATAATTAATTAGTAATTGATTCATTTGTTTCTTTAGAAACATTTGAATGAAATAAAGCGCCATATGGATTCTTAACCCAAATATAAGAATAATACAATGACAAAAATATTTAAGGAAGAAATACGACGGTACAATGAGAGTAGCGGTAATGATCGATGAATAATTACATCGCCGAGCATCAGTCGACACGGTTATTTCAGTTGCCAGATTGGTGACTCCCTAACAGTTCTAGGGGTCCGATTAAATTAAAAGAAGATGACGCACAGACTGTACTCTGCGATGACGATCAAGAAAGGGCCTTTCGGCATATCCGAATGGCATTATTCTTACTGAACTCTCCTAAGTGCAAGCATAAGAAGAAGTTAACGCGATGCGAAGTCCCCGGGGAACGTTTTTCTATGTGCGTTTTACTGTAATCCACGGTGGTTCGGAATGTAACTGAAATCGTAGGTCGACCAACGAGTCTTCTTATACTTCCGGCGTACATAAAAAAATTAATTAATTGGTAATTACTAATCAACTCCTTCGTTGACGGACATTGCTAGGAATATTACATCATATCGGTTCTTAATCTAAACGTAATAATAGTAACAGAAGTTAAAAAATTTATAAAGAAGGAAGATCTCGACAGAATAAGAGTTGCGATAATGAGCTACAAATAATTGCTACATCAAGGATTAACCGACATGGTTATTCCAATGGACAGATTAGACGTCTCAAGTCGTTCTATACGGGTCCAATAAAATTAAAAGAAGAAGAAGATACACCGGCTACTATAGGTGGCGGCGATGAAGAAAGGGCTTTTCCTTGTACTTGAACGGCATTTTCCTCACGCGACTCTCTAAGGTACGGCTATTAGAGAGGAAGAAGGAGTAAACGCGGTGCGAGGTCCCCAAGGGCCATTAATCGCTTCGCAGTTGCGATGGGAAAACGAGTAAAAAAAAACGAAAAAGACCCGGTCGTTGGCTCTATGACGCAGCGCGACATGTCATACCTACCTACCTTCGCGGTGCAGGTGATTCACTTCTTCTTATACATTGAAACGTATTCCTCATCATCTGCGTTACAATAACGGCTCATTGAGAGCCTCCACAGAAATAAAGTAAATTTAAAAAAATATACCTTTCGTAAATAAGTTATGATTCATATATTTTATAAACATTATAAAATATACGTGAAAATATGTATATTTGTTATTTTTTCAGGATATATCCGTCAGATATATCTCCAAATATATCCAATGTATACAATTATTGTTGAAAAATATATTTAATATACGTAAAAATATTTTTTTTGCATTAGAAAAACGACGAAGACTCGGTCGGCGCCGCAGCGTGGTCTGTCATTCCTGTACTTGTCATCGAAGAGAAAATGTTTGACTTCTTTTCATACATTGGAATTTATTATCCATCATCTGTTTAACAATTACGACTCAATGAAATAATATATATATATATAATTAATATATATTCCGGGATATATTAAAAAATATATCCAATGTATAAAATTTTTCGTGAAATGTATATTTAATACACGTTGAAAGAATTTTGTCACTTTTACATGGAGGAGAAGGATGCAAAGGCACGTTCTTCCGTAATTACTAATAAATTGTATCATAACTGCACAAACATTAAATTGTTATACGATATTAATTGAACCGGAAGGTGTACCGTACGTCCTTAACACAGAAAAGTAATTATACTTATTTAATTGGAATTACATTGCCTATTTTAAGAGATTGGTTTCACAAGGTTTATTTTATCTAACAAAGCCTACAAAATGGAATCTTGCACATTGCTTTATTGTAAAAAAAAAAAAAAATTATTAAATTTAAGGAAAACCATTTTGTATAAATTGTTATTTTTAATTTAACATACACGTATGATGTCAAATTAATTAATGGTACATTAAACACATAAAAAATATTGTGTTTTAATAAACGAGTGCTTGAACATTATTCCATTGTTGCTTACTATAAAAATAGATACATTTTCCAAATATATTTTAACAGTATTCCTCCTTATTTCACACCTGACGCTCTGTTTCCTCCGTGAGGAAGTATATTGATCGATTTTCTCTTCCTCGTACAGGAAGCTTTGTGAAAGTTGAATAAATAATGAAGAATTAAGGTTCTATAAGTAGACTCGTAGACTTGTTTAAAAATATCGTATACACCAGTTTATCTGCTCAAAAATTGTAATTTGATAGACTCAAGATCTTTGTAACAATTTTTCGTAGAAATTGAAAATTTGAAAATCTCATGATGTTGATTTTCCTACACGGTTTGTCACCATTTTCGATCCTAGTAAATCTTTCAATCTCTTTTTGTTTTGCATGAAAAGAGCTTGCTTTACATGAGTGACGTCTCTTTTTGTTCGATGAATTAATAGAGAATCTCTTAACGAACAAAATAAATGATCACGTTTCGAAATCGTATCAATTTTACTGTTTAGACTGAAAAAATACAAAAATAAATGCTGTTTGTGTAATTTTACAAATATTTTTAAACAGTATTTTTTATTATTTTTCACCTAACACAAAGTTTCCTTTGTGAGAAAATATGTCGATTGATTTTATTTTCATCGTAGAGGAAGCTTTGTGAAAGTTGAATAAATAATGAGGAATTAAGGTTCTAAAAGTAGACCTGCAGACTTGTTTAAAAAATATCGTTTACACCGGTTTATTTGCTCAAAAATTGTAATTTTGTTGACTCGGAATCTGTGTAAAAAATGTTGTGGAAATTCAAAATCTCGTGAAATTGATTCACCAACAACCAATGATTCACCGTTCATCACTATTTTTGATCCTATTAATCCATTCAATCACGTTTTGTTTTGTACCGCAATTATTCAAATATTTTTAACAGTATTGCTCATTATTTTTCACCTAACACAAGGTTTATTCGATGAGGGAATATATTGATCGATTTTGTCCTCTTCGTAAAGGAAGCATTATTAAAAGTGAAAAAGTAATGAGAAAGCGAGTTTGCACTTTGTAGATTTGTTTTAAAAAACTGTATAAACCATTTCATAAAAAATTGTTTTTTTTTTTTTAGATTCAGAATCTTTATAACAATTTTTATAAAAATGGAATATTTCAAAATCTCGGGGAATTGATTCACCTACACCGTTTGTCACAATTTGCTATTCTAGTTATCGTTTCGATCTTTTCTTGCTTTGCATGAAAACAGCTTGCTTTTCATGATTGACGTCTCATTTTGTTCGATGAATCAATAGAGATCTCTCGACGAACAAAATATACCATCACTCATAAAATTTTTGTCAGTTTTACTCTTTAGACTGCAAGTGGATAAAAATAAATGCTGGATCTTATGATTAATAAGAAATTTAATTAAAATACAATTAGCAATAATACTCTTGGATAAAAATTATATTCAGTATAAATGTTATGCGAGATAATTATGTTTATAAAAGTTAACAGATATGTTATCGAATAAAAATCGCTATTTTCAAACTGCATAAATATAAATTGTTCTTTAAATAATTATGAAAAATGTTTCCAGATACGATGAAGCTTTTGACGACAGAACCAACTAATCTTCTTAATTGTCTTTAACGTTAAGTAATTAAATGAATCAATAAATCGTTCAAAGAAATAAATAAATACCAGAATAAATAATGTTATTAATATACGAGAAGTAGTCGAGTGCGAAGTAGGAGAGTAAATCTATAGAGCTTCCCCAGGTTCGAGAGAATTCGTCGACGCACCAACAACCATCGATTTTCCATGGGGTCTGGCGAAGCCAACCTACCGTTGGAGTTCTCTAGCAACGACCATAGACCCGCCAAGCGCTGAGATAATTTTGGCAAAGTTTGGCACGAGGGTTTTCCGTTATTGCGCGTGGGTCGAACCGGAAGTGAGACGAAGAAATACGGTGCTGTTACTACAGCGCAGGTTTCCGGAGTGATAAGCCAACAAAGATGCCCGAGTTGCCCTCCATGAAAGTTACAATGGAAACAAACAAAGTACGATGGTGTATGCTTGGAAACACCATAATACCCGGTAGCTCGAGATATATCATTCTATCGCAAAAACGTTAACTGAGTTTATTGCATCAGGTACCTCGCTCGTTCCGAGACGAGAGCGCAATGAGAATAAGAGATAAAAGCAAGAGGAATAACGAGAGCGCCTTGTACTGAGACATTACGTGCCGCGCGCACGTCTATTAATAAGAGATTGCCAGATGAGAGTTAAAACGACGACGCGAAGAGTTGTTCACTCTCGCTTATATCAAAGGGTGTAAAAGGTAAATGCCCTTATTAGTGAACATATACAAAACGTAAATCGGAATTCAATTGACGTCTACCTTGAAATACATCCCAGAAGTTGCAAATACGTACGTAACCTAGAATTTTTATCTGCTCGTTGCCTGAAACCATTTTAATTATAAAAAAAGCATCAGCTTTTTTTATCGTTTCATTACTAAAGTAGCACCAATTAAAAAATATATATCGATGGGTTCAGTGACCAGGGAACTTGAGCGACTATATCTTGTGCTGAAGCATCAGATATATATAGGGTGTCCCATTTTTTTAAATATGCTTAAATATATCGAAAACTAAGGATTTATATTGAAAAATGTTTCGGACAAAAGTTGTTGAAGGGCGATATTCGATGAGCCTATCAGTTTTTTGGTCCGGGGCCTCTGCTGGGTCTATTGAGATCCAACTTTTGTTTTTAAAATGGAATTCCCTATTTATAATTGGATTTTAATTCTCGTTAAAAAATGAGTAAGTTTTACTCCGAGTCATTTTTCGTTTTTCGTCTTCCAACAGGTATAAAACGTTATTCGAAGTTTTCCTGTGGAAAGAGTGGCAATACGTCAATTTTTGCAAAGAAATTAAAAACCAAATACCTCAATTAAGAAGTGAATTTCGCTAATTAATTTCGATGAAATCAGCTTTTTTCAGGGCTGTGTGTTGTACGAAATCCGACCGAGCAACCGCCCCGCGGTGACGTCGGGTAATGCTGATGCAGTTCTTAACACGTTGACGGACAGTTGCGTCTATAGCCGTCAAGTTCAACCGTCCGTTCAGCCGTCTTGTTTCTACTGTCCGTCAACGTGTTAAATGCTTAGCAACGCTTAAAAAATAATGCAAACGAACGTTTAAAAATTCTTCAATGTTTAACCATTCATCGTAGAATGCGTTTGAATTTTTAATTGAAAAAGTGGCAAAGATTGACGTATTGTCACGTAAAATGTGTCAACTTTTTTAAGGTTAAAATGAAAATTGATACTAAATTATTATAACTATATATATTATTATAGTTAATGAACACTGGCCCTTAGCACTGACCGTAGCAGTGGGTATTCAGATGGATACGGCGCAGGATTCGTCAAAAGTTACCAGATTTTTAATAGTGTATTCAGTATTTGACCACTAAATACGTGTATTTACTACATAATTCATAAACACGCGCATGTTACTATTACTCTGAGCCAGTGTAATCACGATTACTTTAACGATTCGAGTTGTTTGGTCTGAATACCTTGTAGACACCGTGTAATAAGTTTAAATAAGTTTCCAACGATGGCTATTGCGCGAAGAGAATTTTTAAGGTATAGCCTTCGTGAAAGAATATGGAAGGTAAGCCCAAAGGGCAATAGCAAACTGAATATATTTCGGCATTTTTGGTAAGCTCCCCATCCTATTGAGTTAAAAACAATTATTAACGTCTCCATACATATTAGCATCGACTCGCCGGAGGAGTTATGGGGGTATTCATACTGAAGAGTTACCATACTGAAATCACCACACACGGCGTTTTATGCATTCGAGCGGTTGTGTAGAAAGTATTTCGCCATACAATGTGATGAGTTTTCATGCGTACTGTATCGTACGAACCACCATAGTATTTATATATAATTGAAACGCTACTACCACTCTATATGCTGAATTATATTACTTAATTAAGGGCGTGCGGAACATATGACATGCACAAAGGGTTGTGAAGGTTTTAAATATTTGGAAAATACTTAAATTAAATTACTTAAATAATTAATAATAATACTTAAATTTCTATCTACGAACGATTTATTATTTTTCGCGTTTCTTCTCTAGTTTTTACTAAATAAACTAAATTGATTTAGGTTTTTTGGGTACGTTAGGTTGTTTAGGTTCTTCGAGATTTTAAAATCATTGAATGATACAATTTAAATAATAGACCCGGTATATTATTAAATCTTAATCGTTCAGTTTAAATGAGACACCCGGTATCGGTACATTCTGTAGACGATGGTGAAACATGTTGTTTTAGTAATCCATTCAATTTATGTTCCTCAGGTTTGAGTCCTGGGAAAATGGGGAAAGAGACGAAGTTTGTCTTGTTTTCTATTGCTTTGGCCACCCTTTACTTGCAAGAATGTTTTTGCCACCCGACAATTTTCCATTTAATTACAGAGTTTATTATTATAAAATTATTACCTTTCGCACATCACTTTTGCCTTTCAATGCAAATAATTGCCTTGTGTCTTGTGACTTGTCATCGGTGAAATCAAATATATCTGTCAACCAATTGATCTTTCTTACACTTTTTAATGTCGGAAGGAACTACACCGAATCCTCGAGCAATCTTTGTAATAGATTCGCCTTTGTCAAGACGTTTTGCGATATCTAATATTTCTGGCACCGAATACTGTACCCATTTTCTTTTTTCGTCAACGTTTCGATGTCGATAACTATTTGATATGAATCGTAAGAGAGCGGCATTAGTTGTTATTGGTTGATGCGTCCGTAGGGATTGAATTGCGCTAAGAGGGAAGGCGTTGACTCAACGAGTACGTACTTATGTTAAGTACAAACATGATAAACGATTGAATTCCACGATGATTGTTTCTATTGCGATTTTAAAAAATGACAAACGATAATACGAGTATACGTCGATCAAGGAGTATGCGGGCCAGCCTAATCGTATTTTCCGGAAATTAATAACTAAAATTACCTTCTTCTTCCTTCTTCTTCCAAAATTACCTTTCTTCAAAAACTTCGATTGGTTGTACCGAACAATCGGCTAGATGATTAGGTTGCGATTATGGTTGGTTAAAATGCTACCAACGGTAATTGGTTTTTATGCACAACTACTTTTTTATATCGTACACGGCGATGCATGCGGGTTACTTGGCAGCAATCATTATGTTTCTCAACTAAATTTTTTTCTTCGTGTATTTACTGAGCAGTGCGTAACTGTGGCAATGAAAACAAAGGCGGCTTTCGAGAGGTTTTCTTGTTCGTTGCGTTGATGGACAAAGTCGCAGAAGTAGTACGTACATTAGTTGGTACGTGAAAATATCATCGAACAATCATTGTACCGTTTCGGTATCACAGCTATTATTATTGGATGTGTTAGCCACGAGAATAGAGAAGAGTGTTAGACGCTTAGGCACGTTGATCTGATTGACTAATATTAAAAATACCATACGTATACGTTGATCATTTTAATGGATTAAAAAATAAAAGAACAACGATTGTAGTTACCCGCATGGAAATAAAATATACTTTAGATATATACAGGAGATATAATTATATATAATGGCTAAAAATTATTTTCCTTGTGGGTACCATTGAGCTATATTTAAGATACTTTCCTCCCTTAAATTACGTTGCGAAGGATACTGAAGTTTTATCGTACGATCCGTCAATTTTTCGGTAACTTTCACGACATCGGCTTTAGTCGTATACTGAATATTATGAAAACTTTGACATACTTAAGCATACGTGTAATTGTTATATTCCATGAATTCCATAGAATATACGGAGTGTAACAAATGTTACAACTACTGCTGGTATCGCGCATCACGCGGTAAATCAATATGTGGGATTAGGTGCGAGGATACCGAAATATTTCTAAGCTGCGGTGATGAATCGAAAGAATATTTCATCCATGTGGTTTGGACGGAATCTACAGGAGTATATCGTGGCTCCTATCGTATTTCTCGGTGCATCCTTCATTTCCGGTAAGTCGAAGATCGTCGCATGTGTATGCGATAAGATTAACAAATATATGTTCGACCTGGACGTATCGACCGCGTTACGCGCTCTTTGTCTCGTACAATGGCGCCGTAAATTCTGCGACTTTGAAGCGAAATTTATATACTCAAAATTATTATCGAAGTTAATCATAGCTAAAAGATTATCTCTCGGTAATACCAGCATCATCGCGCTACGTAGAATGCGTACAAGTAGGGAAGCCAACAGCCTGCCACATATAGACTGGTTGTGCAGCAGCAGGTACGCATCACGGAGCAGGAAAGTTTTATTTCTTCCAAGACGTATATAGATGTACCTTTGAGTTTTCGCTTCGGGCACTACGCCCTCCGAACGAAAGAGAATCATAAAATCCCTTTAATAGTTGCCTCGGGCGCTATTATGTACCAAGTATATTCAGAGTATGTTAACTCCTTTTCGTGGCTTTTTCTTTCCTCCGCACTTGAAACGTGTGTGTAATTTACACGCGGACATGTCGAGCGAACATAAACGTTGGCAAATTTGAGGTACTCGTTGTACCAATGTACGATGAGAGTAATTTTTGATTTTACGCACCAGTCGTATCAACTGGCTGAGTAACGTGACTTGGGAAAGAATTTTTTTTCAAGCCTACCGATTTAATCACGAGTGTATAATGATTACGAATTACAAGAGCGACGTTACGAACCAGAGCGTGTTAAAAAAAAATTATACCTGGATGCCGGAGGTGTCATCCAACGACTTGGTACTTTCGGTTTCTTTTATACGCCACGATATTAATTCATATTGTCCGTTAACGAACAATGCAATTGTTATACTTTGCGCGTAAACTTTACACTCTTTTTTATTATTATTAATTAATAGTTTATTATCAATTACAACACCAATGAAAATCTATTGAAAATTTTATCAAATGATCGATCAGCGGATAACAACCATGTGCGAATAAAAATATCTTGGTTAAAAATACAGAGGTCTTCAGCCGAGTTATGACTTTCACAGTGAGATTATTTTTAAACGTTGGTACACTTTTACCGATAGCACGACGCGTGAGGGAAATAATTTGTACTGCATGAGTTTTATCCCGACAAAAGTTCTTCATAAATACGAGCATTCGGTATTGCGTCAACGCTTCAAGTCCTTCGAGGGGAATCCCCCGCAAGTCCCTCGAGGGGCATCACCGATTGAGTATTATAGTTTGAATGACGTCACAGAGAGCACATCAGTGAGGAATGTCATACTTTTTTCTCTCTATACATATTAACGAGTTCCCCACACCAGCATCAATGGATATTTCTGTGTTTCCTTCTGCGAATCCCGTGGTTTGAAATCCACCGAAATAATCGTAACTCAACCGGTTCTTCTTCTTCGCACATGCGCCCAAAAATTAATTTATTGATGACTATTGATTAAGTTGTTCGTTTACGAAAATTGCCTGGACTATGACGTCATATTGGTTCTCTATTCAAACATAATAATAACACGAGATAGGAAGAGTAGCAGTAACGAGGCACGAATAATCGGTATATCGAGCGTTGGCCGACACGGTTATTCCAATACTTCGTTCGTATCACCCGTAGTAGTCGTTCGACGGTTCCGTTCAAATTGAAAAAGACGAAGAAGAAGAAGAAGAAGAAGAAGGAGATATTAACGAGACCATGGCACAGACGTCGTTACGTATTCAGGCAGCGAGTGGTCGGAACACTTGGATCCTCATTACCAGCACAGCCCGCTTGCACCACTGTTTCTAGGCCAATGATTGGCTAACGAAACCTTTAACTCGATTTTAATAATGACTTGGTGAATTGCAACTATACATTAGAACGCAGCGCTGGTTATAATGAGGATCCAACCTTGATAGGCTTGATTTTATTGAAGGCGTACAGCCCTTTTACGCCACGTTTTCGATGAGTGAGAGCGAGAGAGAAAGATGCGTCCTTTCGCTTGTTTTTCTCTCGCTCTCTACTCAACGTTCGGAAAAGCATTGTGCGGTTAAATGAAAGTTTGGCCTTTGCTCGCATGTCTCGAATGGAATGCCAACGTCAAACTATTATAAAACGGTGCATGAAGCAATCATTCGTTCAGTGGAACGCGGTGGTTAAGCGACGCGTATGATCTACAGCGTCTTTCTATCGATTTTCCACGAAAAAATATCGCATATGTTCCTCTGTTAATGTTAATTATTTTATCCTCCTTTGTAGCTACCGATTAAAGTGTGTGACGATCATTGAATTGACGCACACAGTGAGTTCGTAACCTGAAATTTTTCAAGCGAGGTTCGAGCTACTTCTCCTTTTGCATATCGTGTCAACATGGAGGACGACGATCGGTTAAAGTCGTCGAGATATCAATGGTTTTACAGATGCTACATCACGATTCAATTATTCACTTTTCCATCGGTTGATATTTAATGAAAATAATTTGCTTGGTTTTGCGATTAACCCTTGACCGATACTACGGGGTACAAGTATACCCGAACAGAATTTTTAAATACAGCCCTGAGTTAGCATACGACATTTTCGGCTCGGGCCATAACCATAATTCAAATTCACTTTCTGGGAATGGGTTCAGGTCAGTTGAAGCATGAGTCACTTAATATCCTTCCGAGCAGTATACAGTGTTATTCCGCTTGGGTTACGTTTGTATACCGCCAGAGTCTCGTCAGTGTTACTGATGTTTCGTATAGATAACTCAGCTTCACTTTTTATTGCTGTTAAAAAACAATGTATTATAGTATAAATAGTATAACTTTCGTATTTTATGAACTGTTATGAAATCTCAGTTGGTAAAATAAATTTAAATATTGCTATTATTGTAGCTTGTTTTCATAAAAAAAAATTTCCTCGACATTTTGATGTCAGTGTACTTGAAAAGTTCCAAAATTTCGAGAAATCATTTTAGAAAAAAATGTCTGTGCGTGTGCATGCTGCAGTTTTCACCCAAATCGCTAACGGGTGTCTTATTTTATGATTGTTTGAATTTTTTGAAAAAACTACGTACGCTCTCCAACGTTTGTAAATTTTTAGTTATAGAGATAAAACTTTCTACAAGAATAGGCCAGTTAATAAGGTTGTTAGGTGTTGACTTTTACAAAAAATCGATCAAGTCTTTCAGATTTTATAGAATCATGAATTATTGTATTTTTTCGGTACAAAAATACATTTTTGCTCCTACTTTCGTAAATTTTCATCTATCAAATTGAAACTTGGCATACAAATTGGCTAGGGAACTAAGATATTTTGTCTTAAATATGGTGAGAATCGATTTAGGGGTTTCTTTATGAAATTTGCAATTTTACAACATTTTTTATTATATTGAAAATTTAAACAACACTTCCTCTATGAGGAAGCCAGAAATGAGATAACCATTTCCCATAAAGGAGAATTTGTATGTCGGCAAATATTCACGAAGGAGCAATGTGCCAATTTTTAATTTGCACGCTTTTTTTTTAATGCACGAATATTAAATTAGATCTGTTAAATAAATAAAATAAGAACTGTTAACGGCATCAAGATATCATTTCCGAAGTATCACAAAAGTGGACGTTATGTTTGAACCAAGAGAAAGCAAAGGAGTAAATTAAATTCCTCTGATGAGAAAGAAGACAATGGCTGAGCCTGTGATCATACCTCTTACTCCTCCTCCTTCTTCCGGAAAGGAGGCAAGATGTACTTTTTGTCCCTGGTGAAGCGATCTTTAAAGCCACGTGATTTGCGCATCTTGCAAATGAGTTGTTTGCGAAATGCCTGACTGATAATTAATTCGTGCATTTTTTTTTCCATTATTAAATTGTCATTTATTCATTTTTATATATTTTGATTAAAAAATATAAATATCGTCGTGTAAAAAAATGTTATAGTCGTTTGTTCATTGACTTTAAATAATAGTTTTTTTGCAATGATCCAACTTTTTGCACTTTGGTGCAATGATACGTTGTTTAGAAATTTAGAAAACGTCTTATTCTACCGAAATAGTTCAATGTTTTTTCTTTGAAAACGTGTTGAACATTAAAAAATCGACTTGATTAATTCGATTTGCACTTTTTGCACTTTTGTATGGAATAGTTGAAAGCACTCTTTAAACACCTGTTGATAACTTCAAAATTGACTTTACTGGCCTATTAATCTTGTTCAATTTTTTGTCACAAGCAGTGACAAAAAACATTCTAGTATTATTTGATATTACAATTGGACGTTGATAAAAATGTTGGATATAAGACAACCAAGTATTAAGTTCAATCAAGCGTCACGTTCGATGCATTAAATATTATCTATCAATTGCCTCTTGTGTTACAAACAGTGTAAAGATCAACGTTTTGAGATTATTCGATATTGCATTTGGACGTTTATGAAAATCTAAATGGAAGGCAGCGAAGTAGTAAAAGAAGTTGAACGATACCCTCGGTATCTCGATCGGTATCTATCCAATGGTATCATTTGCACACTGTTTGTAGGTCGTATTTGTTTAGTTTAATTGAAAATGATCAGAAAAACAGATCTGTCATCACTCATTACGTATCGCGCAAAACAATTTCACAATCTTCTTCCATATTTCGAATGCGATTCTGACCCTTATAACGGTTATAAATGAGAAAGACGCTGCTAAGTCTCTGGTCAGACAGGAAAATAATGGACGGTAGTGGAAAATGATAGAGGAATGTCCATTTCAGGAGTAACAGATCGATACGCGGGTAGTAAAAAGTCTCGGAACGCACCGAAGCCGATGGAAGTAGACGCGCACTCGATACGGCAGCATCGCTTTATACACAACAAGACGAAAGCCACGACAGGACGAGGGAACGTGTGGACAAATAAAAGCCAAAGAGAATAATGACTCGCACCTGTTTCATCCCATTTTCGAAGAGACCGAAGGTCCATATAAGTCCGTTCCTCGGTCACACTGAATGATGCATCGGAAAAACGAGGAGAGAACACGAACCGCGCCTATCCGTCGGCATCTCGCTTGACAGCGAGTCTCATGGGTCACACTCGTCCTCACCAACGTAGTCGCCATGTTTATGGTAACGAGAGAAGGTGGACACTGTGCGTTGTGTACTGTAATTGCGTGGAAACCAGCTTTTGGTGCGTTGTCCTTGCGACTAATGAAGCTATACTCCAAGCTCCAAAGGGTTTGCGGCAAAAGTAGAAAGCGTGCGTTACACGGACACCGAGGATAATGAATCTTTATAGTTTATTATGCAAAAGAGCGTCCGCATCTTGGACACGAGCCCTTTCGAGCAAATAATAGAGATTTATCGTTGTTGCTTCAAACTTTTCGTTAGAGAAAATTAAGCTCGAGCGCTCGGCGAACCACGTATATCGATAAATCTTTGTACATCTCTGCTACAATCTTCGCTGAAAAAAAGAAGTCCTCCGAGCATGGAGACGGGGACTGGCGGTAGTTGTAAGCACTATAAAATATGTGCCATGGAATGAAAGGGGGGGGGGATGAGTGATCCAAGATTCCAACTCGAATGGCAGCGAAGCATACGCGTTCGGAACATCTGAGCAGCATTTTTTTCATCCCTCCCTCCTTGATCATCCGCCCATTTGTCTCAAGGATCCCTTTTATTCCCCGATTCTCTTTTTCTTTCGCTCGCCCTATTCGCCCTTGCCCGCGCGCTGCTTAGAATCGCACACGGTGTATGTGCGTCCTGCTTAGCTCTATACGTTCACCGACGACCTCGGGCTTCTTCCTTCTTCTTGTGTACACGGAATCGACATAAAGGTTCTTTCATTGCTCTATCTCTGTGGATATTCCAACGGTAACTTATATATCTATATACGTGTATCCTTCTATGCTCTTATACAGCAGTTATGCGCGTAGAACATACATAAATGTACCCCCTGGCAAAAATACCACACGCCCTACCAATGCGCACGCGAACGAGATTACACCGAAATATCGGAGTGAGCCTGCACGGACAAATTCCCAGATCGTTTATTTCGAGCAGCAACTCCTTGCCCTGTTATTATTGTAGTAGCTTGATTATAGCTTTCCGAGAGTCGCAAGCACCGGGCGAACGGCTCTTCTTCGATGCCTATCCGACGATTAGTCATATTATCCAGGTGTAACGTGCAATATGTACGAGTACGAATGTTTGACAAAAAAAAAAAGAAACTCTCGTGTACACGTTTACGACTTTTGACTGCGCGCACACTTTTTTATATATCAATTGTAAGAAAGAGTCGAGAGTTTACAGTACTGCTCGCAAGCTTGTTATAGGATTCAATTGCAATTGAGAAAAATATTCTCTAAATTATATATTTCTTTTTAAAAATTATATACAACGTATTCTTTCGTACTACTTTCGTTGTAACTTGTGTTAAAATTATAGATATTCAATAACGAACTACGCACCGAAATACATAATTTTAGGGAATCTATAAAATATTTGATTCTTCGAAGCAAAGAAATTTTTTGACATATTCCTCGGTTTATTTTATTTATTTGTTGGCACATTTTTTCAATGAAATAAATACTTATTTGTTCTAATAAAATATTTATGTCGATTGAATAATTGTTTCATTAATAATGTCAATAAAATAAATTGATAAATTGTTTAAAGTTGTATCTTAAAATTATTTTAAGGGGGGGGGGGGTTACTTTTACCGTCACAATTTCAACGAAAAAAAAACGTTCGTCATTTCAAGGATTCAAACCTAATATGTGACTAACTATCTACCTAACAATGAGCACACAAACCGCTAGACTAAATATACTCATAAAATATTTTAATCAAAATGCATAGATTCAGAGTTAATACATAAAATAATAATAAAAATTTTGTTACATTGAATGAAACGATATTTTTAAAATGATTAAGCTTCTGTAAAATGATTAAGACATATATGCATAATATTGTTATTATGCATATATTAGCCAATTTTTATTGTTAAAAATTGGCTTTTTAAGTGTTATCTATATTTTTCACTTTTATAATTTTATGTTAAAATTATTTTTGAAAACCAAATAAACCAACTTTACACATTAAATAATTCATTTAACGGGAAGAATATTCATTCGATGTATCTAAAGTTGCAGAATCCAGAATAAAAATTAAATGTTGCTATTGATTTTCAATAAACCAATTTTACATATTAAATAATTAATTTAATATAAAGAATGTCCATTTAATTTATCTTATGTTTCAGATCCCAGAATTTGAATTAAATGTTGCTATTGATTTGAAATAAACCATAATTTACTTAATGCGAAGAATATTCATTTCATTTTTCTTGTGTTATCAGGGGTACAAATTGAAAATGCGGGTTTGATAACAGATGGCGTTACTAACGCTATACGCATCAGGCAGTACTGTGACTATGTTCATGTCAAAGCTACGTCTTATAGCTTTAATTTTCAGTATGTGTCAATTTGTCGCAGTGTCAAATTCATAGTTTTTTTGAGCTCTCAATATGTCGAGTTTCGTGCCAACAAAACAGCATTTGCGGGAAGTTTTAATTTACTTCTTTAATTTGAAGAAAAGTGCTGCTGAAGCACATCGATTGGTCTCCGAGGCTTATCCGAGTCATGTTCCATCGGTTTCAACGTGCGAGAGATGGTTTGTGCGGTTTAGAAGTGGTGATTTTGACGTTGAGGACAAAGAGCGGCCGGGCCAAGTGAAAAAGTTTGAGAATGCTGAATTGGAGGCAATACTCAATGAAGACTCGTGTCAAACTCAACAAGAGCTCGCAGATTCATTGGGAGTGACACAACAAGCCATTTCCCATCGTATAAAAGCCCTCGGAATGATCCAAAAGCAAGGACATTGGGTGCCGTATGAGCTGAAGCCGAGAGACGTCGAGCGCCGTTTTTTTGCATGCGAACTGCTGCTCGAACGGCAAAAACGGAAGGGTTTTTTGCATCGCATTGTCACTGGTGATGAAAAGTGGATCCATTACGATAACCCGAAGCGCAAAAAATCATATGGTTACCCCGGCCATGCATCATCATCGACGGCCAAACCAAATATTCACGGCGCCAAGCTCATGCTCTGTATTTGGTGGGACCAGCTGGGTGTGGTGTATTATGAGCTATTGAAATCGAACGAAACCATCACAGGAGCACTATACCGAACTCAATTGATGCGTTTGAGCCGCGCACTCAAAGAAAAACGGCCACAATACGAGCAAAGACACGACAAAGTAATTTTGCAACATGACAACGCTCGGCCACATGTTGCAGCGCCGGTCAAAACATACCTACAAACGCTGAAATGGGAAGTCTTACCCCACCCGCCGTATAGCCCAGATATTGCTCCTTCCGATTACCACCTTTTCCGATCGATGACACATGGCCTAGCTGACCAGCGCTTCCATTCTTACGAAGAAGCCCAAAAATGGGTCGATGACTGGATAGCAGCCAAGCCGGCCGAATTTTTTCGCGACGGTATCCGTAAATTGCCAGAAAGATGGGAAAAAGTTGTGGCTAGCGATGGACAATACTTTGAATAATTCATTTGTTACCATTTTTTCAGAATAAACGTTCAAAAATAGAAAAAAATCCCGCATTTTCAATTTGTACTCCTGATACAAAATCCAGAATTTAAATTAAATGTTGTTATTGATTCGAAAGCACATTTTGTTGTTTCAAATTTCGTTATTTTTATTCAAAAGATTTATTAAAACAATTATTCGATTCAATAATTAAATATACTTGATCAAATGTGACAAATATTTATCTAAGTGAACATGAAAAATTGTCTAATAACGATGAAAACGAAGAATCAACTTTTATAACGAAATAGTGAAACTTTAATAACTATGCGATGGTTATATCGGAAAACATGTCAACCACATTACAACACTGCCAAATTATAATCCTACAACGATATAAAGCACTTTGCGTTTTTACCATCAGACTTTTTACTATCAGCAGTGTCATATATAGTTGTCTCATGGTATAGAGTCGCTAATATTTTGTTATTGGAGAGTCGTAATGCGATAGAGATGTTTTTCGAAATTAAATAACGGTAGAGTTGTTTTTCGGTAACGAAATTAATGATAAATGTACCAAAATAGCAATAATATCAAACAAAGAATTATAGATAATGAAGAATAAGATGTAAAGAAGAACTGTAAGAGATAAAAGTCTCTGGAACCTTACGGAGATGATTAAAGAATTACAAAAAAAAATTAATAAAACAAGGATGCTAACTAGAACCTTACACGTTGTTTCCTCGTTGTTTCCACCTTTGACAAAGTCACCACTATGAGAAAGTATGTTTGTCGATTTTGGTTTCTTCATCGAGAAACTTTTTTTAAAGGTAGAAAAAAATTTTTTTTTGATTATGCAAAAAAATTTGTAAAATTGCACATTTAATAAAATTTAAACTCCATCGTTTTTTTCTAAATTTAAGATCAAGTATCATTGTTTTCTAGCTTATTCTTGTAGAAAGTTTTATCTCGAAAGTAGAACACGCACCCAGCTTCGTGTAAATAGGAATATAGAATTTTACTGCCAGGGAATTATTAAAAGGGTATTTCTGAATTATAGTCCATCGAGTTAAAGCACTAAAGACCGATATAGTCATTGAGAGACGCAGGCGCGTAACACGACGGAGCTGTTCAGAGCTGTCCTCTTCTCTGCGTGACGAAGAGGGATCGCCCACCGCCTTTCTCGCCGACTGTCGTACACAATTTACGCGAATAACGCGATCTCTCGTCCGGTAATGTTATACGTGACGCGGAGATACACCGCATCGAATCCCTCGACAATTTGTTGTATCTCGTTCGGGAGATCGGATATTTTTGCATATCGACGTCTCGCATCGAGATTCTACCAACGAGAGAGCTCTCGTAATCGGTATACCACCCCTGGAATCTGTACGAGCCGTACTACTGATAACCGATTGGATTCGCATTGAGAATATAAAAAAAAATCCACCACTGGGTAGGTCGATAATGTATCCGCTGGACTGTCCGTGCGGATACAAATCCCCGGCGGTTTAATTAAACGTTTAATTGGATTCTATAATTAACTGGTTCGCGAGATAGAAGTACGTTATGTGTTGGTGGGCGTGTTATATCGAGCACGGAACGCAGCAGTGAATATTCCATTTGTATTGCATATTAGAACTCTTTGAATATTACGGTTTACCTTCCAAATCTCGTGACATGGAATGCTTGTTATAAATCTTTCAAGCAGTTTGAAGTAGATTAAATATTTGTATGTTTTTCACTGGTAAAAGTTATACATTTCTCTGATTAGATAGATGTAGAGGCACATTTACATCTCTAGCAGTTATAACTTTACAGAATTACGTACAACTCTACCAGAATATAATTTTCTGGCCAAGCTTCCGCCATAATACAATTCCAATGGATGACAATCCTACACGATTTAACAGCAGCTGATAAATCTACCGGGTAACTTAACTCTACCAAATCAAATAGCAGCTTATAACTCTAAAGAGTTAAAATTCTACCCGAATACAAGTTTCCGGGAACGCCTATGCCACATTATAAATCGTATTACCAGTCTATCAGATTACAATTCTTTCATATGTATCCATCATGTACTTGATTGTTGTACCGTGTATTTTTTAAATATTAAAGTTCCAAAACCCGTGAAAGTTGAAGTACGTGAAAAGTATAGAATTACTGAAATATAAAGAATATCAAGAATATCAGGAAAAAAGGATATTTAAAATAACAAGACACATTCAGTGAAAGTTAAATCGATGTACGTGTTAATAAAAAGAGAAATTAAAAAATCGTTCGAGATACCTCAGAGGGTACACGTATCACCGTAGCCCCGGAGAATCGACTGTTATCTTATTAATAAATTATAGTAGAATTATGAAAAAATAAGGATTATTACCATAGCTATAATAGCTATGGTGAGCTTGCGTATCACGGTAAGTGGTGCTGCTAGTGGAATTTAAAAGATTGAAATTATAGACTCTCTCTTGATGATCCGCACATCCTTAAATGAAATCTTTGGGATTTTTGTGCAATGCGTGGCACTCGATCAAGGTTAATAGTTGTCTGTGTTGCCTCGGGTCGTGCTTCGATTACGATGAGCCAGAGGCATACAGGGCAGAAACTGAAGAAACAAGAGGGTGTCCGAGTTTAAACGTGGTCGAAGCGTACGGCAGCAGTAAAAGCGAGTCAGAAACGACTAAACACCACGAACGGTCAGACGTGACTTAGTGTACGATCAGGCACGCACGCGACAGAACAAACTCCGAGGTATCGCGGACTGTGGAATCTCCGCGTGTCTGGAAAATTGTCCAGTGGGCGCATGCACGCACAGTATCGTGTACGCGGTTAAAATAAGTGAGCTGAAGTCGAGTCTCGTGTTGCCCTCCTCTCCTCCTTTCATGCACAATATATAGATAGTATATACTCCTTTCTTGACTATCGCTTAACTCTTTCAAGCCGCGTCTGACCCCCGCGCGTAGATTCTTTATGCATAACGGTGCATCGGCCTGGAACTTTGCCTATTATGTCACTACTGGAAAAGGGATGTGCGCGGGAACAGCTTCTAGCCTTTCGTAACAACGTGTTGCCTATATGTGTGCTTCGAAACGTTCTAAGAACGATAGTTCCCAGCAACTGGCGAAGAGTATGTATCCGAGAAACGCGGGAGAGGTGCTTCGACCTATCTCAGTCCCGTTTCCTTCGAGATGACCGGACGATCGGATCGTGTCGATCATCAACCTCGCTATTATTCATCGTTGCAGCAGATCGGAGAATAATCGTTGACCAAGGATCGAGGCAAAATCATTTCTAGCAACAATTTTAATGACCGTTAAATTATTCTCGAATATTATAGAGGGCTGAATGAAGTATAATGGAACTTCTGTGCATCATCGATTAATCTCGGTGCCCCGCGGCTTTTCGACTCGACAAATGTATTCTCCCTTTGTTTCAATATACCTACACCATGCGGTGAACTGTAACGGTGAATCGGTTGGTGGGAGATGCGCGAAGGGGCCCTATGAGTTGCGCAACTATGCGCGTGGATGAGCGTGTAACTTATAAAATTTAATTGTAGCGTCTGGATCGACACAGCGTGTAATTAGATGCCTGCTTGATGTACGCACTGTGTATATACATATTCTCCCTTTGAGGATAATGAGAAGGTATTCGCTATGTGCACGAGGGCGAAAAGTGGGGGAATAGCTGACAGTCCGTAATCACGACAGCGACTCCTCGCTGAATCAACTTTTAATTTGGAACAAAAGCGGTGCCCCGGGGAAAGGATATCGTAAATCGATTCCTTGCAAAGTTTTTATGGCAGCAGTAGCAAGAGCTTAAAATACGCCATTCTTTGCTATTGAATGACAATCTATGAACGAAATGAAACATCTGTGCATAATATCTGTGTACACATTGAAAATTCTGTCTGTAGACATACTTCCTTCCTTTGAGTATAATGAGAATAAGGCATTCGCTATGTGCACGAGGGTGCAAAGTGGGGATAGCTCACTTTCATCGACAATCAATCACGGCAGCGACTCCTAGCAGTTTCTAATAAAACTATGTTGCGAATCTTACGTACGGCTCGTTCATTTCAATAAAAAACAAAATGCGTGACTTTTATAAACGCTTTTTAAGATTTATAATTGGCATAAATTTACGTTGGTATTTATAATAGTGATTTTACGTTATCAGCTATAGGAGACCCAACGAGAACAAGAGAGACAAAAGAGAACAAAAATTACCTTTTATCTTTAATTAACGAAACAACTGTACGGTACGGTAAATCGTCTTTTAAATTTATTATGCTTGATCATTAGAGTGTCCCCTTAACAACTCTATATTATTTTTATGCCCTATAGTAAGTGGAATTTACGCAAACTCCGTTTATTTGTGAGCTAACACCTTCTTCGTTATAAGATCAATGTAAAAAAAAAAACGATAACTTTGATTCCAATTATCTTTCAAACACTACGATCAAGACCAGTTTTATTGACAGACAACCGTAGTCTCGCGATAAGATATAAAAGAGTAGGGTTAAATTACTAAGTGTTTATCGGTAAACTATCTTAACTAGTTTCAAGATGTAGACGTACATCTACCAAGTTTCCACAGTGAACTTGGATCAGACTGAAATGGAACTGAATTAATGCCTACATCTAATTGTAAGTGGCAGCCAATCGCGAATGCGGATCATTCTAGAGTCTCGAGTTACCTAGAATATCGGTACTCGTTTCAATCCGATCTCAGTCCTCGCTAGAAACTCGTTGATATTCTAGATAAATTATAGCAATGCTTTCTCTATTACGGATTCCCACGCATACCTGAAATCCTCTCCTTCATGTAAATTAACTTACCCGCTTTGATCGCGGTGCATAGACTAATTGTTGTTTATCGCGAGAACGAGACCGCGACGTATCAATAACTTTCGCGTAGGGGAAGAGAGAGAGAGAGAGAGAGAGGGGAAAAGACTAGTAGAAAAATTCAGGGCGCGTGTCCCGCCTTTTTTCACCCTCCTGAGTGCGTGTTCGACGCTGCGCTCGAGCGAGCGCTGTATTCAGCGCAATACTTGGTTGCGAGGCTGCGGTGGAACGCCAAGAATGCTGGATGGACAGCTCTAACGCCGTCGTCCTGTCCCGCGTGCGTTCGCATTACTCGCACATTACTATTAGATACGCAGCGACGCGTTCAACTCACCCTATCAGATTTCACCTCACGTTCATTAATCGACAGGCGTCTCGTGTTTGATTCCTGTATCGTTTTCATGATGATGCTATAAATATATGTTTTAAGAAGATTCGATATTAATTTTCCAATAATTGACATATACCTAGAAAAATAATGATGGTGTGACGAATTGAACTTATTTAAATTTTTGTGCATTCGTTTAAGGAAAGCTTAAGTGTCGTTGACTCCTGTCGTCACGTACACAGAATTTCATATGAGAATTATAATTATTTTTAATTAGAATACATTTGTGGGAGACAAGTATTGATCCTTAGTTATAGGAGAGAATATTAGCTTGAAATTAAATTATAGCATTAAATGAGTCTTATTGCGTTTCGTACATGTGTGTTTAGTTACTTACATGTGGTTTAGTGTAAATGTTGGAGGTAAATGAGCCACTGACCGAGGTCGTTCAGTCCGTATTATTAACAAACAGATGACAATTTACATTTGTAAAATGATAAATACGTAAACTAATAAACAAAATCTTCTCAGGCTCTGATTACTCTGTCTATCAATGACCTCCCATTTCCACGTCCTTATTATTCCAAGTCGCCTAAAGACCACTCCCCCAATTCCAGATTATTCTGAGCCCCAAATCAAGTCTGGATTATTCAAAGATTGAGTTTCTGTCTCTGTTCTATGTCAAGAATCGGGAAGATCGGGATCAAACGACACACCCACACCCCGATTATCCTGAGTCCTCCTTAAAACCCTTTAATACAAACAATCACATATACTCTTAGAGGTAATCTAACTTCGCTCTAGGAGCCTCCTAGGCCCGGACTATTCCAAGTCCCCTTCGGGGCCCCCTCCAGGCTTATGGACAGAAGGTCCGATAACAGAGCCAGGGAATTTAACGATAGGGACAGAGGAGGCTCAATGACAGATAGCGTGAACACCTAACGCCCAAGCCGTAACGAAATCCTATTAATTACTAAAATTTCACAGAATGCATTACACATATAACTATCAATCAAATCTCATTCAAAGTATCAATATCTACACCCTGTAAACCGTTTGTAACGTTGTCAATGCCCGGAACATCCACCTTGCTGTCGCGAATGCACGCGTCTGCAGTTTCTGGTTATTGTTTCCCACCCCTCTGTATCGTTTATGACACACGCGCGAACGTGCCTGACCCTGCGCCACCAGTTTTTTCCCCATTCTTTACATTCTCGTTTCTTCTCTCCTCCCCCCCCCCCATGTACATCGACTATTCTATAGGTATACACAGGAAAAAAAGTGAGAGTAGTCACCCTTCTTCCGAATGACGGTGCTCACTCGTTGCGCGGGTGACTCGTGACTAACATAGCGGCTAATGTGCCAGAGCTTCGAGGTTCTTCCTTACGTGCCCTCGCCTTTATTCACACACAACTGAATAACGCCTTCTCAGGTTTACATATCACATGTGTACGTGTTTGCGCGATGGTTAAACTCCCGTAATTCTCCGGCGCAAGGTATCCACGGCATTGAGGCCTTCATGAGCAAAGGGCAGGTCGACCTTTTTACGTTACATACTATATATGTAGATACGTGACTGCGTGGGCGACCCTACCGGCATTTCGAGTCACTCTGAGCGCTATATGCTCGGTAATATACGATCAGCGAATCCTTAAAGTCAACGGTACGCGCTAAATATTTGTACTTGATACGAAAACGACATTCGCGTATACTTGAAAGATTCGATTGTAGCTGAATAGTAAATTACAAATAATATCCAACACGCGACATCGTTCTACCTACTTGGTAAATATATTTAATCAATTCCAATTAACGACAAGATTTTCTATTGCGACTGACGCCTTGACGACTCTCCTAACAAGATATATATCAATGGTGATTTCGCTGTAGGGCTGCAATGTTGCCCATTAAATTGTGCATTCATCCGTGATCGTAGTCATAAATAATTCATCGTATTCGCGGAGCATATCAATATGCATCTTTAATTGAAGAGCAACGAGAGCTTTAATTCCGTATATCTACAACATACGACGTTGAAACCCTTGATCGAGATGTTTTTTTTTTTAAATATATTGTTTTTCCATTCAGTGTAAGTAATAGAAAAGCTCGAAATTATTTGAACCGTGAAATATCACGAGGATAATTAAATTCGTCTAGAAAATACGATTGTTTGACTTTTGTCGAGAAACAATTTATTACAATCCCTTTTGATAGAAACACATAGACCGTTAGAGTCAATGTTTGTGAAGCTTGGATAATAAAAGCAAAACTCTACTCTCCGGTATATGATATAACACACCCAACGGATATCGAAAGACAAATTCAATCGGGCAAAGGAGACGCGAACAAATATTTGCGTTGCTTTGTCATATGTATGCGCACCGACATTTGGTGCACAATATACGTTGATTTATGTTTCCGAAAGTATTTATCAATATTTAAGGATTGTTATATATATATATATATATATATATATTTGATGGATGGTAACACACGGTTTGTCGATAATACATTCAATGGACGTAATTTTCGTGTTTTTTAAAAAGTTTTATTTACTGCAGCAACAATTAGTCTCTTAATGTTCGGTAAAGTGATTCACATTTGTATTTAAAAATGAACTTTTTATGCAAATCTTAGATTCCAATCCTTCAAGTTAAATTACTTTTTCTCCATGGGTTTGATAATCAAGCAAAATGCATTTTACTATGATAAAGTAACGTAATCGATAGTTCAATATATAAGAATATAAGTTGTTGGGAATATTAAGAAAAATTGTTGTCATAAAAAAAAAGAAAGTCTTGAAAGACACGATTAGGATACACGATAAATTGTTATTAATATAAATAATTCAGTTGATTATTGTTGACATAACTTAATGTGTAATTCATCTGGAATATTTAGATTTAAAAAATTAGTTTGTTTGCCATTATAGAATTACTTGCGCAGAAATATATTTGGGACAAATTGTAGTCACAATTTTGTTGTTTTTTTATAAAATATATTAAACGGACATATGTTTTACCGTCTCAAATATTTGTATAATAGAAAAAATATATATTTATAAGATTTTCGTTGTATTAATATTAAATGGCAAATTGTTTAATTGATGAATAATTTTTTTTTGACGTACCTTCGATACATTTTTTCTCCGATTTGTGTAGCTTTCGAGTTTCAAATATATGAAAAATTAAATGTACGTCGTAGAAAAAGAAATAAATAATGCCTGTCACTTGTTTTTTTTTTTTTTTTTTTGCTTCGCGAGTATATCAAGGATCCCAGAACGAGATGTGGGAGAAACGCTCCCTCGTGATGTCCTAACTGTACGGATGCGCGTCAAAGACTGAGCCAGCGCGCTACCCGGACGATTTAAAAGTACGTAGCGAGCGATGACGAAGTTTCCCGAACGCGGCCGATGTCCCGTTTCAAAGTAGAATTAATCCACGGGTTGCTGGAAATTTTTCTTTTCGCCAATTATTTCACAGAAGCGGTCTCTCCATCCCGCCTGCCCCTATCGATCTTCATCTCTTTATGCTTGAAAGCATCTTTCGTCGTATAACAAGCGAATTTTTGTTCAATTTCTACACAAGGCGCCCTCGATCTTTCCGTACGGTATTTTTATGGAAATATTAATTATTTTCCTTTACGTCGAATAAATTTTTATCGAATTGCGAAATAATAAAATCGATAACACAATCGTTGCGTCACTCGCGATAATCTTCGATCGACTAACGATTCAACGCTATTTCAAATTTATGTATTCCCGACATAGATTCACTGGCTTGTTTGCAACGAGTTTCCAGGATAGAGCTTACCGTCATCGGCAACTCGAAGGATCAAAGGAAGTTCGCCCGACGTAACTTGTTTCGTGCTTCCGCGCGACCCTTGTACCACGCTGAAGAGTTTACTTAAAACAGTAGGATCTCTGTGTACGAGACTCGATCGCATTCTATAGCCATAGACGAAGACTTACTTGGCTACCGATCGTCGTTGTACACAGATGCCTCTTCTTCTTCTTCTTCTCCTCGAAACAGTAAGGAGTCTAAATAGGCCACAGTGTTCATTTGTTATGGACGATAGATCGCCGTGCCGTGCCGGATACCTAGACCCCGAGACATCGCGAGGCACTGTCTGCACCGCAATACTATGGCATACGACTGCAGCAGCCCATTCCCATAATGTTTGCGCGGTATACGGCCGCACGGTGTTCGTGCGGAGTATCGCACGCGGTAACGGAAAGCGACTCGAGTCTCATTCGGGACGAGAAGCACTCGTTGGCAGTTTGCCTAACAGGATTTGCTTCGTGGGTGTTAAACGAGCCACGGCCACCTCATAGACGCACATCACTCCATCCGTTAATAAACAATGTTAAGAGAAATTAATTTTTTCTTCTTACTTTAGCGAAAATTTTTTATTTTTCGTTGACAGAGACTACAGATTGAATACATGAAAGTTTCAAACAATTATTCAATGTTATCGATTGTTATTTACACAATTTTAGTTTTACTTAACAGGAATTGGGTAGATCCGATTATGATTATGTATTTGTTATTGTTTTTATGAATAATGAAGAATAAAAATAAAAACTAACGCGTTCTTCAGTTTTTTGTTATTTTTAATTATTTATGAATAAATTAAACGAAGAAAAGTTATAATAATTATGTTTTTCATACTCGGTGCTTCTTACATTTTTTTTCATAAAGCTTTTTTTCTAAAATTCAATTAAAAAGTTGTCGAATAAAACGTGAAGACGTTAACTACGGAATCTGTAGATCACGTTTACAAAATAATCCATGTGATATTAACTATGAGGTAAATTAACAAAGTTTGCCTATTTGAAAAGAGCGAGAGGTCTCCTTATCCTCTTCTTTGACATTTTATTTGGTCAGTAGAATGTTTTAATATTTTACTTCCCTATAGAGGAAGCTATATGATGGTGATATTTCTTTTCGGTATTTTCATCTCTACATGTTCGAAATGTATCAAAGCGTCCAGAAAACACGATTAGAAAAAATGTTCGGAAGCGCGCGCGCGCGCGTGCGCGCGTGTGTGTGTGTGTGTGAAAAATGTCTACGAATGCCCCAGCTGTCACAAATTTCTTTAGAAATAAAGTTATGTTCAAGGACGGATGATATCGAATTGGAGCCAAATCGGCAAAAAAGTTTCCGTTTTTTCTAAATATTGCTCGATTTAACGAAATTCTTCTTTACAAATGTAAAGTATCATTGAATTGGTTTTAATATTAATTTTGGATATGATTGGTAGAAGATTTTAGATTTTGCGGGATTTTGAATTTTCTACTTTGTCAATGTTGCAAATTTTTGACAGTTGAAGAAATCGAGATAAAACTTCCTAAGTAAGGAGATCAAGGAATATTTTATGTACAATTTGATAAAAATCGATTGAGGCATTGAAATTTTATAGAACGCTGAATTTTTTAATAAAAAAATTGCTATAACTTGCAGAATAAAACGCCTGAAATTTGAGAATCACTCGAACAATCGATCTAAAACTTGTAACACTCATTACGCAATGAATTATGGTTATTGGCTATAATATTTGTTTCAAATATATTAAAACAATGAGATTTTACAACAATTAGAATTTTCAAATTTCTTTATCATTCAAACTTTGTGAAACTTGGAAACTTGAAAAATGGAAATTAATTAGAAAGCGCCTGGAAAATCAGGCGCTTTCTAATTAATTTCCATTTTTCCGACAAAACTTACTCTATGAGGAAACCAAAATTGATCTCCATACTTTCTCACCGAGATAACTTTGCAAAAAGTGAAAAATAATGAGAAAACAATGTGCAAGGTACTACTTTTCATTTTTTTTTTTTTTTTTTTAATAGATTCAAAACAGACTTATGGGCAAAAAATAAAATGGCTCGACTTCCACCCTCGAATATAATTGAAAATGATACACCGTTGCTTTTTAAAAAAAGAGAATTTGGTCAATCAAGTGTAATGTTGCCACAATCAACACTCAATGGTCTTCGCTTAATTGAGGGACCCTTTAAACATGATTACAAATGCAGCTTTATCAGAAATATTATGAATTATTTTCAATTCCATTGAAAGGTGAATGGAGAAATAATATTTTTTCCGTTTAAAGGATTTTTGTTATCAATTTAAAAAAAAATTTGTGAAACAACCTACCGAGTATTTTTTTTTACTCTCGTTGCCAGCATCGATGGATCGTCGTTATCGTTTGTTCGCCTCCACAGGCTCCTGTGTCACAGAAGTGATCAAAGACTTTTTCGAAGGGCGAATCTCGAACCCTCGTGTAATGCCCTCATCCCCCTCGCCTGTCCAACTGTCTCGCCTCAGCGACTGGCGTCGATCTTCTGACAATCACTTTTCCAGGTTCCCCTCACGACGTAGCTCAGCGCGTGTATTTTTCAAAAGTACGAAGGAGGACATTCAGTTGCGAGAGTAGAGCTCGGTCATGGTGCAGTTTCATAAATTCATACAACGACGCGGTAATAAAATAAATAATAGAAAGAAGAAAAAAAAAAAACGTTTAAACTGTTAGAAGAAATTGGCGAGCACACGCGTTTCACGCTGATGCTGTGGAATGCTGTAGCTGTGCGGGGGTATGACACGGGGACGTGCATAACGCACGCTCCTTTCGCGCACGCGAATTCTCGAAGCGTTCTCTTTTTCGATCGTAAATAATGTCGTTATCCGCTTGGAATCCTTGATAGTATCGGTATAGTCGGTTTGCGCTTCGATATGCATTACCATCGTGCATTGTGCATCGTCCTCTGCACGGTTTTTCCAAAACCTTTTTTTTTCGTTCTAAATGTATTTATTTATGGGATACCATGAGGGGACCCACGAGATACGCGTCCCAGCGCCATACGTATGTGTGTACCTTACGGTTATACGACTACGACTGTTGCTGCTGCTGTTGCTGCTGCTGCTGCTGCTGCTGCTGCTGCTGCTGCTGCTGCTGTTGCATGGTGCAATGAACTTTACTAGTTGGCACGAGCTGCTGCAGCAGTTGACGCGGTGTGCTGTCTCAGTTACGACAACACCAGGTGAGAGAT
Organism: Cylloceria caligata; assembly: GCA_963942595.1. Classification (NCBI taxonomy): domain Eukaryota; kingdom Metazoa; phylum Arthropoda; class Insecta; order Hymenoptera; family Ichneumonidae; genus Cylloceria; species Cylloceria caligata. Next base: position 60,291,637 of record OZ012707.1, on the reverse strand, counting down.
GAAGGTATGTGAAGGAAAAGAAGGAATGAGATAGGTCCCGAGACCGCGAAGATTTTGTCCACCATAATCGGATGTGGCGTGTACTTATATTATGTCTATATATACGTATGGCACATAGCTACTGGTTGGTTCGAACATTCCGTATATCGAACGAGTCCTGCGATGATACCTGTGGTTTCCTTTAAGATTGCGGTTGTTCTTGATTCTTTGATG